>OX595860.1:5169299-5646506 GCA_951392215.1 Epirrita christyi | reverse complement strand
GAAATAATTTGAAACATGGTTTTTTAGGTTGTATAAGGTAAGTAAATACATTATTATAGTTAATCTGAATAATTGATATGGGTACCTACCTACTTATGAGACGAGTTTATCATCATCAGCTATTAGACGTCCACTGTTGGACAATGCCTACCCGTAGAATGCAATGAAGGGATAAGCCATAATCACTACGCTTGGCAGGCGGATTGGTGATTTGTTGATGAGACGGGTAGTAAGGGGTTATTAATAAAAAGCAGAATATATTTTAACTGTCAATATTTATTATACAAAATTACAAAGCAGTACTTATGTCTAGCATTATCCTAGTTATTTATTAAAATATTATTATTATAGTTATTTGGGGTGTTGCTTAAGTACGATGTATAGGTACAACTACTATTTCATTTTCTTACCAATCGACTTTGTCAAATAAGAAAATTATGGTGACCCCACGACAAAGTAGATATTTTATCTCGCAGAATGATACGTTTGTCATCATTTGAGGATAGTGCTACTTTGTTCAGTTCTTGTGTAAAAATTTGGTGCTTAAAGGATTTAAATAAAATGTTTTTTTTTGATTCAATACTGTTATTCAACAGGACTTGTTCATAATCTTCAAACTTCATTTTCATAATTACATTTTTCTTGACACCTTTAGCTTTTTTACATTCCTCGGCTATAGTTTTAATACAATATAGTTTAGATCTTAGGCCCACAAACTCAACAATTAGTTTACCACCAAACTCGTCTTTGAATAATCCGGGGACCTTTTTATTAGAACGGACTATCGCATAATCATTGTTTTCCGAATAATTACTAGTATCAAAATATGGTAGGAAATTATCTTTTATATCTCTATATAAATCTTCAGTTTGAACTGAATACAAGAAACTATCAGTGTCTGTATAACATAATTTTAAATTCTCTCCGTAAAATGGTTTCATTACTGAATAATGAAAATCGTACATATGACTCTTCGAAATTTCTAATACAGTAAATCCTATGTAAATAGGTTTGTCAAGTACTACTGATTCTGGTTTCATTTGAATAGCGACAAAGTTTTCTGTGAATATTGTTGAACTTTGGTAGTTTGGTCTAGCTATCAATTGTTCGGCATTATACGTCTTTTTAGTTTTGTTTCTCGTATCATTCCACTGATTAACCAATTTTATATTAAGTCTTTTTTCTGTATCTTCTAATGTTTTCCCAAAAATTGAATTGTTAAGTAACTTGAAAAAATCTTGTTCAAACGCAGATTTTGCCTTTGTTCGTAGTTCTGTGTTTAGGTCAATATATTGTTTTAAGAATGGACTTTGCTTAAACTTAATGACTCTATGAACTTTTTTTAATAATAATCCATGTTTCAAACAAGTCTTAAGATGCACATAATGAATTACATACTGAAATTTATCGTACAAATTTGGTATCAACTTTGCATTCTTTGAACCGGGAGGTGTAAATTTTTGGGGGCAAAATGGTATATCGTTATGTAAATTATGCAATTTTTCAGGGTACTCCAAGTCTACTTCTAAAATATAGCCATAATCAGAGTCATTTGGTACGCTTGAAATGTTAAGCAACCCAATTTCTGCTTTAGTTAAAAGCGTAAAATCAGAACAAGGCATATATGCGCACATGGCATAGCCATATAAATTGTTACAATCTATGTACATCAAATAATTTTCTGGAGCAGATCTATCATAATTTAACAGGTATTTGTTATTAGCGCTGGCGTACCTGGTAGAACATAAACATACCCCTCCTCTAATACCCTTTTGAATCATTCTTATTATCTCTAGGTCATTGATTAGTTCTAATTTTACTTTAGTTTTAAGTAACATTGCGTCAAAACTAAGACTAGGTGCAGTTATATAAAACGCTGGATCCAAGCGATAATTAATTTTACATGTTTGACGAAAATTTTCAAATATATCTGCCAGCAGCAGTACGTCTGATTTAAGATATAAATCTGTGTATTCACCTAAATTTTTTATATTGAAAGTTTTCCAAACACATTTTGCATGATCATAATCTACCTGTCGGATACCTTGATCGCATAACACATTAAAAAAACAGTGTTGTGGAGGCAACTGTTCTTCTTCGTAAGAACTCCAACTAGTCATATGTTCGTAGGGATACACACCTTTACGTTTTAATAAATTTAATTTTTTTTCTTGTGGAAATGAGCGAGATAAATGAACAAAGTCATTCTTATTCAAATTGGCAACCAATTTTTCTAAACTGCTACCCAAAAACTTAAACGAGTCTACAAAACGGACCGCTACATACTGTTGTTCATCTGTAATAAAGAATTTTGTAAACGAAATATAATTTTCTTTAGTTTTAGCAATAACTTTGATCAAGCCTTGCATTTCTCCTAACTGGCGTATGAACAAATGAGAGTCATATCCAGACAAATTATGAAAAAATACGGGTACAAACTTTGGTAACTGAAACTGAATGTTACAGTAAGAATGGGCAGCTCCGCGATATTTTCCTGTCAAGTGACAATGATCCCTAACTTTATCGTCAAACAATAGCTTATTACATAGAAAGCAATATTTTGAATGTGAAAATTTATTTGAGTCTTCGTCATTAAATATCATTGGAACAGTATTTTTAAGAAGTTTGTGAATTTCAGATATATCTTCTTGAAGATATTTCAGAAATATGTCAACACAATTGCGACCCCGATAAGAAACGTATTTATTGAACGAGCTGTCGTATGAACATACAATGTAATATCCAAACGCAGCAGGAATATGTCTGTTTAAAGTGTTGGTTTTGCTTGAACTTGGTCCGTCTTTATTCGGCTCTAACATTGATTCAAAGTCCGCATAAATAGCAAATGGTAAATCTTGCATCCTCTCGTAGTGTTTAAATTCTAAAAGACATCCCTTTTCAGGCAGAATTGTCATGACACCACTGCATATATGAGCGTTTAGTTGATAATCACTACAAAAATATAACATACATTCGTCACAGAAATATATTTTTCCGTGATGTTTTGTAAGTTGTGGTCTAAGTAGTCTGCTCAAATTGTTTATCAAACAGTAATGGTTTCGATTACCATTTTCCAAGAACAGCAAATTAATGTGATGTTTCTTTTTGCAATGTGATTTGTAAAGAGGACCAACAATACTCGAATTATTTTTTAAACCATAGACATTAATACTGATGTCTCGGTTATTTTTTTCAAACGTTTTAATATCAGAAAAACCAACAGGAAACGTCATATTCTTTGTATTTAAAATTTCATTAAAATGGGGGTACGAAGAAGTTCTGTTGCTATTATTTTTAGCAGGAAATAAAGCTGCCATAATCGACCATAAGAAACAGAAATTGTCTCCATTGCGTATATTAATACATGCTCGTCTATTCATCAGACATCGCGGCAGCTGAATAAAACTGGCTGCTCTCAAAGGATTGTACTTATTGATATTAACTTCCAAATACAAGTTTCTAACGAAACTCCAACCACTATCTTTTTCCTGAAATTGATCAATTTTGGTACATATATTTTGAACCGCTTTTAAGTATATCTCTTTAAAATCAGAGTTTTTGTAAAAAACTATATTTTCCGTAGCGAAAGACTTTACTTCTATCGTATCATTTTTTGGCAGTGTAAACTCTGCGAATAATTCGAAATTACCTTTAATTGTTTTGTGAGTAGCCTGCCTTGCGTCTATAAGCCGGCAAACGGGATTGCGAAGCTGGCTTAGGAACTGTGCTGGTGGCGCGGCCTGTATGTATGCCTTATCCCGCTCACACCCGTTTGCTTCTACGTCAACACTTGATATCGAGCGTGTTCCTACTCTGTAAGATGCTATTCTGGTACGAAATGCACTGCTTATTTTTTCTATGCCGTCACTGATTTCTACAGCACTATTATTTTTATGCAAATTCGTTCTAAGATGAGCTGAGAAGCCTTTACTTTTTACTTCAATGTCACAAACTGTACAAAATATATTTTTATTTGACATTATTACTACCTATGTTTAATGAATCTGAACTAAAACTAAAAGCCTACTAAAAGGCCTGGTTAAATGTAAGGGTCAAGATGATTATTGAAAATCCTACAATAAGATAATCATAAAAATCTACTACCTAAATAAACTAAAAATCCTTTTAAATGTAAATTATATTTTATTAATCAACGCATAACTTATGTTTTCTTTTTATCGGCGTAAAATGTGCCCTCTTCCTTAAAATGTATTTTGCAAAAATTAATAAACTTTTTTAAATACTCTACATGGGGCGTGTCGTTGTCACAACAGAATTTCAGGTTTAACGACGCCTTCTCCCAGCGGTCTTTCGGATCGACCGACTTAATATCTTCGGTATTGTATACCCGAAGTTCGATGAACAGATCGCCGTGACGCTGAGCGGTGCGCCGCACCACGCCACCAGCGACGCGCCGCGTGATGCAAGATATTGGCGGAGTCTTCCGTGCTCTCCGAGCAAACTCTGAGTCAGAGTCGCTTCCCGAGTCACCGTCACCTAGCCATCCAAGTACGTCCTTTTTGGAGCTCTTTGACTTTTTAGCCTGACTGCGCCTGACAGTGGCTTTAGGCTTCACGCTTTTCTTGGCACTGTAACAAAAATATTTGAGTTAATTAAAATCATTGTGAAAATAACTAGAAAATTGACATATATTTTTTTATAAATAAGATAAATATTCACCTAGTAGACACATCAGCCTCGTCTTCTGAATCATTAACGCTCGGGCTCGGAAATCGGCGAGTCTTCTGCCTGGCTGAAGCTTTCACATTCAAACGTTTCTTTCCACTGTAACAAGGATAAATTTTATAAATACAAATAATAGTAAAAATCAATAGTTTTTTTTTTGTATTCAAGCATTTTGTTACCTAGTCGTTGCTTCAACGTTATCATCCGAGTCAAAAACGTTCAGAGACGGAGCTTGACGTACTTTCTTAGACTTTAAATTATTAAAATACTCGGTGTCCGACCTGAAAACAAAAATAAATGTAAATAAACAACTTAAAAGATCTTTAGAAACTTAACGAGATAAATTTAGTCTTGCACTGGTAGCGATTCTAAGTTTAAACTGCACTAAAATTATCGCAGTCCCTTTTATTTCAGTTTACTAAAAAGAGCGTCCGCTAACTTCAGCGCACTTTAAATTTAGGTAAAACTGCACAGAATCGCTATCACTTTTCCTATTAATTAAATAAACTTACGAACATGATATTTACGCAGCGAATCTTAATCTTGATGTATAAAGCACCGTAGCGTTGTAGTTGAGCAAGGCGGCTGGTGAATCTTGCGTGGAATGCAGCAGAGCGGGCACCTGATGTAGCGTTAGCTGAGCAGGTGCGGCAGCGGATCGGGCGGCAGAGCGGGCGGCAACAGTAGGCGGGCGGAGAATTACTGGGATGGCACTCGGACAGCACTTGGTTGTGATCGCACGAAGAATCGACTGATTTTAGTTCGAATCGAACCAGTCACGTTTTTATACGGGAAATGTTGCTGATGCATGCAAAAATTGCAGTCGCATGCGGCAAACATTTTATCGATAATGTTGAATTCAAGTAATATTTTAATTTACATGATTTACTACACCAATTGTTAACAAGAATTAAATACGTTCGTTATATTACTGAAATAAAATAACATTATCATCATTGCTGCCTGTTCTGATTACTATAACGACTAATGGACATTGAAAAAACTAATTAAATGTTGTCTGACTTATTGTCCCATGAAATAAGAAAAAGATGCTGTAGAGTATAGATTAATCATTATCATCAACTGTTACAATTTTCAAATATACGAAGACTTATTTCCCACCCTCTCATAAAAATGTTTATGATCTATGATGCTAAGTTTTTTATAAAATCAGCATGATTTTAGTCATGAAAAACAAAAATATCAAATTCGTCGATTGTTACTTGACTACATAATAACGCCGCCTCACAAACGATGCCGCCATATGCCTTCTTAAGCAGTGAACACACCAATTCATTTTATTATTTGTATATTATATTTAAATTTAATTTATATTTAAATTAAGTTTGAGTATATGAGCAAAAAAGTATTAACTTTTCTGAATAATTAATAGGTTTTGATAAATTTGAAGTGCTAGTTAGTTTTTTCCTTCTTAGCCTTTAAAAAATGAGTATTTCTACATATATAATAGGTCTGAACTGTGTCTATTACATTAACTCATTAACTAATTGCTGTTTAGTGAATGCCATATTATATTTTAATTCAATGACATGATGATGAGATGAATAGTGCTTTAATGATGTAACATTTATTGGTGCACACGCCTTCTCAAATTCGAACCCACACCTTGCGTCGGAGGATGTAATAAAATCTTGACTGACTAGTCAAACGCTGCCCTGTGCTAACACAGTAGCGCCAGTGTGTATGAAGTCTTAGTTTAAAATAGGGTAACCATAAGTTTGCATTTTCAGGATGTTAGGTACCTACTCTTTATTTGTCAAAAAACATTCTCCATCTGCCTTGGTGGATTTGGAAAAAACATATTTATTATATGATTGCACATCTTGTTTTCATATTTGTTTCATGTTACCTTTTTAACATTACACAAATTTTTATTTACATACCTTTATTGTTTAATACTTCTAAATAACCATATAATATGTTTTACATCATCAATTCGTGTCAATAACAAAAATAAAATAATAATGAACTGCGGACTGTCCTGAAAAAAACGTAAAGCATGGCATATATGAGTATCTATATTACCATACGTTAATGTGTACTCAGCAGAACAGTAGAATGTATAAACATGAAACCAAATGCATATCCGTATTCTGTATTGCTTAACCATAATCAGTTTAATAATGTCCCAGTTTAATAATCATCCCACTGCTGTCCAGCGCTGGGATTTGAAAACGATTCTTAAACATAGTGAATGGGCACCCCAGGCATGTGTGCTCGATGTCACATGCCTATGATTTTTTAGTTTAAGGGATGCTGGTATCTTCGTCTTGTTTTCCTTCACCATTTTCAGCATACGGTAATGCGTACATAAGTTTTTTGATTTGAAAATTCATTTGGATTTGAACCAACAACCTTTAACACCCATTATTGTTTTGACATCTACCAACATAACGTAGATCATTGTAGTTAAAATGCGATATCGAAGCGATGTTGCAAAAAATGATCAGAATAAGTAGGTATGATCATTATTACGTCACCTTACTTACCACCACCATACTATGACAGATACCATGGGCGTAGCGAGGGGGGGGGTTTCGGGGGTTCAAACCCCGAAATATTCAAAGTGTTACATTATTATCATATTTAAATAAGGAGGTGAAATTATTAATCGAAAAAAGTTATGTTTGAGTCAAAAAATTTGCTTCTTCACACTTCTTGAATACAAAATTTTCGGTAAAACTATTTCTTTCACTCGCCGAGGTCAGCAGTTTTTATTACATGAATATTAATGTAATTTCGTGTAGGTAAATTTTTGTTGTTTTATTTTCTTGAACCCCACCCCCGAAACTAAAACCTGGCTACGCCCGCCCGTGCTTGATACACCTTACTTTTAATTCATTTCATTTAGTTCCGTTTTACTGTCCATCGAACAACATCCACTTACACTGTAGTGTTAGTTTTTCTGATAAATTTGACTTGGGTTCGTCTTGTGAGGGTATAAACATCTCTAGGTGTCAATAATTTGGCACGAGCAAACGGCCTAGTGATACGATATACCCTGAGCAATCGGCCACAGTGACGTGAAGAAACCTTATTATACTTTGTGAGGGAACATATCGTTAGAGATATTTTCTAATAGGTAGATACACTCAACGAAATGATCTCTGAGCAATCGGCCACATTGTGTAGTCAAAATCGGCAATCTTTCACACCAATTACAGTGATTCGTTCGTTGTTACGAGTTGTTCAGTGTGAAATTGTGAAACTGCGTTCTGCTGTCGTTTTCATTTTCATCCTGGTGAGTTTGAATCAACTATTTTAAAAAAAAATTAAAAAAAAAAAAAAAAAAAATCCCAAAAAAAAAAAATGAAAAATTTCTTTTTGGGCTCCCAAAAATCACTATTTTCGAGTGAAAGCGAGAAAATGGTGATTTGGGGTGCCCAATAAGGACCTACTAACATCATATGATAGGATATTTATGGATTAGGAATATTATAATTTATTTAGGTTAATTTAATTAGATTTCAGAAATTCAGAGTAAACCATATTACTGATTTAGGAATTATGGATTATGATTTTATAGATTATATATTTTAGGTCATAGATTTTATAGATTAGATTTATAGGTTGTTTGCAGTACTATAATAGAGTTAAAAGTAGAGATTATTTAAGGGGTCTGAATGAGGGGGGGTGTTACAGGTAGCACCAACAGTGAGTGAGACAGATAACATAGAAGAAACTCAGAAAAAATTGACAGAACAAGAAATTAGTGAAGAAACAGTAAAAACTACAGGAAAAGTAATGGAAAAGGAAATACCTTTGGGAGAATACAAAAAAGTAATATACAATGTCAAAAATATGAATATAGAAAAACCAAAGTTCGGGGAGAATACAGAAATACAACCGGTAACTTTTTTGGAAGATTTGGAAACATACTTAACCCTTAAATTGGCAAGATGTTTTTATTTGAAAATATGGTATTATTTTGTTTTTTCCTGCATGAATAAGACAAAAGAAGCCTAAATAAAAATTTAAAAAAATTTAGTGTTTTCCAGTTTTCGCGAAAATTGATGTACTTCACGAAGTACCTTGCCAACTACTGTGCGAACTACATCTTCCTGTTTTAGTACTACACAAAGTACGCTGCTAAGATTGAAATAAAACACATCTTGTATTTTTTTTTATTTTTGTCATTTATGTATGCTAAAAACATGCAATTATCATTTATTTGGTGTGGAATTGACGGAAACAATTCCTTTTATTGTGTTCTCCTACCACAAAACACAGATGCATATTGCACTTCACGCAATATACCTTGGTTCTTCCGTCTTTGCAGAACCTACACCGTGATTGTTTGTTCGCAGATTCTGGAAAATGACCGACAGCATCGTACCTGACACTATCCACAGGGCGGTCAGCAGTTGGTTTTTGTATTTTTCTGTCATCCTTTGTCTTTTCCGAATTTCCACGTTTTGAGATCTTTCCAGCCCGACAAAGTCCTTCAAACAAATCAAGCCGAAATTCTTTCAGAGACTTCTTCTGTCTTCCATCTCGCCTGTATAAAAGCCACCCGTTGTTGATGCACATGTCCAACAATTGCGAAAATATGCCTAAATACCATCTTCGGCTCTTGAAAGGGATCCGATATAGGGATATTAGCATGTCTGCCAAATCTACACCCCCCATGTGCTTATTGTAGTGTCGGACCAGTTGAGGACAGTCCACATCAACTCTGGCTTTATCCTCCTTCGAATACCTTCTTATCTTTTCAATAGGGTGTGAATCCACAAAGGAACTGATCAATGTCACCACTTTATTATCGTGCCATTTCACAACAGCTAAGTTGTTTTTATTGCACACAACTTGCGAACTATGACCCCTTTTCTTCTTTTTCATTTCTTTTTCTGAGGGTAACAGGTCTTGGCAGCCCCTTAGTCGGTTGATTCTTATTGTACCCAGGCTAAATATCCCAAATTCTTCCCGCAACAAGTAAACCAGTTCAGGGGTAGTGAAAAAATTGTCCGCATATATGGTGGAAGGCTTTTGCTTTATAGTTTTGCATAATGCTATGACTACCATGCCACCAACACCAAGTGAAGCTTCTTTAGGTGTGAAAGCATGATCGCGAAAAGTGTCATCTCCACCGTACATGATGAAATCATATATCAAGCCGGAAACGCCAGCGCGTACAAAATTTTGAAAATCCCATTTCTTGGGCTTGTTTGGCAAATACTGCCTCCTATTCCCTGCTTTTTTACCCTTATATGGCATCATCATTTCGTCTATGGAGTACTGCCCTTCTTCCTCCGTTTTCAAACAATTTTGTCTGATTTTTTCCATTACAGGGCGAATTTTGAAATAACGGTCAGAGTTCTCCATGTTGTTGTCCACAAAATGAATGTTGCGGCGTATTTGTTGGTATCTTTTTAGGGGCATTTCATCCGCGATCGGAGGGTACCTAGTTTTTCTTGCCCAATAATCAGTATAGGCTGGCATTCGGACCACACCCATCAAAATTTCAATTGCAAGAAAACTTTCTAGCTCTTCACCAGTCAACTGAATCGATTTTCCGTGTTGTTGTACCGAGTACAAGTTTGTGTTTTGAACTATATCTGCGATTATGTCTGGCGAAAAAAAGGAGTGAAAGTATTCCAAAACAGTTTCGTTTTGTGTTTTATGGAGGTCGTGTAGTCCTTCATCCATGAAACCTCTCTGACGTAAAGAAGTCTTCTTCCAGTTGTAGTTGAGTGTGAATTTGGGTTTCTTTACTACTTTCGGTACAACGGATGTCTTTTTGCGTTTAGACCTGGTAACCCGCGCAGTCGCAGCATTCGAAGTGCTAGGAACCGGTGACTGAAGAAGTTCTACTGATGGCGAGAGCAATGATTGAATTGAGTTCAATGTGGGTATAGCATCGTAATTGTTCGTTGATGGGGATGGGAAAACCTCTTGAAATGTCGGCGTTAGTGGCACATTGGCATCAAGGTAATCATCAGAGTCACTATCCAGGATGTTAAGTCGTTCAAAAGAGGAGTCCAAGGAAGGTGGATCAGAGCTTATGTTGGATGGTGATGGCTGATTGCAGGTAAGCTCTTGATCTGAACTGGAACTGTCACCAGAACATGCATTTTCTACGGGGACCAAAGCCAAAATCTTGTGCGACTCTTCAATTTTATTTAATAAAATACTAGTAACTTGATCATAAATAGCAGAGAAATTAAATTTAAGATGTAAATTAAAATTTTTAGTGCAAAAGGATTTAATTTCATGCGCATCATTTTTAAACGTGAGGAATGTTGAAAACAATTCAAAATTAACCTTAACTGCAGTTAATTTAAAAGTGAACGATCTATTAATGTTTTCACTGCTACTCGAGCATTGTTCAAAAAATATGATGGAGCACTTTGGGTCTCATCATTTGTAGCAAGAATCCTATAGCTTGCAACGCGACCTTTAAAAGCTGATTTAATTATTTCTATGTTATCATACAACAAAGTAGTACTTTTATTCTTATGTAAATTACTTCTAACATGTCCTACCCACCTTCTTTTTTCTATCTGTTCATTGCAAATAGAGCAAAACGGCATTTTCGTTTATAAAGTTGGTTAAAAGACAACAAGGTACCTAGCTGTACTTGCCTACCTACAAAAGTAAAACTAAGGGCCTATTCAGATATAGGAAATATTCGCTGTTGGTGTGGGTAGCGGAATTCGAGTAGGTATACAGTATTCTCTTTGTTTAAATCTATACGATAATTCGATTTATAAAACTCGTTTCTTAGAATATTCAAAACGATAGCAGATACAGTACCCAGATGGTAAGGTAGTATTCCTGTTTCGCGAAACCACTTGAGATACCACTTGGTATTCTTGATACCCACAACAGCAGCGAATATTCCCTATATCTGAATAGGCCTTAACAATGCAATAGGTAACATAAAACTAGAAGTGTAAGCCTATTATATATTAATGACTTACTAGGATGATGTTTATAACCAATGCCGTAGAGTGCATACTCTTCAGCTTTATCTATGATCACAGCTGAAACAAAAAAAAAGGTTTATTGATTTTTAGTTACACATATTAAGCTGCTAACTGAAGTGCTAAATTATAATAATAATATTTCATATCACTTATTTTTAAACACAAATATAGCTAGATCCTTTTATTATTCTTATTATTATTACTTATAACTTATGATTATATGATATCCATGGTAGGAGATGGAAAGATCTAACCATCAGGACATGTAGGTATTTAATATGAAACTCACCAATTATAAGATCGATGAATGTTGAGTTAAGGATATCTTCTATGCTAAGCTTACAATCAGAAGAAAGTAGGTGTGAGAAGATCTTTGAAGTCCGTGGTCTTCGAATCAGCAACTGCAGAAAGAAAAATGTTATATATTTATTTTTAGTCGACTTCACAAAAAGGAGGTGGTTCTCAATTCACTTGTTTTTTTTTTTTAAATTATATTTATTTAATTAGATATATTATCCTCATCCAGATAAGTACATTGAATTTAATATTAGTGTTTAGATTTGAAATTATTAATTACTTTTGAAATGAGTAGGTACCAAGCTAAGTAATAGCATAACATTTAGTATCAATACCTACAATATCAAGAATCTTTACCATACGTTAGTAAGTAGGTATATCATAGAAAATTACTTGAAATATATTATAAATTAAAATTACTTACCAGTTTTCGAATGATGAAACAAGAGATTGATCCCAACAACGTTCTATATTGTATGAAAACTATATAGCTCGAGAGGTCTTCGGAGTCCGTGGTGTTTGAATCAGCACCTGTAGATTTTTTTTTTTTTTAATGTTTCGATCCTTACTCGTATTTTATCGCGAATTGAATATAAGTGTATAGGATTTGAAAGTATGAACTACTTTTGAAATAAGTAGATAGGTGTCTAAGTTTAGTTTAATATTTAAGACCAATACATAAAATCAAGAATCTTAACTATACGTTAGTACGTAGGTAAGTAAGTATATTATAGATACATACTTGAAATAATATAAATAAGAAAATGAAACTTACCTGTTTTTTGAATGATGAAACTCAGAGATTGATCGCCATCAACGCTCTGTATTGATGAAAACTATAATTTGACGGGTCTTAGTGTTGAAAACGTTTTATTAAAACTTCTGCCTAATTTGATAGCAACTTAACTCAATACCTGCGAGTGGGCATAGAGATGTGTAAGTACTAGTTTTCGATTATAATCAGTAAATTCATACAACACATAAAACACGAACGGAAATTATGAAATCATGAATGACTTCCGTTCAATTTAGAAAAGTGTTGAATTTGCTAAGTTGTGACATCAATTCAAAATGCTAGGTAAGACTTGCGAAATAAATATTCGGTAGGCATAAGGTTCATGTTCCACCATTATCAATGCATACATTTGATTGATTAGTAAGTATAAAATTCAAGCTTAGCTATTATAGCAATGCTAGGAGTATGGTGTTGGTTTTATTCATTTGATTGAATCGTTAATTATTTTGATGATAAGTATAATATTTAATACATAATAATTAAATAATCAAATAATCAAGGTTTTAATACATCGTAAGTAACATTGAATTTGTGTTTTGGTTTTTGTTACAATACTGATTAGATTCAATTTACATTTTATTTTTAATTGCTGATATGATATCGTGTATACGTATAAAACATGGTGATTTTTATGAACAAATCACAGAAGCACTCAACAAGTGAAGGAGCTCAACGTCGTAATCATTCGGAAACCATCGATGAGAAGAACCAACCACTCTACATCAAGCCAAGCTGCTGACGACGTTTGCACTCTGCTTAGCTGCAAATTCGAAGACTTCTTCACCGCAGACGAGGAATCAAACCGAAAGCTGTTGCAAGATTGTTCTCGTTACAATTTTGATACCAATCGCTAAGCATCCTCGAGCAAAACATGTGAGTTACTAACTTTGAATTTTTGACGTGTTAACGTCTTATAAATCGATGGAGCCGGCTGCACGCTCGAAAAAACATGACTAATGCGTCGTTACCTCGTCATACGTCGTTACCTCGTCATGCGTCACCTCGCAAAACGCATGCGCATGCGCGTAGCGCATGCGCTATATATGCTATATATATATATATGCGATATATATATATATGCGCATGCGCAAACCGCATGCGCTATGCGCATGTGATATATATATATATATATATATCGCAAGCGCTATGCGCATATTTTTTTTTTTTTTTTTTTTTTTTTTTAATGTTTATTGCACAGTCTTAATTACCACAACAACATTAGGTAGAATAATAATAAAGGGAAAAAACCCTCGGTGTTAATTTAAGATTAGGTAAACAATATTTGTAATGTCGTGTGGCCAAGACCCTAGGTTAGACATTACTTTGAGTTCCTCGCTCTAACTAAGTATTTACTTGTATGTAGAAGCGAGGGCTCCAGCTCTGACCAGCTCTGGGCATTAGACACGGGTGTCTGTTACTAGATGATTACTGTGCTACCCAATTGAAAAACTTAAAACTAGTTGGTGTGAGAAGGAGTACTGAGGAGTACTTACTTACTCACTTATAATAATTATTAATATTAGTAATGCAGCTTAACTAACTTAGAACTAATGATTTTAATATAAAATTAGCGCTTAATAATTAACTTACAGAAAAGAAAAAGAAAACTTATTCGAATAAACAGCGAAAGGGTAGCAATAATTTAGTAATAATTTACAAAAGAGTACCAAAGGGTGCTATGTAGGTGTGTGTGATTAGAATATGAGGGTGCGTTTGAAATGTGTGAGAGCGTGTAAGAGTAAGAATATTGCGAACTTTTTTAGAAAAATGTGTGTATGCACGGTTCCCCTGTATGAAAACGGTAACGATGAGCCTGGGCAATAGAAGTATAGGCGTTGTGTTGAAGGTTAGCGTGTAAGTAAGAATGAAAAATTTATAAATATTAATAAAAAAAAAAACACATGATTTAAAGAATTTGAGTATTTTTATATGGTAAAATATAAGCCAAACCCTCTCAGGGTTGGCCTATGATACTATATGGAATAGGTTCTCTGTTTGGTCGTAAGTTAGTGATTGAACGTATTTGTTAACCTTTGACTTGCATTCATTGACCGTTAGGTCACGAATGTTAATATTTTTATTTATCTTGTTGTAAATATAAGGTGCCAAAAAGGATCTATGTTTTTGTGCAAACGCAGTCCTGCAGTGATTAGACTCGAAAACTTTATGTCTGCGCCGACCCAAAATTTTAACAGTCGGTAGGAGATGTTGACTCATAATTAATTGCTGAACAAAAATTTGTCTGCAGGTCAGAAGTTTACAATCCAGGTAGAGCTGCGTCGTTGGGTATCTGTACGGGTAGGAAAAAGCTACTTTGAGGACGGCTCTTTGCGCTCTCTCAAGTGGTAGAAAGTGTGTCTTAGCTGCTCCACCCCACAATTTGTGTTTTGGTTTTTGTTACAATACTGATTAGATTCAATTTACATTTTATTTTTAATTGCTGATATGATATCGTGTATACGTATAAAACATGGTGATTTTTATGAACAAATCACAGAAGCACTCAACAAGTGAAGGAGCTCAACGTCGTAATCATTCGGAAACCATCGATGAGAAGAACCAACCACTCTACATCAAGCCAAGCTGCTGACGACGTTTGCACTCTGCTTAGCTGCAAATTCGAAGACTTCTTCACCGCAGACGAGGAATCAAACCGAAAGCTGTTGCAAGATTGTTCTCGTTACAATTTTGATACCAATCGCTAAGCATCCTCGAGCAAAACATGTGAGTTACTAACTTTGAATTTTTGACGTGTTAACGTCTTATAAATCGATGGAGCCGGCTGCACGCTCGAAAAAACATGAC
Organism: Epirrita christyi; assembly: GCA_951392215.1. NCBI lineage: Eukaryota > Metazoa > Arthropoda > Insecta > Lepidoptera > Geometridae > Epirrita > Epirrita christyi. The sequence continues at coordinate 5,630,975 of OX595860.1, read as the reverse complement.
TAATGCGTCGTTACCTCGTCATGCGTCACCTCGCAAAACGCATGCGCATGCGCGTAGCGCATGCGCTATATATGCTATATATATATATGCGATATATATATATATGCGCATGCGCGAACCGCATGCGCTATGCGCATGTGATATATATATATATATATATATAACGTATATATATATCTAACGCCGCATGCGCGCGAGCGCGGAACGAGCGACAAAGAAGCACAATAACGACGTTGACACGTTGAACTATCGTCAGTAAACCGACTTTACAGACAACCGCTTTTTTTATTTACAGCAAGGTCTATGTTTACTACTAGACATAGACCTCCTCCTTAGATGAAGTAAGCATCACATCAAGGCATGGTTGGTGATTAGCCAACCGAGACGCAAGAGGTGCGGGTGCAATTCCCACTGCGAGTCAAATGTTTGCTTGACCTGTAAATATTTGTTCACGATCCTTTGTGGTACCAAAGCGATCGGTCTTGGACTGCCTTCATCCACAGACGTCCAACGATCTTTGTATTTGATCCAACTAGAGAAAACCTTCCTACACTACATAGTTTTAACTTAAAATTATTGATGATTATATATTAAGTGTAAATTGAATGCAGGATCAAGTGTTGATCAAGAATTAACTAGTGATGGGACACTGTTAACAGCTTTAGCCATAAATTTGAACTCCGATGCATGGTATATTGATTCCGGTGCTACTTGTCACATGACCAACAACAAAGATCTGATCAAGAACTATGATGTAGATCAACCAAGAAGCGTGACTGTTGCTAATAATCAGAAAATACAGACTAATGGCCATGGTGATGTGGAATTACTTCTTAAAGGTCATTTGAAAACTTTAACTGATGTTATATACGTACCGGAATTGTCTGCAAACCTACTGTCTGTAAGTAAAATGACTGAAAAAGGTCTGGAGGTGCACTTTGATAAGCACACGTGTAATGTGAGTGATGGGAAAGTGGTAGTCGCTAGTGCCACTAAGGTAAATGGCGTATATGAGTTAGACACTGAAGTTGTGGTGGAATCAACTGAAAAATCAACGAAACAACCATCGAGAGAGAGCCAAGGAGCTGCGGTAGCCAGTGCAGGTGATGCATGCTTGCCACAGGACCTGTGGCATCGGCGGCTGGGCCACTTAAACAAACGAAGTATGGAATTACTAAAACAAGGTATGGCTACAGGAATAAATTACTCAGATAGTGATTTTAGTCCCTGTGTAGCTTGTATTGAGGGAAAGCAATGTAGACTACCATTTCCAAAAAGGTCTTACACGAGAGCTACAGAAAGACTCGGTTTAATTCACTCGGACTTATGCGGGCCTATGCCAGAAACCTCATTTAGTGGTGCTAAATACTTATTGACATTCATAGATGATTATTCAAGAATGACTTTTGGTTATTTTATAAAATCAAAAGACCAAGTTTTTGATAGATTTACACAGTTCAAAAACTTGGTAGAGAATCAAACTGACCTAAAGATTAAAGCCTTGAGAACTGTCAATGGTCGTGAATATGATAATAATAAATTCCAGAATTATTTAAGCGAGCATGGAATCTTGCATCAGACAAGTGTCCCATATTCAGCGCCCCAGAACGGCGTGGCAGAAAGGGCCAATCGAACAATTATGGAGGCGGCGAGATGTATGCTGCAAGATGCTGGTCTCAGCAAGCAGTTCTGGGCAGAAGCAGTAAACACGGCCATATTCATCAAGAATAAATCACCTACCAAAGCAGTGAGAGGCACCACACCACAGGAAAAATGGACTGGTAATAAAGTTAATTTATCTAACTTGAAAGTTTTCGGCTGTATTGCATATGCTATGGTACTTGATAACAGTCGTAAGAAATTGGATTCTAAAAGTAAAAGATATGTTTTTGTTGGATATTGTCCAGATACAAAAGGTTATCGCTTGGTAGACATTGATAATCCTTCAAAGTGCATAAAAGCAAGGGATGTACATTTTTTTGAAAATAAGACTTGCAAAGATGTATTTGCATACCAGAAAAATGATATAATTAATGAAAATTAAACTCTAAAGCTTACCAGTGACAATAACATTACATTTAATAACAGAAACACCCATAGCAATATAGAGTCGGCAAACAGTCCTCAGGCAGTAACAACATCAGATTGTGATAGTTCGACTGACAGCCCAGAACATGATAACCCTTCTGATGTGACCTGGACGCCTGACATGGTTTCGGACTCTTCGTCATCAGACGAGTATGAAGAAACAGTAGCGGTAGCGGCAGAAACGCACCACCAATTTGGCGATGAGCCGCTGACTGTTCAGGAGGCAATTTCTGGAGCTGAGAGTGAAGCCTGGCATGCAGCCATGGCAGATGAGTATGAATCATTCGAAAAAAATAAAGCATGGACTCTGACTGAATTACCTGCTGGAAAGAAGGCTGTCAAATGTAAATGGGTGTTTAAAAAGAAATATGGAACTGACGGTAAGCTACTACGCTATAAAGCACGACTTGTAGCCAAGGGCTTCACGCAAAAATATGGAGTTGATTATGAAGAGACATACTCTCCAGTGGTAAGGTACTCTACCATAAGACTATTACTTGCTCTTGCCGTATATTTGAATATGGTGGTAGATCACATGGATGTTAAAACTGCTTTTCTCAATGGTGAACTAAAGGAAACTGTATATATGGAACAGCCAGACGGATTCAAAATAAATGGTAGAGATTCATGTGTGTTCAAATTAAACAAAGCAGTATATGGGCTAAAGCAAGCATCAAAAGCATGGCACGATAAAATAGACAAGACATTCACAGACTTACAATTTAGAAAAACATTCTGTGAACCATGTGTTTATCTCAAAAGGGATCGAAACGGTAATCCCATCATTATAGCTTTGTATGTCGATGACATTTTACTGTTCAGTAGAGAAACAGCTGAAATAAAGGAAATAAAGGAGCAACTGATGCTTACCTTTGAAATGAAAGACCTTGGAAAAGCTACCCATATATTGGGCATGCGTTTAAGGCAAGAGACAGGTAAAATTATTCTTGATCAGAAAAATTAAATACAGAAGGTGTTGGAGCAATTTCATATGACAGACTGTAACCCAGTATCTACACCACTAGAAACTGGGATGAAGTTCGAAAAGGGAACTGAAGAAAATATTCATTCACAGTACAGTAGCATGATTGGGTGCATAATGTATATTGCGGTGTGTACAAGGCCTGACATAGCACACGCAGCAAGCCTATTGAGCCAGTTTAACAACTGTCATTCAAAAGTCCACTGGAAAGCAGCGAAGCGTGTGCTGCGATACCTAAAAGGCACTATAGATTATAACATAGTGTATGAAAAATCCTCTTTAACTGTTACAGGCTTTGTTGATGCAGACTGGGCATCAAATCAAATTGACAGGAGATCCTATACAGGGTATGTGTTTAAAATTGGTGATGCTGCAGTTTCATGGGAAAGCCGAAAGCAGCGAACCGTTGCGCTCTCAAGCACCGAGGCCGAGTACATGGCGTTGTCTGACGGGACCAAGGAGGCCAAATTCATTAGAAGCATGCTTGCTGAGTGTTTAGGTCAAACCTTTACAGTAACTATGTTTAATGATAATCAGTCGGCACAGAAACTATGTCATAATCAGATGTACCATAGTAGAAGTAAACATATTGATATAAGGCACCATTTTGTACGTCAAGCAGTATTGGATAAAATAGTTAATTTAGAATATTTGTCCACTGATTGCATGCCAGCAGATGTTTTGACTAAGGCTTTATGCAAAGAAAAGCATTATAAATGCATTATCAACCTAGGTATCAAAAATTGTTTGCTATAAATAGTAGGTTAATTTTTGTTTTTCTGTAATAGTTTTATGATTATAGCGAAGAACCTTGTATAGTTTTGTTGTCAATTTTAATTTTAATTTCTGAATGCTCATACAGCTCTAATGTTATACATGTAGTGTATGGAAAGTTTTTTTTTTTTATGTTACTAAAGTTATGAATTTTAATTCTGTTTTGTTTAAATGCAGGTGTTAGAGTATAACATAAACAGAAGAAAATGACACTGTCATATTTGAATGATGTATTACTGATAACTATGGCTACGTGCATGTCTTTAAAATAAAATAAAGTTTATCGGTGTTCATCCAAAGGAATCCTGGCTTAATTATTTCCCAAAACCATCATGTTTGTTTCAGGTCTGACAGCGAAATGGATTTCGATATCATGCCTAAGAGTAAGAAGAATTCTAACAAACCCCGAGGGATGTCTGAAGAAAGAAAACGAATTTCGCCAACCAAAACATCAGCAAAGTAAGTATCTACTAATAATGTTCTGATTTCAGAGTCCAATCTATTATTCATTGATAGATTCATCATCATCATCATCATCAGTCTGTAGAAGGCCACTGCTGATCATAGGTGATGCTTGAATGTATAGCTAGCTAGTTGGAGGCTAGCCAGCTAGCATTCAAGCATCATGTTAGTAAAAACATCTTCATCATCAGCCTGTAGAAGTTCACTGCTGAAAATAGATGATGCTTAAATTCATAGCTAGCTAGCTAGCAGGCTAGCTATAGATTTAAGCATCATGTTAATAAAAACGATAACACAACCATCGTGCAAATTAGCATTACATTAATCCTGTGTTTCAATAATACATTTATTGAAACGCACGATTACGACAAGCTAGAAAAAGCACAAATTTTAGTTCAAATTAATTTAAATAATCTTTATTTTGTTGCAGAAAAAGAAAAACTTTATCAACACCATCAACATCATCATCATCATCGTCGGTGGATGTTTTTGGATTGAGCCGTAGAGTAACTGACAGCGAGACAACAACAATATCCTCGTTCTTTGTTAACAAAGTCGCTAATGGGAATGAGAGGCGCACCGTAGAATTGGATGGGGACTACACGACCCCCATCAAAGGTGGTTACCGGACGAACGACATCAAAGGTGTGGATTCTATGGATGTGTGGAGAAAGGCGCTCCTACGCATAAAACTTCTAACAAACGAAGATACAAACCAATGGAAGGCACTTCAACGGTTCGTGCACAACGCGAATGATATTTTCGATGAAGATCCTAAATTCTATAAGGACCAAAAATAATTTGTAAATAAATAAACACTACTAAAATTCAAACTTTTCTTTTCATTATCCTTAGCTAAGAAACCTTAGTAGGTTAACTTAATTTCGAAAGGTAAACTCTTTAAGGGTTAAGAAGGTAGGTAAGCAGGTGTAGGTATAGGTGAAGTTAGGTATTTTTAGAGCAATACGGCAAATCACAGCTATCTTTAGTATGGATATTGAAATATCACAATGCCTTACAATATTTAGTGAGCAAAATCTTTCAATGTTCTAGTTAGGATTGCTAATCACTTTTTACAGGATACTTATCATGTTCAGAAGCGTATTTCATTCGTAGAATAAAATGCATACAAAAAAACAAATGTATGCATTTTAGTCTAGGAATGGAGTACTCTTCTCAATATGATACTACTCACCTCCCATGGATGGGTGTCCTCCCATAGATGGGTCACATCCCAGGGATGGGTCACTTCCCATGGATGGGTCACTTCCCATGGATGAGTCTCCTCCCATGGATGGGTCACCTCCCATGGCTGGGTCACTTCCCATGGATGAGTCTCCTCCCATGGATGGATCACCTCCCATGGCTGGGTCACTTCCCATGGATGAGTCTCCTCCCATGGATGGGTCACCTCCCATGGATGAGTCACTTCCCATGGATGAGTCACTTCCATGGATGGGTCTCCCAATGGATGAGTCTCCTCCCATGGATGGGTCACCTCCCATGGATGGGTCTCCCCATGGATGAGTCTCCTCCTATGGATTGGTCACTTCCCATGGATTGGTCACTTCCCATGGATGAGGGAGCAGGAACTTCTCAAGAATGATACGAGTGCTATATAACTATATAATTTAATATTTGTTTTTTATCTACTTATAATTATTATATCTGTTTTACTTATTATTGTTTATTGTGTATAATTTGACTTATATATTATTTATTTACTTTCATTCTATTTCTTTTTTTTTTGAACTTTATTGTTTTTATGTTTTATTTCGTGTTTCATTGTGTCCGTGACTTTTTTGACGAATTTATTATATTGTTAGCAAAATGGCTCCAACGGAAGACCAGCGTAGGTTGTTTACATCCTGCATATGCTGAGTTGGGGCCTTTTTGCAACAACATTTTTTATTTCATTTTATTTTTTGTTTTGTGTAACTGTTTGCTAAATTGTATATATAATGTTGTTGCAAATAAAATTTATTCTATTCTTATTCTATTCTATGAGTTTCCTCCATTGGATGGGTCACCTCCCATGGATGGGTCACTTCCCATGGATGAGTCTCCTCACATGGATGGGTCAGCTCCCGTGGATGGGTCTCCCTATGGATGAGTCCCCTCCCATGGATGAGTCACTTCCCATGGATGGGTCACCTCCCATGGATGGGTCACTTCCCATGGATGAGTCTCCTCCAATGGATGGTTCACTTCTCATGGATTGGTCACTTCCCATGGATGAGTTTCCTCCATTGGATGGGTTACCTCCCATGGATGGGTCACCTCCCATGGATGGGCCACTTCCCATGGATGAGTCTCCTCCCATGGATGGGTCACATCCCATGGATGGGTCACTTCCCATAGATGGGTCACTTCCCATGGATGAGTCACCTCCCATGGATGGGTCACTTCCCATGGAAGGGTCACCTCCCATGGATGGGTCACTTCCCATGGATGAGTCACTTCCCATGGATGAGTCACCTCCCATGGATGGGTCACTTCCCATGGATGGGTCACCTCCCATGGATGGGTCATTTCCCATCGATGAGTCTCCTCCCATGGATGGGTCACCTCCCATGGATGGGTCTCCCTATGGATGAGTCTCCTCCCATGGATGGGTCCTCTCTCATGGATTGGTCACTTCCCATGGATGAGTCACTTCCCATGGATGAGTCACTTCCATGGATGGGTCTCCCCATGGAATAGTCACCTCCCATGGATGATTCACTTCCCATGGATGAGTCTACTCATCCATGAGATTTGAACAGAATTGTGGCGTGGTCGGAGAGAAATAGTTTAATACTGAACCCTTCAAAAACAAAATTTTTGGTTTTCGGTAGTAGGCCCAAACTACTTCTGCTTGAAACGGATATTACCTTATCGCTTATGGGTGAACAAATCGAACGTGTTTTTGAAGCGCGAAATTTGGGCCTTCAAATGGACTCAGATCTTCGTTTTCATAAACACATTACTGATGCAATTCAAAATTGTTTTTATAGATTGAAAATATTATATAGAATGAGAGCATACCTAAGTGAAGAACTAAAAGTACAATTGGTGGAGTCTCTGGTACTCTCTAAACTCAATTATGTGGATACGGTATACAGTCCACGGCTGCTGGCACGGACACAGCGCCTTGTACAAAGAGTCCAAAATGCATGTGCGAGGTTCTGTTTTAATATTCCGCCTCGGGCTCATGTGTCACCATTTCTAAATAAGCACTGTATCCTAAGGATGAAATCGCGTCGAAAGCTTCACTTGGCTACACTGCTCTTTGGCGTGATCAATCATAAGTCACCCGCATATCTTTACGAGAAACTGTCTTGGTTAAAGAAGCAGCTTAGTACCGGTAGGAAGTGTTCCACACAGCTAGCCACGCAGCGACACGGATCGGCAGCGTTTAGAGGCAGTTTTCGTTATGCAGCAACCAAATGCTGGAATAACATACCCCCGCTGATCCGCAACCTGCTGAACATAAACAATTTTAAATTCAAACTTAAACAGTTTCTGCTTACCGTGCAGAAGGAGCGTGAGAACATTATTAGCAACGATAAGTCGATCATATGAATCGATCAAATTGTACTTGCTATACAAGAAAGTAAGCTGCCTGATTGTGGTTATAAGTAAGTTATTGCACATAATGATGTAAATGTTATGAGCACTACTCACCACTAATGACATGTCGCAATGATACGTCGAAATATAAGTCATTGCTTTATACACATAGCTTGATATTAATCCGCAGCCTGTATCAAACAGAATAAACAGAATAAATTGAAATACTACCTAATCTATTGTCTCTTTAAGAGTCTACCCAACTGTTTGTGAGTCTACCTGTGTTTCTCTCTCGGAGCATTATGAGGTCTCTTTTATACTATAATTGGATAAAGAGCGAAGGTTTTTATTTATTTTATTTATTTACATAATTATGTATGGTCTGTCCCCCGGATTAATGACTAAGTCATTGTTCTGAGATCAATCCACGACGATTTTTGTTATGTTTGTGAATATTTTTATTTTATATAATTTATACTGATGTGATAGTCTCACTTTATTGTTTATTTGTTTAATAATGTATGTTGTGTCATTCTCATCACCGTTGGTCGTGATTTCGGTCAAATCTGGTTTTAGCTGAAAATCAGCGCTAGATATTTTCTTGGAAATTATCCGGCACAATGCTGAGCTGAAACCTATTTGCTGCAGCGATCGGGGACGGACAGGGGAATCAGATCTCTAGTTTTATTTTATCTATACTTATTTGATTTGTTTATAATAATAATAATAACTTTTGTTATTATTATATATTAATGTTATTATTATTATATATATTATATTATATGTATATTGTAACTTAATGTTATTATTATTATTAGCTTAGCTGCTTTTTAGTTTAATTTTTTTGTACCTTTTTACTTTACTTTTTTTTCCCCTTTTTGTCTAACCTGTTTTTTGTAGCAAATAAATATTTTTCTTTCTTTTCTTCTTTCTTTCTACTCCCATGGATGGGTCACTTCCCATGGATGAGTCTCCTCCCATGGATAGGCCACCTCCCATGGATGGGTCTCCCCATGGATGAGTCTCCTCCCATGGTTGGGTCACCTCCCATAGATGGGTCTCCCCATGGATGAGTCTCCTCCCATGGATTGGTCACTTCCCATGGATAAGTCACCTCCCATGGATGGGTCTCCCCATGGAATAGTCAAGTCCCATGGATGGGTGGCTTCCCATGGATGGGACACCTCCCATGGCTGGGTCACTTCCCATGGATGAGTCTCCTCCCATGGATGGGTCACCTCCCATGGATGGGTCACTTCCCATGGATGAGTCTCCTCCTATGGATAGGCCACCTCCCATGGATGGGTCTCCCCACGGATGAGTCTCCTCCCATGGATGGGTCACCTCCCATGGATGAGTTTCCTCCCATGGATGGGTCACCTCCCATGGATGAGTCACTACCCATGGATGAGTCACCTCCCATCGATGGGTCACTTCCCATGGATGGGTCACCTCCCATGGATGGGTCACTTCCCATGGATAAGTCTCCTCCCATGGTTGGGTCACCTCCCATAGATGGGTCTCCCCATGGATGAGTCTCCTCCCATGGATTGGTCACTTCCCATGGATGGGTCACCTCCCATGGATGGGTCACTTCCCATGGATAAGTCTCCTCCCATGGATGGGTCACCTCCCATGGCTGGGTCACTTCCCATGGATGACTCACTTCCATGGATGGGTCTTTTCCCATGGATGAATCTCGTCCAATGGATGGGTCACCACCTATGGATGGGTCTCCCCATTGATGAGTTTCCTATGGATGGGTCACCTCCCATGGATGGGTCACATCCCATGGATGGGTCACCTCCCATGGGTGGGTCACTTCCCATGGATGAGTCTCCCCCCATGGATGGGTCACTTCCCATGGATGAGTCACTTCCAATGGATGAGTCACCTCCCATGGATGGGTCACTTCCCATGGATGGGTATCCTCCCATGGATGGGTCATTTCCCATGGATGAGTCTCCTCCCATGGATGGGTCACCTCCCATGGATGGGTCTCCCTATGGATGAGTCTCCTCCCATGGATGGGTCCTCTCTCATGGATGGGTCACTTCCCATGGATAGGCCACCTCCCATGGATAGGTCTCCCCATGGATGAGTCTCCTCCCATGGATTGGTCACTTCCCATGGATGGGTCATCTCCCATGGATGGGTCACCTCCCATGGAAGAGTCACTTCCCATGGATGAGTCACTTCCCATGGATGAGTCTCCTCCCATGGATGGGTCACCTCCCATGGATGGGCCTCCCCATGGATGAGTCTCCCCATGGATTGGTCACTTCCCATGGATGAGTTTCCTCCATTGGATGGGTCACTTCCCATGGATGAGTCACTTCCCACGGATGCATCTCCTCCCATGGATGGGTCACCTCCCATGGATGGGCCTCCCCATGGATGAGTCTCCCCATGGATTGGTCACTTCCCATGGATGAGTTTCCTCCATTGGATGGGTCACATCCCGTGGATGGGTCACATCCCATGGATGGGTCACATCCCATGGTTGAGTCTCCCCATGGATGAGTCTCCTCCCATGGATGGGTCACTTTCCATGGCTGGGTCACTTCCCATGGATGAGTCTCCTCCCATGGATGGTTCACCTCCCATGGATGGGTCTCCCCATGGATGAGTCTCCTCCCATGGATGGGTCCTCTCTCATGGATGGGTCACTTCCCATGGATGAGTCTCCTCCCATGGATAGGCCGACTCCCATGGATGGGTCTCCTCCCATGGATAGGCCGACTCCCATGGATGGGTCTCCCAATGGATGAGTCTCCTCCATTGGATGGGTCACCTCCCATGGATGGGTCACTTCCCATGGATGAGTCTCCTCGCATGGATGGGTCAGCTCCCGTGGATGGGTCTCCCTATGGATGAGTCCCCTCCCATGGATGAGTCACTTCCCATGGATGGGTAACCTCCCATGGATGGGTCACTTCCCATGGATGAGTCACTTCCCATGGATGAGTCTCCTCCCATGGATGGTTCACTTCTCATGGATTGGTCACTTCCCATGGATGAGTTTCCTCCATTGGATGGGTTACCTCCCATGGATGGGTCACCTCCCATGGATGGGTCACTTCCCATGGATGAGTCTCCTCCCATGGATGGGTCACTTCCCATAGATGGGTCACTTCCCATGGATGAGTCTCCTCCCATGGATGGGTCACTTCCCATGGATGAGTCTTCTCCCATGGATGGGTCACCTCCCATGGATGGGTCACTTCCCATGGATGAGTGTCCTCCCATAGATGGGTCACATCCCATGGATGGGTCACCTCCCATGGATGGGTCACCTCCCATGGCTGGATATCTTCCCATGGATGAGTAACTTCCCATGGATGAGTCACTTCCATAGATGGGTCTCCCCATGGATGAGTCTCCTCCCATGGATGAGTCTCCTCCCATGGATGGGTCACTTCCCATAGATGGGTCACTTCCCATGGATGAGTCTCCTCCCATGGATGGGTCACCTCCAATGGATGGGTCACTTCCCATGGATGAGTCTTCTCCCATGGATGAGTCACTACCCATGGATGAGTCACCTCCCATGGATGGGTCACTTCCCATGGATGAGTCACTTCCCATGGATGAGTCACCTCCCATGGATGGGTCACTTCCCATGGATGGGTCACCTCCCATGGATGGGTCATTTCCCATCGATGAGTCTCCTCCCATGGATGGGTCACCTCCCATGGATGGGTCTCCCTATGGATGAGTCTCCTCCCATGGATGGGTCCTCTCTCATGGATTGGTCACTTCCCATGGATGAGTCACTTCCCATGGATAAGTCACTTCCATGGATGGGTCTCCCCATGGAATAGTCACCTCCCATGGATGATTCACTTCCCATGGATGAGTCTACTCATCCATGAGATTTGAACAGAATTGTGGCGTGGTCGGAGAGAAATAGTTTAATACTGAACCCTTCAAAAACAAAATTTTTGGTTTTCGGTAGTAGGCCCAAACTACTTCTGCTTGAAACGGATATTACCTTATCGCTTATGGGTGAACAAATCGAACGTGTTTTTGAAGCGCGAAATTTGGGCCTTCAAATGGACTCAGATCTTCGTTTTCATAAACACATTACTGATGCAATTCAAAATTGTTTTTATAGATTGAAAATATTATATAGAATGAGAGCATACCTAAGTGAAGAACTAAAAGTACAATTGGTGGAGTCTCTGGTACTCTCTAAACTCAATTATGTGGATACGGTATACAGTCCACGGCTGCTGGCACGGACACAGCGCCTTGTACAAAGAGTCCAAAATGCATGTGCGAGGTTCTGTTTTAATATTCCGCCTCGGGCTCATGTGTCACCATTTCTAAATAAGCACTGTATCCTAAGGATGAAATCGCGTCGAAAGCTTCACTTGGCTACACTGCTCTTTGGCGTGATCAATCATAAGTCACCCGCATATCTTTACGAGAAACTGTCTTGGTTAAAGAAGCAGCTTAGTACCGGTAGGAAGTGTTCCACACAGCTAGCCACGCAGCGACACGGATCGGCAGCGTTTAGAGGCAGTTTTCGTTATGCAGCAACCAAATGCTGGAATAACATACCCCCGCTGATCCGCAACCTGCTGAACATAAACAATTTTAAATTCAAACTTAAACAGTTTCTGCTTACCGTGCAGAAGGAGCGTGAGAACATTATTAGCAACGATAAGTCGATCATATGAATCGATCAAATTGTACTTGCTATACAAGAAAGTAAGCTGCCTGATTGTGGTTATAAGTAAGTTATTGCACATAATGATGTAAATGTTATGAGCACTACTCACCACTAATGACATGTCGCAATGATACGTCGAAATATAAGTCATTGCTTTATACACATAGCTTGATATTAATCCGCAGCCTGTATCAAACAGAATAAACAGAATAAATTGAAATACTACCTAATCTATTGTCTCTTTAAGAGTCTACCCAACTGTTTGTGAGTCTACCTGTGTTTCTCTCTCGGAGCATTATGAGGTCTCTTTTATACTATAATTGGATAAAGAGCGAAGGTTTTTATTTATTTTATTTATTTACATAATTATGTATGGTTTGTCCCCCGGATTAATGACTAAGTCATTGTTCTGAGGTCAATCCACGACGATTTTAGTTATGTTTGTGAATATTTTTATTTTATATAATTTATACTGATGTGATGGTCTCACTTTATTGTTTATTTGTTTAATAATGTATGTTGTGTCATTCTCATCACCGTTGGTCGTGATTTCGGTCAAATCTGGTTTTAGCTGAAAATCAGCGCTAGATATTTTCTTGGAAATTATCCGGCACAATGCTGAGCTGAAACCTATTTGCTGCAGCGATCGGGGACGGACAGGGGAATCAGATCTCTAGTTTTATTTTATCTATACTTATTTGATTTGTTTATAATAATAATAATAACTTTTGTTATTATTATATATTAATGTTATTATTATTATTATATATATTATATTATATGTATATTGTAACTTAATGTTATTATTATTATTAGCTTAGCTGCTTTTTAGTTTAAATTTTTTGTACCTTTTTATTTTACTTTTTTTTCCCCTTTTTGTCTAACCTGTTTTTTGTAGCAAATAAATATTTTTATTTCTTTTCTTCTTTCTTTCTACTCCCATGGATGGGTCACTTCCCATGGATGAGTCTCCTCCCATGGATAGGCCACCTCCCATGGATGGGTCTCCCCATGGATGAGTCTCCTCCCATGGTTGGGTCACCTCCCATAGATGGGTCTCCCCATGGATGAGTCTCCTCCCATGGATTGGTCACTTCCCATGGATAAGTCACCTCCCATGGATGGGTCTCCCCATGGAATAGTCAAGTCCCATGGATGGGTGGCTTCCCATGGATGGGACACCTCCCATGGCTGGGTCACTTCCCATGGATGAGTCTCCTCCCATGGATGGGTCACCTCCCATGGATGGGTCACTTCCCATGGATGAGTCTCCTCCTATGGATAGGCCACCTCCCATGGATGGGTCTCCCCATGGATGAGTCTCCTCCCATGGATGGGTCACCTCCCATGGATGAGTTTCCTCCCATGGATGGGTCACCTCCCATGGATGAGTCACTACCCATGGATGAGTCACCTCCCATGGATGGGTCACTTCCCATGGATGGGTCACCTCCCATGGATGGGTCACTTCCCATGGATAAGTCTCCTCCCATGGTTGGGTCACCTCCCATAGATGGGTCTCCCCATGGATGAGTCTCCTCCCATGGATTGGTCACTTCCCATGGATAAGTCACCTCCCATGGATGGGTCTCCCCATGGAATAGTCAAGTCCCATGGATGGGTGGCTTCCCATGGATGGGTCACCTCCCATGACTGGGTCACTTCCCATGGATGAGTCTCCTCCCATGGATGGGTCACCTCCCATGGATGGGTCACTTCCCATGGATGAGTCTCCCCATGGATGAGTCTCCTCCCATGGATGGGTCACCTCCCATGGATGAGTCTCCTCCCATGGTTGGGTCACCTCCTCATATACATGTGGGTAGGCGCATAAACAACATCTTTTTGTGTGCTCATATATTTAATTATTTAATTAAAAATACTTACAAGTGTTTCCGGTGTTATCAGTTGTGTTATCTTATATACACAGCGTTTCCTATCTTGGGATCACTTTTCACCTTTACCATTGGATCACTGGGTATGTTATAAACTACACTTTATACCAGCCACAAGCACTACCACAACATAACCTATCTAAAATCACGGCCAAGTAATGTCCTCCTTCGCAAAAGCCATAAAAATCTACACATCTGACCCCCTGACTGCTATCAAGGAGCTGGATGATAAGCTGGATAGCTGTATGGCATCCTTTGAGTCCCGAATAGCGACGCCACCTTCATCATCATCTATGGAGCAGCTGGCTGCTGATCTGAAGCAGTTCAAGGTGTGCATGAAGCTTGCCATCGATCTTGTCCGGTCTCAGATGACCCAGGTTACAGCACTGGTTGACGAATCCGAATGCAGGAGCCGCCGCAAGTTTCTTTTGTTCCGGGGCATCGAAGAAATTGCCGGGGAGAATCTGAAGGAGGCTGTGTCTGGAATTGTGGTTGAGAAACTCAAGCTCTGTGATTTCACTCCAGACTGTATACAGCTGTGCTTCCGCCTTGGCAGGGACGCCACTCTAGGTGGAGCAAGGCCCATACTGGTGAAGTTCCGAAGCTTGGATGTTCGCTCGGGTATCTGGCGCAGCAAGAAAAACCTTAAGGGCTGCTCGGTGTCAATAGCTGAGTATCTCACACCCTTCAGAAGGAGTCTCTTCAATGAGGCCCGTAAAGCCTATGGAGTCTACAAATGCTGGTCACAAGATGGTTGCGTTTACTTAGTGACCGCGGACGGCAATAAACATCGAGTTGTCTCCCAAACGCAGCTACGTGAGATCATGCAGAAGTTTCCGCCGCCAAGCAAGGATGTCCCCGCTGCTGCAGCCACTAAGCCTAAGCCAGCGAAGACTGCGACGCCGTCACCGTCTACATCGGCGGCACCAGGAACGTCGCGCTCGACCAAAACCGGGCGCTTTGTCGCTAAGCCTAAGTATTAGTGCACGGGCTGTGTGCGGCTAGCTATATAATCGTGTGTAGTCTTGTAGAATCAGGTTTTCTGTACATTGAATTATTTTTACCGGTAGACTTTAAAACTGGTTTAACTTCACTTGTTTTGCAAATGACTTTAATTTTTTCTATTGAAGTGTATTTGACATATTATTGTCAATGACAGCTGACATAACTTACGTATACAGTTCACTCACTGGGAATAGGGAAGGGCCTCTGGCATTAGGCCCGTTGCTGGCCAAAGATATAAAGACGTTTTTTCCGTCAAAGCTAGTCTATTGGCAATAATATTTTTAATATTTTTGTTGTTTTGAGTATTTGTTTTTGCCTTTTTATACTCACAATGTCACAATATCAAAACCTTGGCACCACACTAAACTGGCAGTGTTTGTGGCGTATGTTTGTTTATTTAGTGCCAATAGGTAGGTACTGAATTTTGGATTTTATAACATACATTTTAGTTTGATTTATTTAAGTTTAATTTTATATTTTTATTTAAGTTTAGGCATTTATTGTTAGATATTTTATTTTATTTATTTGTGTATTTTTATGAACAGTTCGCCTTCCTCCATTTCCTCTGATCTGTTTGTCTCACTGGACTCTGATAGCTTTGTGGATGCCTTGGATGAGAGTGGTAATGGAACTCTTTTGTGTGACTCATTAGATGATGCCTTTAGTTCTTTTAAAAATAATTTCAACGTGTGCCATATAAATGCACAAAGTGTACCCGCCCACTACTCTGAATTGCTGACCACGTTCACCAGTGCTTCTATTGATGCCTGTCTTGTATCTGAGAGTTTTCTTAAACCCAGCCTTCCATCATTTTCCGTCTCTCTGCCTGGCTTTGTGTTGATACGTAACGATCGTACCGCTAAGGGGGGTGGTGGTGTTGCCATTTACCTGCGCGATCATTTTAAATACAGCGTCATATCAAGCTCCCCGTCCTCGTACTCCGGGTCTATGGAACACCTGTTTCTTGAAGTTCAGGTCAAGGGTGTGAAGGCTCTATTAGGCGTCATTTATGCACCTCCAGGGGTTGATTACTTTAACACCCTTGAACAGCTACTTGATGTTTTTCGGCCACAATATGATCACATTGTTGTGTTGGGCGATTTTAATACCTGCCTTTTACGCAAGGATGCTAGATGTAAAAAACTAGTCAACATAGCAACGACTTTTAATATTACTATCTTAGAGCTAGATACCACCTATCATGTAAACGATATCAACACGAAATTAGACCTCATCCTGACTGGGGACTCCGAGATTATCTCTGCTCATGGTCAGTTTCCAGCGCCTGGTTTCTCGCACCACGATCTTATTTTTGCGTCGATCAGATTAAAGTCTCCTAAACAAAAGCCAAGGGTCGTGATGCAGCGCAATTTTGCGGCTGTTGATCATGATAGACTACGTGCTGATGCTGAAGTTCTGGACTGGTCACAATTTTATAATGCTGGCAATATTGATGATATGGTAAATGTTTTCAACAAGAATCTCACTGCTCTGTATGATAAACATGCTCCAATTGTACCAGTAAGGATGAAGAGGCGTCCAGCTCCGTGGTTGACTGATGGCATCCGTAGAATTATGGCCAAGCGTAATTATTTGTATCGCAAGTACAGGAAAAACCCTTGTGACGAAACCTTCTCCAAATTTAAAAAGGCAAGAAACAGGTGCAACCAGATGATCAGGAATGCTAAACGTCGTAACATTTCCAGCGCCATCGAAAATTGTTCTGCGGATAACGTGTGGAAGGTTCTCCATAGTCTCGGCTTTGGCAAAAGCAAGGGTGCAGCTGACCCATCTGTCAATGTTGATGTTTTGAATCGTCATTTCTCATCAGTTCCGTTTAGACTTAGCGATGTCGCGAAAGAGGCTACAATTGAAGCACTAGCCCGATTACCTATCGACAATTACACTGCTTTCTGCTTTGAAAAAGTGGACGGGGCTGAAGTGAAAAGGATAATTTCGAGTATCAGCACGAAGGCGGTCGGCCATGATGGTATTGGTAGAAAAATTATTATCCCAGTGCTTGACATAATCCTTCCTCAGATCACAGCTATCATAAATGTTTCGCTCCTGCATGACTGTTTCCCTGAAACATGGAAGAAAGCATTTGTCATTCCTATCCCAAAAAAAGCTGTTACTACTGAACTTAAGGATTACAGACCGATATCCATTCTTCCTTTTCTTTCGAAAATTGTCGAAAAGGTTGCTCTTCGTCAGCTCTCTTCCTTTCTCCGTAGAAATAATCTCCTATCGCCATTTCAGTCTGGTTTTCGGTCTTCTCATAGCACGTCTACTGCTCTTGTCAAAATAACTGACGACATACGGGCTGCTATTGATGACCGAAAACTCACCCTCCTCACGTTGCTCGACTTCAGCAACGCATTTAACTGTGTCAATCATGATATTCTCTTGGCTGTCCTTCGCTCGATGAACTTGTCACAGTCGGCTGTATCTTGGTTTGGCTCTTATCTTGGTGGACGTCAACAGTGTGTAAGGGTCAATGACACCACGTCCAACTGGTGCTTTGTTGATGCGGGTGTCCCTCAAGGAGGTGTGCTCTCACCTCTCCTTTTCTCAATTTTTATAAATACCCTCGTCAATAAAATAAGTTTTTCGTCGTACCATTTATACGCTGATGATGTCCAGCTTTATCTCAGCTTTGAGCCGAGTGATGTGGTACAGGGTATCGAGAATCTAACAAGGGATCTCGATGCTGTGTATGGCTGGACTCAGAATTTTGGTCTTCTTATTAACCCTAACAAGACGCAGGTTATGATCGTTGGTGGTAATTATTACATCTCCAGGCTTGACCTTGGTTCTCTCCCTTCTGTTAAATACAACAACTGCCCACTTACTTTCTGTACTGAGGTTAAGAACCTGGGTTTACACATCACTAATAATCTGTCGTGGGACCGTCATGTTGCTATGGTCAGTAAACGAATGTATGGTAGCATGCATTATATGAGGCTGATGAGAAATTTCCTTCCTCTATCTGCCAGAACAACACTGGTGAACGCGCTGCTTCTCCCTCTGTTGGATTATGCTGATGTCGCCATCTCTGATGCCACTGAGGTGCAACTGAACAGACTGGAACGGTTGCAAAACCTTTGTATACGCTTCATACATGGTCTTCGTAAATATGACCATGTATCTACTTTCCGCGCTCAGCTGAAGTGGCTGGAGATCAGAGAGCGTCGGAACATCCACATATTAAGTCTTCTTTTCAACATCTTGCATGATCCCTTATCACCTCAATACCTTAAAGAACGTTTTTCCCTTCTGCACGGTGCGGACCGTTCTGTGCGCCCTCAACAGCGACTTCAATTGAAAACCCCAATCCACAATTCGGCTTGTTATTCGGACTCTTTCACCATTACTGCGATTAGGCTATGGAATAGTATCCCACACCAAATTCGAGATGTCTCCTCTATCGGTTCCTTCAGAGTTGGAGTGTATAATCTTTTTATGACTGAGATGATTAACTCGTATAAAGTGAGCGGTATCATAAAATGCTAATTTGTAATTATATATATATATTGATTGATAGGTATGTATTTATATTATAATATTGTAAGTTAGGGTTATGTTTGTTTATGCATATTATGTATTTTAAGTACCTAATGTATGTATTTATTTATTGTTAGTGTGTTCCTGGTATAATGTTGTTCATGTATGTTTACTTAATTTATAAAATTTATTATTGTGAATCTATACCTAAGTACTTGTAGTACTATCTAATCCTTTTTAACGTATTATGCACCACCTACATAAATTTATCCGCATTACACAAAGGTTAGCTGGTAGAGAATGCTTCCTAGCATTAAGTTCGCCTATGTACATGATTTGTTTTTTTGTGCAATAAAGAATATTCTATTCTATTCTATTCTATTCTATTCTATAGATGGGTCTCCCCATGGATGGGTCTCCTCCCATGGATTGGTCACTTCCCATGGATAAGTCACCTCCCATGGATGGGTCTCCCCATGGAATAGTCAAGTCCCATGGATGGGTAGCTTCCCATGGATGGGACACCTCCCATGGCTGGGTCACTTCCAATGGATGAGTCTCCTCCCATGGATGGGTCACCTCCCATGGATGGGTCACTTCCCATGGATGAGTCTCCTCCTATGGATAGGCCACCTCCCATGGAGGGGTCTCCCCATGGATGAGTCTCCTCCCATGGATGGGTCACCTCCCATGGATGAGTTTCCTCCCATGGATGGGTCACCTCCAATGGATGAGTCACTACCCATGGATGAGTCACCTCCCATGGATGGGTCTCCCCATGGATGAGTCTCCTCCCATGGATGGGTCACCTCCCATGGATGAGTTTCCTCCCATGGATGGGTCACCTCCCATGGATGAGTCACTACCCATGGATGAGTCACCTCCCATGGATGGGTCACTTCCCATGGATGGGTCACCTCCCATGGATGGGTCACTTCCCATGGATAAGTCTCCTCCCATGGTTGGGTCACCTCCCATAGATGGGTCTCCCCATGGATGAGTCTCCTCCCATGGATTGGTCACTTCCCATGGATAAGTCACCTCCCATGGATGGGTCTCCCCATGGAATAGTCAAGTCCCATGGATGGGTGGCTTCCCATGGATGGGACACCTCCCATGGCTGGGTCACTTCCAATGGATGAGTCTCCTCCCATGGATGGGTCACCTCCCATGGATGGGTCACTTCCCATGGATGAGTCTCCTCCTATGGATAGGCCACCTCCCATGGAGGGGTCTCCCCATGGATGAGTCTCCTCCCATGGATGGGTCACCTCCCATGGATGAGTTTCCTCCCATGGATGGGTCACCTCCAATGGATGAGTCACTACCCATGGATGAGTCACCTCCCATGGATGGGTCACTTCCCATGGATGGGTCACCTCCCATGGATGGGTCACTTCCCATGGATGAGTCTCCTCCCATGGTTGGGTCACCTCCCATAGATGGGTCTCCCCATGGATGATTCTCCTCCCATGGATTGGTCACTTCCCATGGATAAGTCACCTCCCATGGATGGGTCTCCCCATGGAATAGTCAAGTCCCATGGATGGGTGGCTTCCCATGGATGGGTCACCTCCCATGACTGGGTCACTTCACATGGATGAGTCTCCTCCCATTGATGGGTCACCTCCCATGGATGGGTTACTTCCCATGGATGAGTCTCCTCCTATGGATAGGCCACCTCCCATGGATGAGTCTCCTCCTATGGATAGGCCACCTCCCATGGATGGGTCTCCCCATGGATGAGTCTCCTCCCATGGATGGGTCACCTCCCATGGATGAGTCACTACCCATGGATGAGTCACCTCCCATGGATGGGTCACTTTCCATGGATGGGTCACCTCCCATGGATGGGTCACTTCCCATGGATGAGTCTCCTCCCATGGATAGGCCACCTCCCATGGATGAGTCTCCTCCCAGTGATGGGTCTTTTCCCATGGATGAATCTCCTCCCATGGATGGGTCACCACCTATGGATGGGTCTCCCCATTGATGAGTTTCCTATGGATGGGTCACCTCCCATGGATGGGTAACATCCCATGGCTGGGTCACTTCCCATGGATGAGTCTCCTCCCATGGATGGGTCACTTCCCATGGATGAGTCACTTCCCATGGATGAGTCACCTCCCATGAATGGGTCACTTCCCATATATGGGTCACCTCCCATGGATGGGTCATTTCCCATGGATGAGTCTCCTCCCATGGATGGGTCACCTCCCATGGATGGATCTCCCTATGGATGAGTCTCCTCCCATGGATGGGTCCTCTCTCATGGATGGGTCACTTCCCATGGATAGGCCACCTCCCATGGATGGGTCTCCCCATGGATGAGTCTCCTCCCATGGATGGGTCACCTCCCATGGATGGGTCACTTCCCATGGATGAGTCACTTCCCATGGATGAGTCACCTCCCATGAATGGGTCACTTCCCATGGATGGGTCACCTCCCATGGATGGGTCACTTCCCATGGATGAGTCTCCTCCCATGGATAGGCCACCTCCCATGGATGAGTCTCCTCCCAGTGATGGGTCTTTTCCCATGGATGAATCTCCTCCCATGGATGGGTCACCACCTATGGATGGGTCTCCCCATTGATGAGTTTCCTATGGATGGGTCACCTCCCATGGATGGGTCACATCCCATGGCTGGGTCACTTCCCATGGATGAGTCTCCTCCCATGGATGGGTCACTTCCCATGGATGAGTCACTTCCCATGGATGAGTCACCTCCCATGAATGGGTCACTTCCCATATATGGGTCACCTCCCATGGATGGGTCATTTCCCATGGATGAGTCTCCTCCCATGGATAGGCCACCTCCCATGGATGGGTCTCCCCATGGATGAGTCTCCTCCCATAGTTGGGTCACCTCCCATAGATGGGTCTCCCCATGGATGAGTCTCCTCCCATGGATTGGTCACTTCCCATGGATAAGTCACCTCCCATGGATGGGTCACTTCCCATGGATGGGTCACCTCCCATGGATTGGTCACTTCCCATGGATAAGTCTCCTCCCATGGATAGGCCTCCTCCCAGGGATGGGTCTTTTCCCATGGATGAATCTCGTCCAATGGATGGGTCACCACCTATGGATGGGTCTCCCCATTGATGAGTTTCCTATGGATGGGTCACCTCCCATGGATGGGTCACATCCCATGGATGGGTCACCTCCCATGGGTGGGTCACTTCCCATGGATGAGTCTCCCCCCATGGATGGGTCACTTCCCATGGATGAGTCACTTCCAATGGATGAGTCACCTCCCATGGATGGGTCACTTCCCATGGATGGGTATCCTCCCATGGATGGGTCATTTCCCATGGATGAGTCTCCTCCCATGGATGGGTCACCTCCCATGGATGGGTCTCCCTATGGATGAGTCTCCTCCCATGGATGGGTCCTCTCTCATGGATGGGTCACTTCCCACGGATAGGCCACCTCATATGGATAGGTCTCCCCATGGATGAGTCTCCTCCCATGGATTGGTCACTTCCCATGGATGGGTCATCTCCCATGGATGGGTCACCTCCCATGGAAGAGTCACTTCCCATGGATGAGTCACTTCCCATGGATGAGTCTCCTCCCATGGATGGGTCACCTCCCATGGATGGGCCTCCCCATGGATGAGTCTCCCCATGGATTGGTCACTTCCCATGGATGAGTTTCCTCCATTGGATGGGTCACTTCCCATGGATGAGTCACTTCCCATGGATGCATCTCCTCCCATGGATGGGTCACCTCCCATGGATGGGCCTCCCCATGGATGAGTCTCCCCATGGATTGGTCACTTCCCATGGATGAGTTTCCTCCATTGGATGGGTCACATCCCGTGGATGGGTCACATCCCATGGATGGGTCACATCCCATGGTTGAGTCTCCCCATGGATGAGTCTCCTCCCATGGATGGGTCACTTTCCATGGCTGGGTCACTTCCCATGGATGAGTCTCCTCCCATGGATGGTTCACCTCCCATGGATGGGTCTCCCCATGGATGAGTCTCCTCCCATGGATGGGTCCTCTCTCATGGATGGGTCACTTCCCATGGATGAGTCTCCTCCCATGGATAGGCCGACTCCCATGGATGGGTCTCCTCCCATGGATAGGCCGACTCCCATGGATGGGTCTCCCCATGGATGAGTCTCCTCCATTGGATGGGTCACCTCCCATGGATGGGTCACTTCCCATGGATGAGTCTCCTCGCATGGATGGGTCAGCTCCCGTGGATGGGTCTCCCTATGGATGAGTCCCCTCCCATGGATGAGTCACTTCCCATGGATGGGTAACCTCCCATGGATGGGTCACTTCCCATGGATGAGTCACTTCCCATGGATGAGTCTCCTCCCATGGATGGTTCACTTCTCATGGATTGGTCACTTCCCATGGATGAGTTTCCTCCATTGGATGGGTTACCTCCCATGGATGGGTCACCTCCCATGGATGGGTCACTTCCCATGGATGAGTCTCCTCCCATGGATGGGTCACTTCCCATAGATGGGTCACTTCCCATGGATGAGTCTCCTCCCATGGATGGGTCACTTCCCATGGATGAGTCTTCTCCCATGGATGGGTCACCTCCCATGGATGGGTCACTTCCCATGGATGAGTGTCCTCCCATAGATGGGTCACATCCCATGGATGGGTCACCTCCCATGGATGGGTCACCTCCCATGGCTGGATATCTTCCCATGGATGAGTAACTTCCCATGGATGAGTCACTTCCATAGATGGGTCTCCCCATGGATGAGTCTCCTCCCATGGATGAGTCTCCTCCCATGGATGGGTCACTTCCCATAGATGGGTCACTTCCCATGGATGAGTCTCCTCCCATGGATGGGTCACCTCCAATGGATGGGTCACTTCCCATGGATGAGTCTTCTCCCATGGATGAGTCACTACCCATGGATGAGTCACCTCCCATGGATGGGTCACTTCCCATGGATGAGTCACTTCCCATGGATGAGTCACCTCCCATGGATGGGTCACTTCCCATGGATGGGTCACCTCCCATGGATGGGTCATTTCCCATCGATGAGTCTCCTCCCATGGATGGGTCACCTCCCATGGATGGGTCTCCCTATGGATGAGTCTCCTCCCATGGATGGGTCCTCTCTCATGGATTGGTCACTTCCCATGGATGAGTCACTTCCCATGGATAAGTCACTTCCATGGATGGGTCTCCCCATGGAATAGTCACCTCCCATGGATGATTCACTTCCCATGGATGAGTCTACTCATCCATGAGATTTGAACAGAATTGTGGCGTGGTCGGAGAGAAATAGTTTAATACTGAACCCTTCAAAAACAAAATTTTTGGTTTTCGGTAGTAGGCCCAAACTACTTCTGCTTGAAACGGATATTACCTTATCGCTTATGGGTGAACAAATCGAACGTGTTTTTGAAGCGCGAAATTTGGGCCTTCAAATGGACTCAGATCTTCGTTTTCATAAACACATTACTGATGCAATTCAAAATTGTTTTTATAGATTGAAAATATTATATAGAATGAGAGCATACCTAAGTGAAGAACTAAAAGTACAATTGGTGGAGTCTCTGGTACTCTCTAAACTCAATTATGTGGATACGGTATACAGTCCACGGCTGCTGGCACGGACACAGCGCCTTGTACAAAGAGTCCAAAATGCATGTGCGAGGTTCTGTTTTAATATTCCGCCTCGGGCTCATGTGTCACCATTTCTAAATAAGCACTGTATCCTAAGGATGAAATCGCGTCGAAAGCTTCACTTGGCTACACTGCTCTTTGGCGTGATCAATCATAAGTCACCCGCATATCTTTACGAGAAACTGTCTTGGTTAAAGAAGCAGCTTAGTACCGGTAGGAAGTGTTCCACACAGCTAGCCACGCAGCGACACGGATCGGCAGCGTTTAGAGGCAGTTTTCGTTATGCAGCAACCAAATGCTGGAATAACATACCCCCGCTGATCCGCAACCTGCTGAACATAAACAATTTTAAATTCAAACTTAAACAGTTTCTGCTTACCGTGCAGAAGGAGCGTGAGAACATTATTAGCAACGATAAGTCGATCATATGAATCGATCAAATTGTACTTGCTATACAAGAAAGTAAGCTGCCTGATTGTGGTTATAAGTAAGTTATTGCACATAATGATGTAAATGTTATGAGCACTACTCACCACTAATGACATGTCGCAATGATACGTCGAAATATAAGTCATTGCTTTATACACATAGCTTGATATTAATCCGCAGCCTGTATCAAACAGAATAAACAGAATAAATTGAAATACTACCTAATCTATTGTCTCTTTAAGAGTCTACCCAACTGTTTGTGAGTCTACCTGTGTTTCTCTCTCGGAGCATTATGAGGTCTCTTTTATACTATAATTGGATAAAGAGCGAAGGTTTTTATTTATTTTATTTATTTACATAATTATGTATGGTTTGTCCCCCGGATTAATGACTAAGTCATTGTTCTGAGGTCAATCCACGACGATTTTAGTTATGTTTGTGAATATTTTTATTTTATATAATTTATACTGATGTGATGGTCTCACTTTATTGTTTATTTGTTTAATAATGTATGTTGTGTCATTCTCATCACCGTTGGTCGTGATTTCGGTCAAATCTGGTTTTAGCTGAAAATCAGCGCTAGATATTTTCTTGGAAATTATCCGGCACAATGCTGAGCTGAAACCTATTTGCTGCAGCGATCGGGGACGGACAGGGGAATCAGATCTCTAGTTTTATTTTATCTATACTTATTTGATTTGTTTATAATAATAATAATAACTTTTGTTATTATTATATATTAATGTTATTATTATTATATATATTATATTATATGTATATTGTAACTTAATGTTATTATTATTATTAGCTTAGCTGCTTTTTAGTTTAAATTTTTTGTACCTTTTTATTTTACTTTTTTTTCCCCTTTTTGTCTAACCTGTTTTTTGTAGCAAATAAATATTTTTATTTCTTTTCTTCTTTCTTTCTACTCCCATGGATGGGTCACTTCCCATGGATGAGTCTCCTCCCATGGATAGGCCACCTCCCATGGATGGGTCTCCCCATGGATGAGTCTCCTCCCATGGTTGGGTCACCTCCCATAGATGGGTCTCCCCATGGATGAGTCTCCTCCCATGGATTGGTCACTTCCCATGGATAAGTCACCTCCCATGGATGGGTCTCCCCATGGAATAGTCAAGTCCCATGGATGGGTGGCTTCCCATGGATGGGACACCTCCCATGGCTGGGTCACTTCCCATGGATGAGTCTCCTCCCATGGATGGGTCACCTCCCATGGATGGGTCACTTCCCATGGATGAGTCTCCTCCTATGGATAGGCCACCTCCCATGGATGGGTCTCCCCATGGATGAGTCTCCTCCCATGGATGGGTCACCTCCCATGGATGAGTTTCCTCCCATGGATGGGTCACCTCCCATGGATGAGTCACTACCCATGGATGAGTCACCTCCCATGGATGGGTCACTTCCCATGGATGGGTCACCTCCCATGGATGGGTCACTTCCCATGGATAAGTCTCCTCCCATGGTTGGGTCACCTCCCATAGATGGGTCTCCCCATGGATGAGTCTCCTCCCATGGATTGGTCACTTCCCATGGATAAGTCACCTCCCATGGATGGGTCTCCCCATGGAATAGTCAAGTCCCATGGATGGGTGGCTTCCCATGGATGGGTCACCTCCCATGACTGGGTCACTTCCCATGGATGAGTCTCCTCCCATGGATGGGTCACCTCCCATGGATGGGTCACTTCCCATGGATGAGTCTCCCCATGGATGAGTCTCCTCCCATGGATGGGTCACCTCCCATGGATGAGTCTCCTCCCATGGTTGGGTCACCTCCTCATATACATGTGGGTAGGCGCATAAACAACATCTTTTTGTGTGCTCATATATTTAATTATTTAATTAAAAATACTTACAAGTGTTTCCGGTGTTATCAGTTGTGTTATCTTATATACACAGCGTTTCCTATCTTGGGATCACTTTTCACCTTTACCATTGGATCACTGGGTATGTTATAAACTACACTTTATACCAGCCACAAGCACTACCACAACATAACCTATCTAAAATCACGGCCAAGTAATGTCCTCCTTCGCAAAAGCCATAAAAATCTACACATCTGACCCCCTGACTGCTATCAAGGAGCTGGATGATAAGCTGGATAGCTGTATGGCATCCTTTGAGTCCCGAATAGCGACGCCACCTTCATCATCATCTATGGAGCAGCTGGCTGCTGATCTGAAGCAGTTCAAGGTGTGCATGAAGCTTGCCATCGATCTTGTCCGGTCTCAGATGACCCAGGTTACAGCACTTGTTGACGAATCCGAATGCAGGAGCCGCCGCAAGTTTCTTTTGTTCCGGGGCATCGAAGAAATTGCCGGGGAGAATCTGAAGGAGGCTGTGTCTGGAATTGTGGTTGAGAAACTCAAGCTCTGTGATTTCACTCCAGACTGTATACAGCTGTGCTTCCGCCTTGGCAGGGACGCCACTCTAGGTGGAGCAAGGCCCATACTGGTGAAGTTCCGAAGCTTGGATGTTCGCTCGGGTATCTGGCGCAGCAAGAAAAACCTTAAGGGCTGCTCGGTGTCAATAGCTGAGTATCTCACACCCTTCAGAAGGAGTCTCTTCAATGAGGCCCGTAAAGCCTATGGAGTCTACAAATGCTGGTCACAAGATGGTTGCGTTTACTTAGTCCCATCCACGGGAGCTGACCCATCCATGTGAGGAGACTCATCCATGGGAAGTGACCCATCCATGGGAAGTGACTCATCCATAGGAAGTGACGCAGCTATGGGAGGTGACCCATCCATAGGAAACTCGTCCATGGGGAGACCCATCCATGGGATGTGACCCATCCACGGGAGGACACTCATCCATGGGAAGTGACCCATCCATGGGAATAGACCCTTCCATGGGAAGTGACCCATCCATGGGAGGTGACTCATCCATGAGGAGACCCATCCATGGGAGGTGACCCATCCATGGGAGGAAACTCATCCATGGGAGGGGACTCATCCATAGGGAGACCCATCCATGTGAGGAGACTCATCCATGGGAAGTGACCCATCCATGGGAAGTGACTCATCCATAGGAAGTGACGCAGCTATGGGAGGTGACCCATCCATAAGAAACTCGTCCATGGGGAGACCCATCCATGGGATGTGACCCATCCACGGGAGGACACTCATCCATGGGAAAAGACCCATCCATGGGAATAGACCCTTCCATGGATGTGTCTCCCCATGGAATGGATGGGTCACTTCCCATGGATGAGTCACTTCCCATGGATGCGTCTCCTCCCATGGATTGGTCACTTTCCATGGATGAGTTTCCTCCATTGGATGGGTCACATCCCATGGATGGGTCACATCCCATGGATGGGTCACATCCCATGGTTTAGTCTCCCCATGGATGAGTCTCCTCCCATGGATGGGTCATTTTCCATGGCGGGGTCACTTCCCATTGATGGGTCCTCTCTCATGGATGGGTCACTTCCCATGGATGAGTCTCCTCCCATGGATGGATCTCCTCCCATGGATAGGCCGACTCCCATGGATGGGTCTCCCAATGGATGAGTCTCCTCCCATGGATGGGTCACCTCTTATGGATTGGTCACTTCCCATGGATGAGTCACCTCCCATGGATGGGTCACTTCCCTTGGAAGGGTCACCTCCCATGGATGGGTCACTTCCCATGGATGAGTCACTTCCCATGGATGAGTCACCTCCCATGGATGGGTCATCTCCCATGGATGGGTCACCTCCCATGGATGGGTCATTTCCCATCGATGAGTCTCCTCCCATGGATGAGTCACCTCCCATGGATGGGTCTCCCTATGGATGAGTCTCCTCCCATGGATGGGTCCTCTCTCATGGATTGGTCACTTCCCATGGATGAGTCACTACCCATGGATGAGTCACCTCCCATGGATGGGTCACTTCCCTTGGAAGGGTCACCTCCCATGGATGGGTCACTTCCCATGGATGAGTCACTTCCCATGGATGAGTCACCTCCCATGGATGGGTCATCTCCCATGGATGGGTCACCTCCCATGGATGGGTCATTTCCCATCGATGAGTCTCCTCCCATGGATGAGTCACCTCCCATGGATGAGTCACTACCCTTGGATGAGTCACCTCCCATGGATGGGTCACTTCCCATGGAAGGGTCACCTCCCATGGATTGGTCACTTCCCATGGATGAGTCACTTCCCATGGATGAGTCACCTCCCATGGATGGGTCACTTCCCATGGATGGGTCACCTCCCATGGATGGGTCATTTCTCATCGATGAGTCTCCTCCCATGGATGGGTCACCTCCCATGGATGGGTCACCTCCCATGGATGAGTCTCCTCCCATGGATGGGTCACCTCCCATGGATGGGTCTCCCCATGGATGAGTCTCCTCTCATGGATATGTCACCTCCCATGGATGGGTCTCCCCATGAATGAGTCTCCTCCCATTGATGGGTCAGCTCCCGTGGATGGGTCTCCCTATGGATGAGTCCCCTCCCATGGATGAGTCACTTCCCATGGATGGGTCACCTCCCATGGATAGGTCACTTCCCATGGATGAGTCACTTCCCATGGATGAGTCTCCTCCCATGGATGGTTCACTTCTCATGGATTGGTAACTTCCCATAGATGGGTCACTTCCCATGGATGAGTCTCCTCCCATGGATGGGTCACTTCCCATGGATGAGTCTTCTCCCATGGATGAGTCACTACCCATGGATGAGTCACCTCCCATGGATGGGTCACTTCCCATGGAAGGGTCACCACCCATGGATGGGTCACTTCCCATGGATGACTCACTTCCCATGGATGAGTCACCTCCCATGGATGGGTCACTACCCATGGATGAGTCACCTCCCATGGATGGGTCCCTTACCATGGAAGGGTCACCTCCCATGGATGGGTCACTTCCCATGGATGGGTCAACTCCCATGGATGGGTCATTTCTCATCGATGAGTCTCCTCCCATGGATGGGTCACCTCCCATGGATGGGTCTCTCCATGGATGAGTCTCCTCCCATGGATGGGTCACCTCCCATGGATGAGTCACTACCCATGGATGAGTCTCCTACCATGGATTGGTCACTTCCCATGGATGAGTCACTTCCCATGGATGAGTCACTTCCCATGGATGAGTCACTTCCATGGATGGGTCTCCCCATGGAATAGTTACCTCCCATGGATGAGTCACTTCCCATGGATGAGTCACTTCCCATGGATGAGTCTACTCCCATGGATGGGTCACCTCCCATGGATGGGTCATTTCCCATGGATGAGTCTCCTCCCATGGATGGGTCACCTCCCATGGATGGGTCTCCCTATGGATGAGTCTCCTCCCATGGATGGGTCCTCTCTGATGGATGGGTCACTTCCCATGGATAGGCCACCTCCCATGGATAGGTCTCCCCATGGATGAGTCTCCTCCCATGGATGGGTCACTTCCCATGGATGAGTCACTACCCATGGATGAGTCTCCTCCCATGGATTGGTCACTTCCCATGGATGAGTTTCCTCCATTGGATGGGTTACCTCCCATGGATGGGTCACCTCCCATGGATGGATCACTTCCCATGGATGAGTCTCCTCCCATGGATGGGTCACTTCCCATAGATGGGTCTCTTCCCATGGATGAGTCTCCTCCCATGGATGGGTCACTTCCCATGGATGAGTCTTCTCCCATGGATGGGTCACCTCCCATGGATGGGTCCATTCCCATGGATGAGTGTCCTCCCATAGATGGGTCACATCCCATGGATGGTTCACCTCCCATGGATGGGTCACCTCCCATGGCTGGATCACTTCCCATGGATGAGTCTCCGTCCATGGATGGGTCACCTCCCATGGATGAGTAACTTCCCATGGATGAGTCACTTCCATAGATGGGTCTCCCAATGGATGAGTCTCCTCCCATGGATGAGTCACCACCCATGGAAAGGCCACCTCCCATGGATGGGTCTCCTCATGGATGAGTCTCCTCCCATGGCTCGGTCACTTCCCATGGATGAGTCACTTCCCATGGATGAGTCACCTCCAATGGATGGGTCACCTCCCATGGATGAGTCTCCTCCCATGGATGGGTCACCTCCCATGGATGGGTCTCCCCATGAATGAGTCTCCTCCCATTGATGGTTCAGCTCCCGTGGATGGGTCTCCCTATGGATGAGTCCCCTCCCATGGATGAGTCTCCTCCCATGGATGGGTCACCTCCCATGGATGGGTCTCCCCATGAATGAGTCTCCTCCCATTGATGGGTAAGCTCCCGTGGATGGGTCTCCCTATGGATGAGTCCCCTCCCATGGATGAGTCACTTCCCATGGATGGGTCACCTCCCATGGATGGGTCACTTCCCATGGATGGGTCACTTCCCATGGATGAGTCTCCTCCCATGGATGGGTCCTCTCTCATGGATGGGACACTTCCCATGGATGAGTCTCCTCCCATGGATAGGCCGACTCCCATGGATGTGTCTCCTCCCATGGATAGGCCGACTCCCATGGATGGGTTTCCCAATGGATGAGTCTCCTCCCATGGATGGGTCACCTCCTATGGATTGGTCACTTCCCATGGATCGGTCACTTCCCATGGATGAGTTTCCTCCATTGGATGGGTCACCTCCCATGGATGGGTCACTTCCCATGGATGAGTCTCCTCGCATGGATGGGTCAGCTCCCGTGGATGGGTCTCCCTATGGATGAGTCCCCTCCCATGGATGAGTCACTTCCCATGGATGGGTCACCTCCCATGGATGGGTCATTTCCCATGGATGAGTCTCCTCCCATGGATGGGTCACCTCCCATGGATGGGTCTCCCTATGGATGAGTCTCCTCCCATGGATGGGTCCTCTCTGATGGATGGGTCACTTCCCATGGATAGGCCACCTCCCATGGATAGGTCTCCCCATGGATGAGTCTCCTCCCATGGATGGGTCACCTCCCATGGATGAGTCACTACCCATGGATGAGTCTCCTCCCATGGATTGGTCACTTCCCATGGATGAGTTTCCTCCATTGGATGGGTTACCTCCCATGGATGGGTCACCTCCCATGGATGGATCACTTCCCATGGATGAGTCTCCTCCCATGGATGGGTCACTTCCCATAGATGGATCTCTTCCCATGGATGAGTCTCCTCCCATGGATGGGTCACTTCCCATGGATGAGTCTTCTCCCATGGATGGGTCACCTCCCATGGATGGGTCCATTCCCATGGATGAGTGTCCTCCCATAGATGGGTCACATCCCATGGATGGGTCACCTCCCATGGATGGGTCACCTCCCATGGCTGGATCACTTCCCATGGATGAGTCTCCGTCCATGGATGGGTCACCTCCCATGGATGAGTAACTTCCCATGGATGAGTCACTTCCATAGATGGGTCTCCCCATGGATGAGTCTCCTCCCATGGATGAGTCACCACCCATGGAAAGGCCACCTCCCATGGATGGGTCTCCTCATGGATGAGTCTCCTCCCATGGCTCGGTCACTTCCCATGGATGAGTCACTTCCCATGGATGAGTCACCTCCAATGGATGGGTCACCTCCCATGGATGAGTCTCCTCCCATGGATGGGTCACCTCCCATGGATGGGTCTCCCCATGAATGAGTCTCCTCCCATTGATGGTTCAGCTCCCGTGGATGGGTCTCCCTATGGATGAGTCCCCTCCCATGGATGAGTCTCCTCCCATGGATGGGTCACCTCCCATGGATGGGTCTCCCCATGAATGAGTCTCCTCCCATTGATGGGTAAGCTCCCGTGGATGGGTCTCCCTATGGATGAGTCCCCTCCCATGGATGAGTCACTTCCCATGGATGGGTCACCTCCCATGGATGGGTCACTTCCCATGGATGGGTCACTTCCCATGGATGAGTCTCCTCCCATGGATGGGTCCTCTCTCATGGATGGGACACTTCCCATGGATGAGTCTCCTCCCATGGATAGGCCGACTCCCATGGATGTGTCTCCTCCCATGGATAGGCCGACTCCCATGGATGGGTCTCCCAATGGATGAGTCTCCTCCCATGGATGGGTCACCTCCTATGGATTGGTCACTTCCCATGGATCGGTCACTTCCCATGGATGAGTTTCCTCCATTGGATGGGTCACCTCCCATGGATGGGTCACTTCCCATGGATGAGTCTCCTCGCATGGATGGGTCAGCTCCCGTGGATGGGTCTCCCTATGGATGAGTCCCCTCCCATGGATGAGTCACTTCCCATGGATGGGTCACCTCCCATGGATGGGCCACTTCCCATGGATGAGTCACTTCCCATGGATGAGTCTCCTCCCATGGATGGTTCACTTCTCATGGATTGGTCACTTCCCATGGATGAGTTTCCTCCATTGGATGGGTTACCTCCCATGGATGGGTCACCTCCCATGGATGGGTCACTTCCCATGGATGAGTCTCCTCCCATGGATGGGTCACTTCCCATAGATGGGTCATCTCCCATGGATGGGTCACCTCCCATGGCTGGATCACTTCCCATGGATGAGTAACTTCCCATGGATGAGTCACTTCCATAGATGGGTCTCCCCATGGATGAGTCTCCTCCCATGGATGAGTCACCACCCATGGATAGGTCACTTCCCGTGGATGGGTCACCTTCCATGGATGGGTCTCCCCATGGATGAGTCTCCTCCCATGAATGGTTCACCTCCCATGGCTGGGTCACTTCCCATGGATGAGTCTCCTCCCATGGATGGGTCGCTTCCCATGGATGAGTAACTTCCCATGGATGAGTCACCTCCCATGGAAGGGTCTATTCCCATGGATGGGTCACTTCCCATGGATGAGTGTCCTCCCATGGATGGGTCGCTTCCCATGGATGAGTAACTTCCCATGGATGAGTCACCTCCCATGGAAGTGTCTATTCCCCTGGATGGGTCACTTCCCATGGATGAGTGTCATCCCATGGATGAGTCACATCCCATGGATGGGTCTCCCCATGGACGAGTTTCCTATGGATGGGTCACCTCCCATAGCTGGGTCACTTCCCATGGATTAGTCTCCTCCCATGGATGGGTCACTTCCCATGGAAGGGTCTATTCCCATGGATGGGTCACTTCCCATGGATGAGTGTCCTCCCGTGGATGGGTCACATCCCATGGATGGGTCTCCCCATGGACGAGTTTCCTATGGATGGGTCACCTCCCATAGCTGGGTCACTTCCCATGGATGAGTCACTTCCCATGGATGGGTCACTTCCCATGGATGAGTCTCCTCACATGGATGGGTCAGCTCCCGTGGATGGGTCTCCCTATGGATGAGTCCCCTCCCATGGATGAGTCACTTCCCATGGATGGGTCACCTCCCATGGATGGGTCACTTCCCATGGATGAGTCACTTCCCATGGTTGAGTCTCCTCCAATGGATGGTTCACTTCTC
The DNA here is from genome assembly GCA_951392215.1 of Epirrita christyi. Classification (NCBI taxonomy): domain Eukaryota; kingdom Metazoa; phylum Arthropoda; class Insecta; order Lepidoptera; family Geometridae; genus Epirrita; species Epirrita christyi. Next base: position 5,596,626 of record OX595860.1, on the reverse strand, counting down.
ATGGATTGGTCACTTCCCATGGATGAGTTTCCTCCATTGGATGGGTTACATCCCATGGATGGGTCACCTCCCATGGATGGGTCACTTCCCATGGTTGAGTCTCCTCCCATGGATGGGTCACTTCCCATAGATGGGTCACTTCCCATGGATGAGTCTCCTCCCATGGATGGGTCACTTCCCATGGATGAGTCACTACCCATGGATGAGTCACCTCCCATGGATGGGTCACTTCCCTTGGAAGGGTCACCTCCCATGGATGGGTCACTTCCCATGGATGAGTCCCCTCCCATGGATGAGTCACTTCCCATGGATGGGTCACCTCCCATGGATGGGTCACTTCCCATGGATGAGTCACTTCCCATGGATGAGTCTCCTCCAATGGATGGTTCACTTCTCATGGATTGGTCACTTCCCATGGATGAGTTTCCTCCATTGGATGGGTTACATCCCATGGATGGGTCACCTCCCATGGATGGGTCACTTCCCATGGATGAGTCTCCTCCCATGGATGGGTCACTTCCCATAGATGGGTCACTTCCCATGGATGAGTCTCCTCCCATGGATGGGTCACTTCCCATGGATGAGTCACTACCCATGGATGAGTCACTACCCATGGATGAGTCACCTCCCATGGATGGGTCACTTCCCTTGGAAGGGTCACCTCCCATGGATGGGTCACTTCCCATGGATGAGTCACCTCCCATGGATGGGTCACTTAAGTCACGAAAGGCTGCCCACAGGGAGGTGTGCTTTCTCCCCTTCTCTGGGTACTGGTAGCAAATGAGCTTCTGGAGTCTCTCAACAAAGACGGCATTTACACAATTGGATATGCTGATGATCTAGCAATCATGATATCGGGACTTTTCGAATCAACTCTATGTGAGAAGATGCAAAAAGCACTCCGCGTCGTGGAAGAATGGTGCCACAGACACAGCCTTTCTGTGAATCCGAATAAAACAGAACTGGTGCTTTTCACTCGCAAAACGAAGATGCCAAAACTGGAACTCCCACGCTTGTTTGGAACGAGTCTGAACTTGAGCAAAGAAGTAAAATACCTCGGAATATGGCTGGACAGCAAACTCATATGGGGCAAGCAACTAGACCATGTAACGACAAAAGCCACAAATGTGCTATGGCAGTGCACACGCGCTGTGGGTAAAGACTGGGGTTTAAAACCTAAGCTATGCCTATGGATGTACAAAGTCATGGTTCGACCGGTGCTGACTTACGGCGCTGTGGTTTGGTGGCCAAGAACAAACCTAGTTACGGCAATAAACAAGCTACAACAGGTCCAAAGACTGGCATGCTCGCTCATAAGTGGATGCACAAAATCTACTCCATCAGCAGCACTAGACATCATACTAGGCCTGACGCCGCTCCATATACACATACAGCAGGAGGCAATGGCGGCAGCACTGAGAATAAAATCCACGGATCAGTGGAAGGGACATTACAGAATAACAAACCACTGTAAGATACTGGAAAAGGCGACTGACATAATCCCGGAAGCCCTAAGGGGTACGGATAGAATAGCCACCACATATCTAACCAACAAAGGGTACGAAGTGGCGGCTGAAGTTACGGAGGTGACTCCCCCTTCCACCCCGCCTCTCTACCACATATACACGGATGGGGCCAAACAGAGGAAAGGAGCGGGCTGTGGTTTTTACTGCCCTGAAACTGGACTCTCAAGAGCGCAGCCTCTAAACAAAACCACCACCGCTTTCCAAGCAGAAACCCTGGGGCTTCAGCTGGCGGCAACGGACATATCATCATCAATAGAGTCCACAAGTACGGAGACCATTGAGGGACAAATAAGACTTATTTTCATAACAGACAGTGCAGCACTAACAAATGCGCTGAGGAGGCCGGACACCAGGTCAAAATCGGTCGCAGAGTGTCACACTGCGCTTCAAAGACTGACAGACAGATATACTGTCACAATCAAATGGACAGATAGCCATGGCCCCTGTCTAGGTAATGACAGGGCCGACTCCCTAGCTAGGGAAGGAGCTAAACTTACCCCAACTCAAGCTGACATCAGCCTATCGAAACCACCAACTGCGGAAATCAAAAACAGGCTGAGACTGCATTCGGAAACGGAGCACCAAAAGCTATGGGAGCGAAGGTCGGACTGCAAGCACTCAAGAACTATGCTCCCCAGACCTGACAAGAAAGTGACGAATACACTACTCAAAATGAAACGTGAGGACCTACGTATGGTGGTGGGCATCATAACAGGGCACTGCGACTTAAACCATCACCTGTACAAGATTGGAGCCACTGACAGCGGGCTATGTCGGGGCTGCTTGCAGGAGGAAGAGACGGTGGAGCACGTGATCCTGGATTGTGCGGCCACAAAAGAGACCAGGGCCAAGACGGGTTTGCAGGAGCTACTTCTATCCTGCTCTCCAGCATCGACGCCTTCGGACACACTTCAACGGTGTTGCCACCAACCCAAAGTCCTGCTCCGTTACTTTAAGGAGCTGGGCTGGCTGGGGTAGGGTTAGCACAGGGGGACAATGCACAATACACCCCATAGCGGGACGTCAGTGCAGGTCTTAACACCCCCACTTAGAATTAGAATTATGGGTCACTTCCCATGGATGGGTCACCTCCCATGGATGGGTCATTTCCCATCGATGAGTCTCCTCACATGGATGAGTCACCTCCCATGGATGGGTCTCCCTATGGATGAGTCTCCTCCCATGGATGGGTCCTCTCTCATGGATTGGTCACTTCCCATGGATGAGTCACTTCCCATGGATGAGTCACTTCCATGGATGTGTCTCCCCATGGAATAGTCACCTCCCATGGATGAGTCACTTCCCATGGATGAATCACTTCCCATGGATGAGTCTACTCCCATGGATGGGTCACTTCCCATGGATGAGTCTCCTCCCATGGAAAGGCCACCTCCCATGGATGGGTCTCCTCAAGGATGAGTCTCCTCCCATGGATGGGTCACTTCCCATGGAAGGGTCTATTCCCATGGATGGGTCACTTCCCATGGATGAGTGTCCTCCCGTGGATGGGTCACATCCCATGGATGGGTCTCCCCATGGACGAGTTTCCTATGGATGGGTCACCTCCCATAGCTGGGTCACTTCCTATGGATGAGTCACTTCCCATGGATGGGTCACTTCCCATGGATGAGTCTCCTCACATGGATGGGTCAGCTCCCGTGGATGGGTCTCCCTATGGATGAGTCCCCTCCCATGGATGAGTCACTTCCCATGGAGGGGTCACCTCCCATGGATGGGTCACTTCCCATGGATGAGTCACTTCCCATGGATGAGTCTCCTCCAATGGATGGTTCACTTCTCATGGATTGGTCACTTCCCATGGATGAGTTTCCTCCATTGGATGGGTTACCTCCCATGGATGGGTCACCTCCCATGGATGGGTCACTTCCCATGGATGAGTCTCCTCCCATGGATGGGTCACTTCCCATAGATGGGTCACTTCCCATGGATGAGTCTCCTCCCATGGATGGGTCACTTCCCATGGATGAGTCACTACCCATGGATGAGTCACCTCCCATGGATGGGTCACTTCCCTTGGAAGGGTCACCTCCCATGGATGGGTCACTTCCCATGGATGAGTCACTTCCCATGGATGAGTCATCTCCCATGGATGGGTCATCTCCCATGGGTGGGTCACCTCCCATGGATGGGTCATTTCCCATCGATGAGTCTCCTCCCATGGATGAGTCACCTCCCATGGATGGGTCTCCCTATGGATGAGTCTCCTTCCATGGATGGGTCCTCTCTCATGGATTGGTCACTTCCCATGGATGAGTCACTACCCATGGATGAGTCACCTCCCATGGATGGGTCACTTCCCTTGGAAGGGTCACCTCCCATCGATGGGTCACTTCCCATGGATGAGTCACTTCCCATGGATGAGTCACCTCCCATGGATGGGTCATCTCCCATGGATGGGTCACCTCCCATGGATGGGTCATTTCCCATCGATGAGTCTCCTCCCATGGATGAGTCACCTCCCATGGATGAGTCACTACCCATGGATGAGTCACCTCCCATGGATGGGTCACTTCCCATGGAAGGGTCACCTCCCATGGATGGGTCACTTCCCATGGATGAGTCACTTCCTATGGATGAGTCACCTCCCATGGATGGGTCACTTCCCATGGATGGGTCACCTCCCATGGATGGGTCATTTCTCATCGATGAGTCTCCTCCCATGGATGGGTCACCTCCCATGGATGGGTCACCTCCCATGGATGAGTCTCCTCCCATGGATGGGTCACCTCCCATGGATGGGTCTCCCCATGGATGAGTCTCCTCTCATGGATATGTCACCTCCCATGGATGGGTCTCCCCATGAATGAGTCTCCTCCCATTGATGGGTCAGCTCCCGTGGATGGGTCTCCCTATGGATGAGTCCTCTCCCATGGATGAGTCACTTCCCATGGATGGGTCACCTCCCATGGATAGGTCACTTCCCATGGATGAGTCACTTCCCATGGATGGTTCACTTCTCATGGATTGGTCACTTCCCATAGATGGGTCACTTCCCATGGATGAGTCTCCTCCCATGGATGGGTCACTTCCCATGGATGAGTCTTCTCCCATGGATGAGTCACTACCCATGGATGAGTCACCTCCCATGGATGGGTCACTTCCCATGGAAGGGTCACCTCCCATGTATGGGTCACTTCCCATGGATGACTCACTTCCCATGGATGAGTCACCTCCCATGGATGGGTCACTACCCATGGATGAGTCACCTCCCATGGATGGGTCCCTTCCCATGGAAGGGTCACCTCCCATGGATGGGTCACTTCCCTTGGATGAGTCACTTCCCATGGATGAGTCACCTCCCATGGATGGGTCACTTCCCATGGATGGGTCACCTCCCATGGATGGGTCATTTCTCATCGATGAGTCTCCTCCCATGGATGGGTCACCTCCCATGGATGGGTCTCCCCATGGATGAGTCTCCTCCCATGGATGGGTCACCTCCCATGGATGAGTCACTACCCATGGATGAGTCTCCTACCATGGATTGGTCACTTCCCATGGATGAGTCACTTCCCATGGATGAGTCACTTCCCATGGATGAGTCACTTCCATGGATGGGTCTATTCCCATGGATGGGTCACTTCCCATGGATGAGTGTCCTCCCGTGGATGGGTCACATCCCATGGATGGGTCTCCCCATGGACGAGTTTCCTATGGATGGGTCACCTCTCATAGCTGGGTCACTTCCCATGGATGAGTCACTTCCCATGGATGGGTCACTTCCCATGGATGAGTCTCCTCACATGGATGGGTCAGCTCCCGTGGATGGGTCTCCCTATGGATGAGTCCCCTCCCATGGATGAGTCACTTCCCATGGATGGGTCACCTCCCATGGATGGGTCACTTCCCATGGATGAGTCACTTCCCATGGATGAGTCTCCTCCAATGGATGGTTCACTTCTCATGGATTGGTCACTTCCCATCGATGAGTTTCCTCCATTGGATGGGTTACCTCCCATGGATGGGTCATTTTCCATGGCGGGGTCACTTCCCATTGATGGGTCCTCTCTCATGGATGGGTCACTTCCCATGGATGAGTCTCCTCCCATGGATGGGTCTCCTCCCATGGATAGGCCGACTCCCATGGATGGGTCTCCCAATGGATGAGTCTCCTCCCATGGATGGGTCACCTCTTATGGATTGGTCACTTCCCATGGATGAGTCACCTCCCATGGATGGGTCACTTCCCTTGGAAGGGTCACCTCCCATGGATGGGTCACTTCCCATGGATGAGTCACTTCCCATGGATGAGTCACCTCCCATGGATGGGTCATCTCCCATGGATGGGTCACCTCCCATGGATGGGTCATTTCCCATCGATGAGTCTCCTCCCATGGATGAGTCACCTCCCATGGATGGGTCTCCCTATGGATGAGTCTCCTCCCATGGATGGGTCCTCTCTCATGGATTGGTCACTTCCCATGGATGAGTCACTACCCATGGATGAGTCACCTCCCATGGATGGGTCACTTCCCTTGGAAGGGTCACCTCCCATGGATGGGTCACTTCCCATGGATGAGTCACTTCCCATGGATGAGTCACCTCCCATGGATGGGTCATCTCCCATGGATAGGTCACCTCCCATGGATGGGTCATTTCCCATCGATGAGTCTCCTCCCATGGATGAGTCACCTCCCATGGATGAGTCACTACCCTTGGATGAGTCACCTCCCATGGATGGGTCACTTCCCATGGAAGGGTCACCTCCCATGGATTGGTCACTTCCCATGGATGAGTCACTTCCCATGGATGAGTCACCTCCCATGGATGGGTCACTTCCCATGGATGGGTCACCTCCCATGGATGGGTCATTTCTCATCGATGAGTCTCCTCCCATGGATGGGTCACCTCCCATGGATGGGTCACCTCCCATGGATGAGTCTCCTCCCATGGATGGGTCACCTCCCATGGATGGGTCTCCCCATGGATGAGTCTCCTCTCATGGATATGTCACCTCCCATGGATGGGTCTCCCCATGAATGAGTCTCCTCCCATTGATGGGTCAGCTCCCGTGGATGGGTCTCCCTATGGATGAGTCCCCTCCCATGGATGAGTCACTTCCCATGGATGGGTCACCTCCCATGGATAGGTCACTTCCCATGGATGAGTCACTTCCCATGGATGAGTCTCCTCCCATGGATGGTTCACTTCTCATGGATTGGTAACTTCCCATAGATGGGTCACTTCCCATGGATGAGTCTCCTCCCATGGATGGGTCACTTCCCATGGATGAGTCTTCTCCCATGGATGAGTCACTACCCATGGATGAGTCACCTCCCATGGATGGGTCACTTCCCATGGAAGGGTCACCACCCATGGATGGGTCACTTCCCATGGATGACTCACTTCCCATGGATGAGTCACCTCCCATGGATGGGTCACTACCCATGGATGAGTCACCTCCCATGGATGGGTCCCTTCCCATGGAAGGGTCACCTCCCATGGATGGGTCACTTCCCATGGATGGGTCAACTCCCATGGATGGGTCATTTCTCATCGATGAGTCTCCTCCCATGGATGGGTCACCTCCCATGGATGGGTCTCTCCATGGATGAGTCTCCTCCCATGGATGGGTCACCTCCCATGGATGAGTCACTACCCATGGATGAGTCTCCTACCATGGATTGGTCACTTCCCATGGATGAGTCACTTCCCATGGATGAGTCACTTCCCATGGATGAGTCACTTCCATGGATGGGTCTCCCCATGGAATAGTTACCTCCCATGGATGAGTCACTTCCCATGGATGAGTCACTTCCCATGGATGAGTCTACTCCCATGGATGGGTCACCTCCCATGGATGGGTCATTTCCCATGGATGAGTCTCCTCCCATGGATGGGTCACCTCCCATGGATGGGTCTCCCTATGGATGAGTCTCCTCCCATGGATGGGTCCTCTCTGATGGATGGGTCACTTCCCATGGATAGGCCACCTCCCATGGATAGGTCTCCCCATGGATGAGTCTCCTCCCATGGATGGGTCACCTCCCATGGATGAGTCACTACCCATGGATGAGTCTCCTCCCATGGATTGGTCACTTCCCATGGATGAGTTTCCTCCATTGGATGGGTTACCTCCCATGGATGGGTCACCTCCCATGGATGGATCACTTCCCATGGATGAGTCTCCTCCCATGGATGGGTCACTTCCCATAGATGGGTCTCTTCCCATGGATGAGTCTCCTCCCATGGATGGGTCACTTCCCATGGATGAGTCTTCTCCCATGGATGGGTCACCTCCCATGGATGGGTCCATTCCCATGGATGAGTGTCCTCCCATAGATGGGTCACATCCCATGGATGGTTCACCTCCCATGGATGGGTCACCTCCCATGGCTGGATCACTTCCCATGGATGAGTCTCCGTCCATGGATGGGTCACCTCCCATGGATGAGTAACTTCCCATGGATGAGTCACTTCCATAGATGGGTCTCCCCATGGATGAGTCTCCTCCCATGGATGAGTCACCACCCATGGAAAGGCCACCTCCCATGGATGGGTCTCCTCATGGATGAGTCTCCTCCCATGGCTCGGTCACTTCCCATGGATAAGTCACTTCCCATGGATGAGTCACCTCCAATGGATGGGTCACCTCCCATGGATGAGTCTCCTCCCATGGATGGGTCACCTCCCATGGATGGGTCTCCCCATGAATGAGTCTCCTCCCATTGATGGTTCAGCTCCCGTGGATGGGTCTCCGTATGGATGAGTCCCCTCCCATGGATGAGTCTCCTCCCATGGATGGGTCACCTCCCATGGATGGGTCTCCCCATGAATGAGTCTCCTCCCATTGATGGGTAAGCTCCCGTGGATGGGTCTCCCTATGGATGAGTCCCCTCCCATGGATGAGTCACTTCCCATGGATGGGTCACCTCCCACGGATGGGTCACTTCCCATGGATGGGTCACTTCCCATGGATGAGTCTCCTCCCATGGATGGGTCCTCTCTCATGGATGGGACACTTCCCATGGATGAGTCTCCTCCCATGGATAGGCCGACTCCCATGGATGTGTCTCCTCCCATGGATAGGCCGACTCCCATGGATGGGTTTCCCAATGGATGAGTCTCCTCCCATGGATGGGTCACCTCCTATGGATTGGTCACTTCCCATGGATCGGTCACTTCCCATGGATGAGTTTCCTCCATTGGATGGGTCACCTCCCATGGATGGGTCACTTCCCATGGATGAGTCTCCTCGCATGGATGGGTCAGCTCCCGTGGATGGGTCTCCATATGGATGAGTCCCCTCCCATGGATGAGTCACTTCCCATGGATGGGTCACCTCCCATGGATGGGTCATTTCCCATGGATGAGTCTCCTCCCATGGATGAGTCTCCTCCCATGGATGGGTCCTCTCTGATGGATGGGTCACTTCCCATGGATAGGCCACCTCCCATGGATAGGTCTCCCCATGGATGAGTCTCCTCCCATGGATGGGTCACCTCCCATGGATGAGTCACTACCCATGGATGAGTCTCCTCCCATGGATTGGTCACTTCCCATGGATGAGTTTCCTCCATTGGATGGGTTACCTCCCATGGATGGGTCACCTCCCATGGATGGATCACTTCCCATGGATGAGTCTCCTCCCATGGATGGGTCACTTCCCATAGATGGATCTCTTCCCATGGATGAGTCTCCTCCCATGGATGGGTCACTTCCCATGGATGAGTCTTCTCCCATGGATGGGTCACCTCCCATGGATGGGTCCATTCCCATGGATGAGTGTCCTCCCATAGATGGGTCACATCCCATGGATGGGTCACCTCCCATGGATGGGTCACCTCCCATGGCTGGATCACTTCCCATGGATGAGTCTCCGTCCATGGATGGGTCACCTCCCATGGATGAGTAACTTCCCATGGATGAGTCACTTCCATAGATGGGTCTCCCCATGGATGAGTCTCCTCCCATGGATGAGTCACCACCCATGGAAAGGCCACCTCCCATGGATGGGTCTCCTCATGGATGAGTCTCCTCCCATGGCTCGGTCACTTCCCATGGATGAGTCACTTCCCATGGATGAGTCACCTCCAATGGATGGGTCACCTCCCATGGATGAGTCTCCTCCCATGGATGGGTCACCTCCCATGGATGGGTCTCCCCATGAATGAGTCTCCTCCCATTGATGGTTCAGCTCCCGTGGATGGGTCTCCCTATGGATGAGTCCCCTCCCATGGATGAGTCTCCTCCCATGGATGGGTCACCTCCCATGGATGGGTCTCCCCATGAATGAGTCTCCTCCCATTGATGGGTAAGCTCCCGTGGATGGGTCTCCCTATGGATGAGTCCCCTCCCATGGATGAGTCACTTCCCATGGATGGGTCACCTCCCATGGATGGGTCACTTCCCATGGATGGGTCACTTCCCATGGATGAGTCTCCTCCCATGGATGGGTCCTCTCTCATGGATGGGACACTTCCCATGGATGAGTCTCCTCCCATGGATAGGCCGACTCCCATGGATGTGTCTCCTCCCATGGATAGGCCGACTCCCATGGATGGGTCTCCCAATGGATGAGTCTCCTCCCATGGATGGGTCACCTCCTATGGATTGGTCACTTCCCATGGATCGGTCACTTCCCATGGATGAGTTTCCTCCATTGGATGGGTCACCTCCCATGGATGGGTCACTTCCCATGGATGAGTCTCCTCGCATGGATGGGTCAGCTCCCGTGGATGGGTCTCCCTATGGATGAGTCCCCTCCCATGGATGAGTCACTTCCCATGGATGGGTCACCTCCCATGGATGGGCCACTTCCCATGGATGAGTCACTTCCCATGGATGAGTCTCCTCCCATGGATGGTTCACTTCTCATGGATTGGTCACTTCCCATGGATGAGTTTCCTCCATTGGATGGGTTACCTCCCATGGATGGGTCACCTCCCATGGATGGGTCACTTCCCATGGATGAGTCTCCTCCCATGGATGGGTCACTTCCCATAGATGGGTCATCTCCCATGGATGGGTCACCTCCCATGGCTGGATCACTTCCCATGGATGAGAAACTTCCCATGGATGAGTCACTTCCATAGATGGGTCTCCCCATGGATGAGTCTCCTCCCATGGATGAGTCACCACCCATGGATAGGTCACTTCCCGTGGATGGGTCACCTTCCATGGATGGGTCTCCCCATGGATGAGTCTCCTCCCATGAATGGTTCACCTCCCATGGCTGGGTCACTTCCCATGGATGAGTCTCCTCCCATGGATGGGTCGCTTCCCATGGATGAGTAACTTCCCATGGATGAGTCACCTCCCATGGAAGGGTCTATTCCCATGGATGGGTCACTTCCCATGGATGAGTGTCCTCCCATGGATGGGTCGCTTCCCATGGATGAGTAACTTCCCATGGATGAGTCACCTCCCATGGAAGTGTCTATTCCCCTGGATGGGTCACTTCCCATGGATGAGTGTCATCCCATGGATGAGTCACATCCCATGGATGGGTCTCCCCATGGACGAGTTTCCTATGGATGGGTCACCTCCCATAGCTGGGTCACTTCCCATGGATTAGTCTCCTCCCATGGATGGGTCACTTCCCATGGAAGGGTCTATTCCCATGGATGGGTCACTTCCCATGGATGAGTGTCCTCCCGTGGATGGGTCACATCCCATGGATGGGTCTCCCCATGGACGAGTTTCCTATGGATGGGTCACCTCCCATAGCTGGGTCACTTCCCATGGATGAGTCACTTCCCATGGATGGGTCACTTCCCATGGATGAGTCTCCTCACATGGATGGGTCAGCTCCCGTGGATGGGTCTCCCTATGGATGAGTCCCCTCCCATGGATGAGTCACTTCCCATGGATGGGTCACCTCCCATGGATGGGTCACTTCCCATGGATGAGTCACTTCCCATGGTTGAGTCTCCTCCAATGGATGGTTCACTTCTCATGGATTGGTCACTTCCCATGGATGAGTTTCCTCCATTGGATGGGTTACATCCCATGGATGGGTCACCTCCCATGGATGGGTCACTTCCCATGGATGAGTCTCCTCCCATGGATGGGTCACTTCCCATAGATGGGTCACTTCCCATGGATGAGTCTCTTCCCATGGATGGGTCACTTCCCATGGATGAGTCACTACCCATGGATGAGTCACCTCCCATGGATGGGTCACTTCCCTTGGAAGGGTCACCTCCCATGGATGGGTCACTTCCCATGGATGAGTCCCCTCCCATGGATGAGTCACTTCCCATGGATGGGTCACCTCCCATGGATGGGTCACTTCCCATGGATGAGTCACTTCCCATGGATGAGTCTCCTCCAATGGATGGTTCACTTCTCATGGATTGGTCACTTCCCATGGATGAGTTTCCTCCATTGGATGGGTTACATCCCATGGATGGGTCACCTCCCATGGATGGGTCACTTCCCATGGATGAGTCTCCTCCCATGGATGGGTCACTTCCCATAGATGGGTCACTTCCCATGGATGAGTCTCCTCCCATGGATGGGTAACTTCCCATGGATGAGTCACTACCCATGGATAAGTCACCTCCCATGGATGGGTCACTTCCCTTGGAAGGGTCACCTCCCATGGATGGGTCACTTCCCATGGATGAGTCACCTCCCATGGATGGGTCACTTCCCATGGATGGGTCACCTCCCATGGATGGGTCATTTCCCATCGATGAGTCTCCTCACATGGATGAGTCACCTCCCATGGATGGGTCTCCCTATGGATGAGTCTCCTCCCATGGATGGGTCCTCTCTCATGGATTGGTCACTTCCCATGGATGAGTCACTTCCCATGGATGAGTCACTTCCATGGATGTGTCTCCCCATGGAATAGTCACCTCCCATGGATGAGTCACTTCCCATGGATGAATCACTTCCCATGGATGAGTCTACTCCCATGGATGGGTCACTTCCCATGGATGAGTCTCCTCCCATGGAAAGGCCACCTCCCATGGATGGGTCTCCTCATGGATGAGTCTCCTCCCATGGATGGGTCACTTCCCATGGAAGGGTCTATTCCCATGGATGGGTCACTTCCCATGGATGAGTGTCCTCCCGTGGATGGGTCACATCCCATGGATGGGTCTCCCCATGGACGAGTTTCCTATGGATGGGTCACCTCCCATAGCTGGGTCACTTCCTATGGATGAGTCACTTCCCATGGATGGGTCACTTCCCATGGATGAGTCTCCTCACATGGATGGGTCAGCTCCCGTGGATGGGTCTTCCTATGGATGAGTCCCCTCCCATGGATGAGTCACTTCCCATGGAGGGGTCACCTCCCATGGATGGGTCACTTCCCATGGATGAGTCACTTCCCATGGATGAGTCTCCTCCAATGGATGGTTCACTTCTCATGGATTGGTCACTTCCCATGGATGAGTTTCCTCCATTGGATGGGTTACCTCCCATGGATGGGTCACCTCCCATGGATGGGTCACTTCCCATAGATGGGTCACTTCCCATGGATGAGTCTCCTCCCATGGATGGGTCACTTCCCATGGATGAGTCACAACCCATGGATGAGTCACCTCCCATGGATGGGTCACTTCCCTTGGAAGGGTCACCTCCCATAGATGGGTCACTTCCCATTGATGAGTCACTTCCCATGGATGAGTCATCTCCCATGGATGGGTCATCTCCCATGGGTGGGTCACCTCCCATGGATGGGTCATTTCCCATCGATGAGTCTCCTCCCATGGATGAGTCACCTCCCATGGATGGGTCTCCCTATGGATGAGTCTCCTCCCATGGATGGGTCCTCTCTCATGGATTGGTCACTTCCCATGGATGAGTCACTACCCATGGATGAGTCACCTCCCATGGATGGGTCACTTCCCTTGGAAGGGTCACCTCCCATCGATGGGTCACTTCCCATGGATGAGTCACTTCCCATGGATGAGTCACCTCCCATGGATGGGTCATCTCCCATGAATGGGTCACCTCCCATGGATGGGTCATTTCCCATCGATGAGTCTCCTCCCATGGATGAGTCACCTCCCATGGATGAGTCACTACCCATGGATGAGTCACCTCCCATGGATGGGTCACTTCCCATGGAAGGGTCACCTCCCATGGATGGGTCACTTCCCATGGATGAGTCACTTCCTATGGATGAGTCACCTCCCATGGATGGGTCACTTCCCATGGATGGGTCACCTCCCATGGATGGGTCATTTCTCATCGATGAGTCTCCTCCCATGGATGGGTCACCTCCCATGGATGGGTCACCTCCCATGGATGAGTCTCCTCCCATGGATGGGTCACCTCCCATGGATGGGTCTCCCCATGGATGAGTCTCCTCTCATGGATATGTCACCTCCCATGGATGGGTCTCCCCATGAATGAGTCTCCTCCCATTGATGGGTCAGCTCTTGTGGATGGGTCTCCCTATGGATGAGTCCTCTCCCATGGATGAGTCACTTCCCATGGATGGGTCACCTCCCATGGATAGGTCACTTCCCATGGATGAGTCACTTCCCATGGATGAGTCTCCTCCCATGGATGGTTCACTTCTCATGGATTGGTCACTTCCCATAGATGGATCACTTCCCATGGATGAGTCTCCTCCCATGGATGGGTCACTTCCCATGGATGAGTCTTCTCCCATGGATGAGTCACTACCCATGGATGAGTCACCTCCCATGGATGGGTCACTTCCCATGGAAGGGTCACCTCCCATGGATGGGTCACTTCCCATGGATGACTCACTTCCTATGGATGAGTCACCTCCCATGGATGGGTCACTACCCATGGATGAGTCACCTCCCATGGATGGGTCCCTTCCCATGGAAGGGTCACCTCCCATGGATGGGTCACTTCCCTTGGATGAGTCACTTCCCATGGATGAGTCACCTCCCATGGATGGGTCACTTCCCATGGATGGGTCACCTCCCATGGATGGGTCATTTCTCATCGATGAGTCTCCTCCCATGGATGGGTCACCTCCCATGGATGGGTCTCCCCATGGATGAGTCTCCTCCCATGGATGGGTCACCTCCCATGGATGAGTCACTACCCATGGATGAGTCTCCTACCATGGATTGGTCACTTCCCATGGATGAGTCACTTCCCATGGATGAGTCACTTCCCATGGATGAGTCACTTCCATGGATGGGTCTCCCCATGGAATAGTTACCTCCCATGGATGAGTCACTTCCCATGGATGAGTCACTTCCCATGGATGAGTCTACTCCCATGGATGGGTCACCTCCCATGGATGGGTCATTTCCCATGGATGAGTCTCCTCCCATGGACGGGTCACCTCCCATGGATGGGTCTCCCTATGGATGAGTCTCCTCCCATGGATGGGTCCTCTCTGATGGATGGGTCACTTCCCATGGATAGGCCACCTCCCATGGATAGGTCTCCCCATGGATGAGTCTCCTCCCATGGATGGGTCACCTCCCATGGATGAGTCACTACCCATGGATGAGTCTCCTCCCATGGATTGGTCACTTCCCATGGATGGGTCATCTCCCATGGATGGGTCACCTCCCATGGAAGAGTCACTTCCCATGGATGAGTCACTTCCCATGGATGAGTCTCCTCCATGGATGGGTCACCTCCCATGGATGGGCCTCACCATGGATGAGTCTCCCCAGGGATGTTCACTTCCCATGGATGAGTTTCCTCCATTGGATGGGTCACCTCCCATGGATGGGTCACTTCCCATGGATGAGTCACTTCCCATGGATGCGTCTCCTCCCATGGATTGGTCACTTCCCATGGATGAGTTTCCTCCATTGGATGGGTCACATCCCATGGATGGGTCACATCCCATGGTTGAGTCTCCCCATGGATGAGTCTCCTCCCATGGATGGGTCACTTTCCATGGCTGGGTCACTTCCCATGGATGGGTCCTCTCTCATGGATGGGTCACTTCCAATGGATGAGTCTCCTCCCATGGATGGGTCTCCTCCCATGGATAGGCCGACTCCCATGGATGGGTCCCCAATGGATGAGTCTCCTCCCATGGATGGGTCACCTCCTATGGATTGGTCACTTCCCATGGATCGGTCACTTCCCATGGATGAGTTTCCTCCATTGGATGGGTCACTTCCCATGGATGGGTCACTTCCCATGGATGGGTCACTTCCCATGGATGAGTGTCCTCCCATGGATGGGTCGCTTCCCATGGATGAGTAACTTCCCATGGATGAGTCACCTCCCATGGAAGTGTCTATTCCCATGGATGGGTCACTTCCCATGGAAGAGTGTCCTCCCATGGATGGGTCACATCCCATGGATGGGTCTCCCCATGGACGAGTTTCCTATGGATGGGTCACCACCCATAGCTGGGTCACTTCCCATGGATTAGTCTCCTCCCATGGATGGGTCACTTCCCATGGAAGGGTCTATTCCCATGGATGGGTCACTTCCCATGGATGAGTGTCCTCCCGTGGATGGGTCACATCCCATGGATGGGTCTCCCCATGGACGAGTTTCCTATGGATGGGTCACCTCTCATAGCTGGGTCACTTCCCATGGATGAGTCACTTCCCATCGATGGGTCACTTCCCATGGATGAGTCTCCTCACATGGATGGGTCAGCTCCCGTGGATGGGTCTCCCTATGGATGAGTCCCCTCCCATGGATGAGTCACTTCCCATGGATGGGTCACCTCCCATGGATGGGTCACTTCCCATGGATGAGTCACTTCCCATGGATGAGTCTCCTCCAATGGATGGTTCACTTCTCATGGATTGGTCACTTCCCATCGATGAGTTTCCTCCATTGGATGGGTTACCTCCCATGGATGGGTCACCTCCCATGGATGGGTCACTTCCCATGGATGAGTCTCCTCCCATGGATGGGTCACTTCCCATAAATGGGTCACTTCCCATGGATGAGTCTCCTCCCATGGATGGGTCACTTCCCATGGATGGGTCATTTCCCATCGATGAGTCTCCTCCCATGGATGAGTCACCTCCCATGGATGGGTCTCCCTATGGATGAGTCTCCTCCCATGGATGGGTCCTCTCTCATGGATTGGTCACTTACCATGGATGAGTCACTTCCATGGATGTGTCTCCCCATGGAATAGTCACCTCCCATGGATGAGTCACTTCCCATGGATGAATCACTTCCCATGGATGAGTCTAGTCCCATGGATGGATCATTTCCCATGGATGAGTCTCCTCCCATGGAAAGGCCACCTCCCATGGATGGGTCTCCTCATGGATGAGTCTCCTCCCATGGATGGGTCACTTCCCATGGAAGGGTCTATTCCCATGGATGGGTCACTTCCCATGGATGAGTGTCCTCCCGTGGATGGGTCACATCCCATGGATGGGTCTCCCCATGGACGAGTTTCCTATGGATGGGTCACCTCCCATAGCTGGGTCACTTCCTATGGATGAGTCACTTCCCATGGATGGGTCACTTCCCATGGATGAGTCTCCTCACATGGATGGGTCACTTCCCATGGATTGGTCACTTCCCATGGATGAGTCTCCTCCCATGGATAGGCCACCTCCCATGGATGGGTCTCCCCATGGATGAGTCTCCTCCCAGGGATGGGTCTTTTCCAATGGATGAATCTCCTCCCATGGATGGGTCACCACCTATGGATGGGTCTCCCCATTGATGAGTTTCCTATGGATGGGTCATCTCCCATGGATGGGTCACCTCCCATGGCTGGATCACTTCCCATGGATGAGAAACTTCCCATGGATGAGTCACTTCCATAGATGGGTCTCCCCATGGATGAGTCTCCTCCCATGGATGAGTCACCACCCATGGATAGGTCACTTCCCGTGGATGGGTCACCTTCCATGGATGGGTCTCCCCATGGATGAGTCTCCTCCCATGAATGGTTCACCTCCCATGGCTGGGTCACTTCCCATGGATGAGTCTCCTCCCATGGATGGGTCGCTTCCCATGGATGAGTAACTTCCCATGGATGAGTCACCTCCCATGGAAGGGTCTATTCCCATGGATGGGTCACTTCCCATGGATGAGTGTCCTCCCATGGATGGGTCGCTTCCCATGGATGAGTAACTTCCCATGGATGAGTCACCTCCCATGGAAGTGTCTATTCCCCTGGATGGGTCACTTCCCATGGATGAGTGTCATCCCATGGATGAGTCACATCCCATGGATGGGTCTCCCCATGGACGAGTTTCCTATGGATGGGTCACCTCCCATAGCTGGGTCACTTCCCATGGATTAGTCTCCTCCCATGGATGGGTCACTTCCCATGGAAGGGTCTATTCCCATGGATGGGTCACTTCCCATGGATGAGTGTCCTCCCGTGGATGGGTCACATCCCATGGATGGGTCTCCCCATGGACGAGTTTCCTATGGATGGGTCACCTCCCATAGCTGGGTCACTTCCCATGGATGAGTCACTTCCCATGGATGGGTCACTTCCCATGGATGAGTCTCCTCACATGGATGGGTCAGCTCCCGTGGATGGGTCTCCCTATGGATGAGTCCCCTCCCATGGATGAGTCACTTCCCATGGATGGGTCACCTCCCATGGATGGGTCACTTCCCATGGATGAGTCACTTCCCATGGTTGAGTCTCCTCCAATGGATGGTTCACTTCTCATGGATTGGTCACTTCCCATGGATGAGTTTCCTCCATTGGATGGGTTACATCCCATGGATGGGTCACCTCCCATGGATGGGTCACTTCCCATGGATGAGTCTCCTCCCATGGATGGGTCACTTCCCATAGATGGGTCACTTCCCATGGATGAGTCTCTTCCCATGGATGGGTCACTTCCCATGGATGAGTCACTACCCATGGATGAGTCACCTCCCATGGATGGGTCACTTCCCTTGGAAGGGTCACCTCCCATGGATGGGTCACTTCCCATGGATGAGTCCCCTCCCATGGATGAGTCACTTCCCATGGATGGGTCACCTCCCATGGATGGGTCACTTCCCATGGATGAGTCACTTCCCATGGATGAGTCTCCTCCAATGGATGGTTCACTTCTCATGGATTGGTCACTTCCCATGGATGAGTTTCCTCCATTGGATGGGTTACATCCCATGGATGGGTCACCTCCCATGGATGGGTCACTTCCCATGGATGAGTCTCCTCCCATGGATGGGTCACTTCCCATAGATGGGTCACTTCCCATGGATGAGTCTCCTCCCATGGATGGGTAACTTCCCATGGATGAGTCACTACCCATGGATAAGTCACCTCCCATGGATGGGTCACTTCCCTTGGAAGGGTCACCTCCCATGGATGGGTCACTTCCCATGGATGAGTCACCTCCCATGGATGGGTCACTTCCCATGGATGGGTCACCTCCCATGGATGGGTCATTTCCCATCGATGAGTCTCCTCACATGGATGAGTCACCTCCCATGGATGGGTCTCCCTATGGATGAGTCTCCTCCCATGGATGGGTCCTCTCTCATGGATTGGTCACTTCCCATGGATGAGTCACTACCCATGGATGAGTCACTTCCATGGATGTGTCTCCCCATGGAATAGTCACCTCCCATGGATGAGTCACTTCCCATGGATGAATCACTTCCCATGGATGAGTCTACTCCCATGGATGGGTCACTTCCCATGGATGAGTCTCCTCCCATGGAAAGGCCACCTCCCATGGATGGGTCTCCTCATGGATGAGTCTCCTCCCATGGATGGGTCACTTCCCATGGAAGGGTCTATTCCCATGGATGGGTCACTTCCCATGGATGAGTGTCCTCCCGTGGATGGGTCACATCCCATGGATGGGTCTCCCCATGGACGAGTTTCCTATGGATGGGTCACCTCCCATAGCTGGGTCACTTCCTATGGATGAGTCACTTCCCATGGATGGGTCACTTCCCATGGATGAGTCTCCTCACATGGATGGGTCAGCTCCCGTGGATGGGTCTTCCTATGGATGAGTCCCCTCCCATGGATGAGTCACTTCCCATGGAGGGGTCACCTCCCATGGATGGGTCACTTCCCATGGATGAGTCACTTCCCATGGATGAGTCTCCTCCAATGGATGGTTCACTTCTCATGGATTGGTCACTTCCCATGGATGAGTTTCCTCCATTGGATGGGTTACCTCCCATGGATGGGTCACCTCCCATGGATGGGTCACTTCCCATAGATGGGTCACTTCCCATGGATGAGTCTCCTCCCATGGATGGGTCACTTCCCATGGATGAGTCACAACCCATGGATGAGTCACCTCCCATGGATGGGTCACTTCCCTTGGAAGGGTCACCTCCCATAGATGGGTCACTTCCCATTGATGAGTCACTTCCCATGGATGAGTCATCTCCCATGGATGGGTCATCTCCCATGGGTGGGTCACCTCCCATGGATGGGTCATTTCCCATCGATGAGTCTCCTCCCATGGATGAGTCACCTCCCATGGATGGGTCTCCCTATGGATGAGTCTCCTCCCATGGATGGGTCCTCTCTCATGGATTGGTCACTTCCCATGGATGAGTCACTACCCATGGATGAGTCACCTCCCATGGATGGGTCACTTCCCTTGGAAGGGTCACCTCCCATCGATGGGTCACTTCCCATGGATGAGTCACTTCCCATGGATGAGTCACCTCCCATGGATGGGTCATCTCCCATGAATGGGTCACCTCCCATGGATGGGTCATTTCCCATCGATGAGTCTCCTCCCATGGATGAGTCACCTCCCATGGATGAGTCACTACCCATGGATGAGTCACCTCCCATGGATGGGTCACTTACCATGGAAGGGTCACCTCCCATGGATGGGTCACTTCCCATGGATGAGTCACTTCCTATGGATGAGTCACCTCCCATGGATGGGTCACTTCCCATGGATGGGTCACCTCCCATGGATGGGTCATTTCTCATCGATGAGTTTCCTCCCATGGATGGGTCACCTCCCATGGATGGGTCACCTCCCATGGATGAGTCTCCTCCCATGGATGGGTCACCTCCCATGGATGGGTCTCCCCATGGATGAGTCTCCTCTCATGGATATGTCACCTCCCATGGATGGGTCTCCCCATGAATGAGTCTCCTCCCATTGATGGGTCAGCTCTTGTGGATGGGTCTCCCTATGGATGAGTCCTCTCCCATGGATGAGTCACTTCCCATGGATGGGTCACCTCCCATGGATAGGTCACTTCCCATGGATGAGTCACTTCCCATGGATGAGTCTCCTCCCATGGATGGTTCACTTCTCATGGATTGGTCACTTCCCATAGATGGGTCACTTCCCATGGATGAGTCTCCTCCCATGGATGGGTCACTTCCCATGGATGAGTCTTCTCCCATGGATGAGTCACTACCCATGGATGAGTCACCTCCCATGGATGGGTCACTTCCCATGGAAGGGTCACCTCCCATGGATGGGTCACTTCCCATGGATGACTCACTTCCCATGGATGAGTCACCTCCCATGGATGGGTCACTACCCATGGATGAGTCACCTCCCATGGATGGGTCCCTTCCCATGGAAGGGTCACCTCCCATGGATGGGTCACTTCCCTTGGATGAGTCACTTCCCATGGATGAGTCACCTCCCATGGATGGGTCACTTCCCATGGATGGGTCACCTCCCATGGATGGGTCATTTCTCATCGATGAGTCTCCTCCCATGGATGGGTCACCTCCCATGGATGGGTCTCCCCATGGATGAGTCTCCTCCCATGGATGGGTCACCTCCCATGGATGTGTCACTACCCATGGATGAGTCTCCTACCATGGATTGGTCACTTCCCATGGATGAGTCACTTCCCATGGATGAGTCACTTCCCATGGATGAGTCACTTCCATGGATGGGTCTCCCCATGGAATAGTTACCTCCCATGGATGAGTCACTTCCCATGGATGAGTCACTTCCCATGGATGAGTCTACTCCCATGGATGGGTCACCTCCCATGGATGGGTCATTTCCCATGGATGAGTCTCCTCCCATGGATGGGTCACCTCCCATGGATGGGTCTCCCTATGGATGAGTCTCCTCCCATGGATGGGTCCTCTCTGATGGATGGGTCACTTCCCATGGATAGGCCACCTCCCATGGATAGGTCTCCCCATGGATGAGTCTCCTCCCATGGATGGGTCACCTCCCATGGATGAGTCACTACCCATGGATGAGTCTCCTCCCATGGATTGGTCACTTCCCATGGATGGGTCATCTCCCATGGATGGGTCACCTCCCATGGAAGAGTCACTTCCCATGGATGAGTCACTTCCCATGGATGAGTCTCCTCCATGGATGGGTCACCTCCCATGGATGGGCCTCACCATGGATGAGTCTCCCCAGGGATGGTCACTTCCCATGGATGAGTTTCCTCCATTGGATGGGACACCTCCCATGGATGGGTCACTTCCCATGGATGAGTCACTTCCCATGGATGCGTCTCCTCCCATGGATTGGTCACTTCCCATGGATGAGTTTCCTCCATTGGATGGGTCACATCCCATGGATGGGTCACATCCCATGGTTGAGTCTCCCCATGGATGAGTCTCCTCCCATGGATGGGTCACTTTCCATGGCTGGGTCACTTCCCATGGATGGGTCCTCTCTCATGGATGGGTCACTTCCAATGGATGAGTCTCCTCCCATGGATGGGTCTCCTCCCATGGATAGGCCGACTCCCATGGATGGGTCCCCAATGGATGAGTCTCCTCCCATGGATGGGTCACCTCCTATGGATTGGTCACTTCCCATGGATCGGTCACTTCCCATGGATGAGTTTCCTCCATTGGATGGGTCACTTCCCATGGATGGGTCACTTCCCATGGATGGGTCACTTCCCATGGATGAGTGTCCTCCCATGGATGGGTCGCTTCCCATGGATGAGTAACTTCCCATGGATGAGTCACCTCCCATGGAAGTGTCTATTCCCATGGATGGGTCACTTCCCATGGAAGAGTGTCCTCCCATGGATGGGTCACATCCCATGGATGGGTCTCCCCATGGACGAGTTTCCTATGGATGGGTCACCACCCATAGCTGGGTCACTTCCCATGGATTAGTCTCCTCCCATGGATGGGTCACTTCCCATGGAAGGGTCTATTCCCATGGATGGGTCACTTCCCATGGATGAGTGTCCTCCCGTGGATGGGTCACATCCCATGGATGGGTCTCCCCATGGACGAGTTTCCTATGGATGGGTCACCTCTCATAGCTGGGTCACTTCCCATGGATGAGTCACTTCCCATCGATGGGTCACTTCCCATGGATGAGTCTCCTCACATGGATGGGTCAGCTCCCGTGGATGGGTCTCCCTATGGATGAGTCCCCTCCCATGGATGAGTCACTTCCCATGGATGGGTCACCTCCCATGGATGGGTCACTTCCCATGGATGAGTCACTTCCCATGGATGAGTCTCCTCCAATGGATGGTTCACTTCTCATGGATTGGTCACTTCCCATCGATGAGTTTCCTCCATTGGATGGGTTACCTCCCATGGATGGGTCACCTCCCATGGATGGGTCACTTCCCATGGATGAGTCTCCTCCCATGGATGGGTCACTTCCCATAAATGGGTCACTTCCCATGGATGAGTCTCCTCCCATGGATGGGTCACTTCCCATGGATGGGTCATTTCCCATCGATGAGTCTCCTCCCATGGATGAGTCACCTCCCATGGATGGGTCTCCCTATGGATGAGTCTCCTCCCATGGATGGGTCCTCTCTCATGGATTGGTCACTTACCATGGATGAGTCACTTCCATGGACGTGTCTCCCCATGGAATAGTCACCTCCCATGGATGAGTCACTTCCCATGGATGAATCACTTCCCATGGATGAGTCTAGTCCCATGGATGGATCATTTCCCATGGATGAGTCTCCTCCCATGGAAAGGCCACCTCCCATGGATGGGTCTCCTCATGGATGAGTCTCCTCCCATGGATGGGTCACTTCCCATGGAAGGGTCTATTCCCATGGATGGGTCACTTCCCATGGATGAGTGTCCTCCCGTGGATGGGTCACATCCCATGGATGGGTCTCCCCATGGACGAGTTTCCTATGGATGGGTCACCTCCCATAGCTGGGTCACTTCCTATGGATGAGTCACTTCCCATGGATGGGTCACTTCCCATGGATGAGTCTCCTCACATGGATGGGTCACTTCCCATGGATTGGTCACTTCCCATGGATGAGTCTCCTCCCATGGATAGGCCACCTCCCATGGATGGGTCTCCCCATGGATGAGTCTCCTCCCAGGGATGGGTCTTTTCCAATGGATGAATCTCCTCCCATGGATGGGTCACCACCTATGGATGGGTCTCCCCATTGATGAGTTTCCTATGGATGGGTCACCTCCCATGGATGGGTCACATCCCATGGATGGGTCACCTCCCATGGCTGGGTCACTTCCCATGGATGAGTCTCCTCCCATGGATGGGTCACTTCCCATGGATGAGTCACTTCCAATGGATGAGTCACCTCCCATGGATGGGTCACTTCCCATGGATGAGTCTCCTCCCATGGATGGGTCACCTCCCATGGATGGGTCTCCCTATGGATGAGTCTCCTCCCATGGATGGGTCCTCTCTCATGGATGGGTCACTTCCCATGGATAGGCCACCTCCCATGGATAGGTCTCCCCATGGATGAGTCTCCTCCCATGGATGGGTCACCTCCCATGGATGAGTCACTACCCATGGATGAGTCTCCTCCCATGGATTGGTCACTTCCCATGGATGGGTCATCTCCCATGGATGGGTCACCTCCCATGGAAGAGTCACTTCCCATGGATGAGTAACTTCCCATGGATGAGTCTCCTCCCATGGATGGGTCACCTCCCATGGATGGGCCTCCCCATGAATGAGTCTCCCCATGGATTGGTCACTTCATATGGATGAGTTTCCTCCATTGGATGGGTCACCTCCCATGGATGGGTCACTTCCCATGGATGAGTCACTTCCCATGGATGCGTCTCCTCCCATGGATTGGTCACTTCCCATGGATGAGTTTCCTCCATTGGATGGGTCACATCCCATGGATGGGTCACATCCCATGGATGGGTCACATCCCATGGTTGAGTCTCCCCATGGATGAGTCTCCTCCCATGGATGGGTCACTTTCCATGGCTGGGTCACTTCCCATTGATGGGTCCTCTCTCATGGATGGGTCACTTCCCATGGATGAGTCTCCTCCCATGGATGGGTCTCCTCCCATGGATAGGCCGACTCCCATTGATGGGTCTCCCAATGGATGAGTCTCCTCCCATGGATGGTTCACCTCCTATGGATTGGTCACTTCCCATGGATCGTTCACTTCCCATGGATGGGTCACTTCCCATGGATGAGTCTCCTCGCATGGATGGGTCAGCTCCCGTGGATGGGTCTCCCTATGGATGAGTCCCCTCCCATGGATGAGTCACTTCCCATGGATGGGTCACCTCCCATGGATGGGTCACTTCCCATGGATGAGTCACTTCCCATGGATGAGTCTCCTCCCATGGATGGTTCACTTCTCATGGATTGGTCACTTCCCATGGATGAGTTTCCTCCATTGGATGGGTTACCTCCCATGGATGGGTCACCTCCCATGGATGGATCACTTCCCATGGATGAGTCTCCTCCCATGGATGGGTCACTTCCCATAGATGGGTCTCTTCCCATGGATGAGTCTCCTCCCATGGATGGGTCACTTCCCATGGATGAGTCTTCTCCCATGGATGGGTCACCTCCCATGGATGGGTCAATTCCCATGGATGAGTGTCCTCCCATAGATGGGTCTCCCCATGGATGAGTCTCCTCCCATGGATGAGTCACCACCCATGGGAAGGCCACCTCCCATGGATGGGTCTCCTCATGGATGAGTCCCCTCCCATGGCTCGGTCACTTCCCATGGATGAGTCACTTCCCATGGATGAGTCACCTCCAATGGATGGGTCACCTCCCATGGATGAGTCTCCTCCCATGGATGGATCACCTCCCATGGATGGGTCCCCTCCCATGGATGAGTCTCCTCTCATGGATGGGTCACCTCCCATGGATGGGTCTCCCCATGAATGAGTCTCCTCCCATTGATGGGTAAGCTCCCGTGGATGGGTCTCCCTATGGATGAGTCCCCTCCCATGGATGAGTCACTTCCCATGGATGGATCACCTCCCATGGATGGGTCACTTCCCATGGATGAGTCACTTCCCATGGATGAGTCTCCTCCCATGGATGGTTCACTTCTCATGGATTGGTCACTTCCCATAGATGGGTCACTTCCCATGGATGAGTCTCCTCCCATGGATGGGTCACTTCCCATGGATAAGTCTTCTCCCATGGATGAGTCACTACCCATGGATGAGTCACCTCCCATGGATGGGTCACTTCCCATGGAAGGGTCACCTCCCATGGATGGGTCACTTCCCATGGATGAGTCACTTCCCATGGATGAGTCACCTCCCATGGATGGGTCACTTCCCATGGATGGGTCACCTCCCATGGATGGGTCATTTCTCATCGATGAGTCTCCTCCCATGGATGAGTCACCTCCCATGGATGGGTCTCCCTATGGATGAGTCTCCTCCCATGGATGGGTCCTCTCTCATGGATGGATCACTTCCCATGGATGAGTCTCCTCCCATGGATAGGCCACCTCCCATGGATGGGTCTCCCCATGGATGAGTCTCCTCCCATGGATGGGTCACCTCCCATGGATGAGTCACTACCCATGGATGAGTCTCCTCCCATGGATTGGTCACTTCCCATGGATGAGTCACTTCCCATGGATGACTCACTTCCATGGATGGGTCTCCCCATGGAATAGTCACCTCCCATGGATGAGTCACTTCCCATGGATGAGTCTCCTCCAATGGATGGTTCACTTCTCATGGATTGGTCACTTCCCATGGATGAGTTTCCTCCATTGGATGGGTTACATCCCATGGATGGGTCACCTCCCATGGATGGGTCACTTCCCATGGATGAGTCTCCTCCCATGGATGGGTCACTTCCCATAGATGGGTCACTTCCCATGGATGAGTCTCCTCCCATGGATGGGTCACTTCCCATGGATGAGTCACTACCCATGGATGAGTCACCTCCCATGGATGGGTCACTTCCCTTGGAAGGGTCACCTCCCATGGATGGGTCACTTCCCATGGATGAGTCACCTCCCATGGATGGGTCACTTCCCATGGATGGGTCACCTCCCATGGATGGGTCATTTCCCATCGATGAGTCTCCTCACATGGATGAGTCACCTCCCATGGATGGGTCTCCCTATGGATGAGTCTCCTCCCATGGATGGGTCCTCTCTCATGGATTGGTCACTTCCCATGGATGAGTCACTTCCCATGGATGAGTCACTTCCATGGATGTGTCTCCCCATGGAATAGTCACCTCCCATGGATGAGTCACTTCCCATGGATGAATCACTTCCCATGGATGAGTCTACTCCCATGGATGGGTCACTTCCCATGGATGAGTCTCCTCCCATGGAAAGGCCACCTCCCATGGATGGGTCTCCTCATGGATGAGTCTCCTCCCATGGATGGGTCACTTCCCATGGAAGGGTCTATTCCCATGGATGGGTCACTTCCCATGGATGAGTGTCCTCCCGTGGATGGGTCACATCCCATGGATGGGTCTCCCCATGGACGAGTTTCCTATGGATGGGTCACCTCCCATAGCTGGGTCACTTCCTATGGATGAGTCACTTCCCATGGATGGGTCACTTCCCATGGATGAGTCTCCTCACATGGATGGGTCAGCTCCCGTGGATGGGTCTTCCTATGGATGAGTCCCCTCCCATGGATGAGTCACTTCCCATGGAGGGGTCACCTCCCATGGATGGGTCACTTCCCATGGATGAGTCACTTCCCATGGATGAGTCTCCTCCAATGGATGGTTCACTTCTCATGGATTGGTCACTTCCCATGGATGAGTTTCCTCCATTGGATGGGTTACCTCCCATGGATGGGTCACCTCCCATGGATGGGTCACTTCCCATGGATGAGTCTCCTCCCATGGATGGGTCACTTACCATAGATGGGTCACTTCCCATGGATGAGTCTCCTCCCATGGATGGGTCACTTCCCATGGATGAGTCACTACCCATGGATGAGTCACCTCCCATGGATGGGTCACTTCCCTTGGAAGGGTCACCTCCCATGGATGGGTCACTTCCCATTGATGAGTCACTTCCCATGGATGAGTCATCTCCCATGGATGGGTCATCTCCCATGGGTGGGTCACCTCCCATGGATGGGTCATTTCCCATCGATGAGTCTCCTCCCATGGATGAGTCACCTCCCATGGATGGGTCTCCCTATGGATGAGTCTCCTCCCATGGATGGGTCCTCTCTCATGGATTGGTCACTTCCCATGGATGAGTCACTACCCATGGATGAGTCACCTCCCATGGATGGGTCACTTCCCTTGGAAGGGTCACCTCCCATCGATGGGTCACTTCCCATGGATGAGTCACTTCCCATGGATGAGTCACCTCCCATGGATGGGTCATCTCCCATGAATGGGTCACCTCCCATGGATGGGTCATTTCCCATCGATGAGTCTCCTCCCATGGATGAGTCACCTCCCATGGATGAGTCACTACCCATGGATGAGTCACCTCCCATGGATGGGTCACTTCCCATGGAAGGGTCACCTCCCATGGATGGGTCACTTCCCATGGATGAGTCACTTCCTATGGATGAGTCACCTCCCATGGATGGGTCACTTCCCATGGATGGGTCACCTCCCATGGATGGGTCATTTCTCATCGATGAGTCTCCTCCCATGGATGGGTCACCTCCCATGGATGGGTCACCTCCCATGGATGAGTCTCCTCCCATGGATGGGTCACCTCCCATGGATGGGTCTCCCCATGGATGAGTCTCCTCTCATGGATATGTCACCTCCCATGGATGGGTCTCCCCATGAATGAGTCTCCTCCCATTGATGGGTCAGCTCCCGTGGATGGGTCTCCCTATGGATGAGTCCTCTCCCATGGATGAGTCACTTCCCATGGATGGGTCACCTCCCATGGATAGGTCACTTCCCATGGATGAGTCACTTCCCATGGATGAGTCTCCTCCCATGGATGGTTCACTTCTCATGGATTGGTCACTTCCCATAGATGGGTCACTTCCCATGGATGAGTCTCCTCCCATGGATGGGTCACTTCCCATGGATGAGTCTTCTCCCATGGATGAGTCACTACCCATGGATGAGTCACCTCCCATGGATGGGTCACTTCCCATGGAAGGGTCACCTCCCATGGATGGGTCACTTCCCATGGATGACTCACTTCCCATGGATGAGTCACCTCCCATGGATGGGTCACTACCCATGGATGAGTCACCTCCCATGGATGGGTCCCTTCCCATGGAAGGGTCACCTCCCATGGATGGGTCACTTCCCTTGGATGAGTCACTTCCCATGGATGAGTCACCTCCCATGGATGGGTCACTTCCCATGGATGGGTCACCTCCCATGGATGGGTCATTTCTCATCGATGAGTCTCCTCCCATGGATGGGTCACCTCCCATGGATGGGTCTCCCCATGGATGAGTCTCCTCCCATGGATGGGTCACCTCCCATGGATGAGTCACTACCCATGGATGAGTCTCCTACCATGGATTGGTCACTTCCCATGGATGAGTCACTTCCCATGGATGAGTCACTTCCCATGGATGAGTCACTTCCATGGATGGGTCTCCCCATGGAATAGTTACCTCCCATGGATGAGTCACTTCCCATGGATGAGTCACTTCCCATGGATGAGTCTACTCCCATGGATGGGTCACCTCCCATGGATGGGTCATTTCCCATGGATGAGTCTCCTCCCATGGATGGGTCACCTCCCATGGATGGGTCTCCCTATGGATGAGTCTCCTCCCATGGATGGGTCCTCTCTGATGGATGGGTCACTTCCCATGGATAGGCCACCTCCCATGGATAGGTCTCCCCATGGATGAGTCTCCTCCCATGGATGGGTCACCTCCCATGGATGAGTCACTACCCATGGATGAGTCTCCTCCCATGGATTGGTCACTTCCCATGGATGGGTCATCTCCCATGGATGGGTCACCTCCCATGGAAGAGTCACTTCCCATGGATGAGTCACTTCCCATGGATGAGTCTCCTCCATGGATGGGTCACCTCCCATGGATGGGCCTCACCATGGATGAGTCTCCCCAGGGATGGTCACTTCCCATGGATGAGTTTCCTCCATTGGATGGGTCACCTCCCATGGATGGGTCACTTCCCATGGATGAGTCACTTCCCATGGATGCGTCTCCTCCCATGGATTGGTCACTTCCCATGGATGAGTTTCCTCCATTGGATGGGTCACATCCCATGGATGGGTCACATCCCATGGTTGAGTCTCCCCATGGATGAGTCTCCTCCCATGGATGGGTCACTTTCCATGGCTGGGTCACTTCCCATGGATGGGTCCTCTCTCATGGATGGGTCACTTCCAATGGATGAGTCTCCTCCCATGGATGGGTCTCCTCCCATGGATAGGCCGACTCCCATGGATGGGTCCCCAATGGATGAGTCTCCTCCCATGGATGGGTCACCTCCTATGGATTGGTCACTTCCCATGGATCGGTCACTTCCCATGGATGAGTTTCCTCCATTGGATGGGTCACTTCCCATGGATGGGTCACTTCCCATGGATGGGTCACTTCCCATGGATGAGTGTCCTCCCATGGATGGGTCGCTTCCCATGGATGAGTAACTTCCCATGGATGAGTCACCTCCCATGGAAGTGTCTATTCCCATGGATGGGTCACTTCCCATGGAAGAGTGTCCTCCCATGGATGGGTCACATCCCATGGATGGGTCTCCCCATGGACGAGTTTCCTATGGATGGGTCACCACCCATAGCTGGGTCACTTCCCATGGATTAGTCTCCTCCCATGGATGGGTCACTTCCCATGGAAGGGTCTATTCCCATGGATGGGTCACTTCCCATGGATGAGTGTCCTCCCGTGGATGGGTCACATCCCATGGATGGGTCTCCCCATGGACGAGTTTCCTATGGATGGGTCACCTCTCATAGCTGGGTCACTTCCCATGGATGAGTCACTTCCCATCGATGGGTCACTTCCCATGGATGAGTCTCCTCACATGGATGGGTCAGCTCCCGTGGATGGGTCTCCCTATGGATGAGTCCCCTCCCATGGATGAGTCACTTCCCATGGATGGGTCACCTCCCATGGATGGGTCACTTCCCATGGATGAGTCACTTCCCATGGATGAGTCTCCTCCAATGGATGGTTCACTTCTCATGGATTGGTCACTTCCCATCGATGAGTTTCCTCCATTGGATGGGTTACCTCCCATGGATGGGTCACCTCCCATGGATGGGTCACTTCCCATGGATGAGTCTCCTCCCATGGATGGGTCACTTCCCATAAATGGGTCACTTCCCATGGATGAGTCTCCTCCCATGGATGGGTCACTTCCCATGGATGGGTCATTTCCCATCGATGAGTCTCCTCCCATGGATGAGTCACCTCCCATGGATGGGTCTCCCTATGGATGAGTCTCCTCCCATGGATGGGTCCTCTCTCATGGATTG
Organism: Epirrita christyi; assembly: GCA_951392215.1. NCBI lineage: Eukaryota > Metazoa > Arthropoda > Insecta > Lepidoptera > Geometridae > Epirrita > Epirrita christyi. The sequence goes on along the minus strand of OX595860.1, from coordinate 5,565,658 downwards.
GTCACTTCCCATGGATGAGTCACTTCCATGGATGTGTCTCCCCATGGAATAGTCACCTCCCATGGATGAGTCACTTCCCATGGATGAATCACTTCCCATGGATGAGTCTAGTCCCATGGATGGGTCATTTCCCATGGATGAGTCTCCTCCCATGGAAAGGCCACCTCCCATGGATGGGTCTCCTCATGGATGAGTCTCCTCCCATGGATGGGTCACTTCCCATGGAAGGGTCTATTCCCATGGATGGGTCATCTCCCATGGATGGGTCACCTCCCATGGAAGAGTCACTTCCCATGGATGAGTCACTTCCCATGGATGAGTCTCATCCCATGGATGGGTCACCTCCCATGGATGGGCCTCCCCATGGATGAGTCTCCCCATGGATTGGTCACTTCCCATGGATGAGTTTCCTCCATTGGATGGGTCACCTCCCATGGATGGGTCACTTCCCATGGATGAGTCACTTCCCATGGATGCGTCTCCTCCCATGGATCGGTCACTTCCCATGGATGAGTTTCCTCCATTGGATGGGTCACTTCCCATGGATGGGTCACTTCCCATGGATGAGTCTCCTCGCATGGATGGGTCAGCTCCCGTGGATGGGTCTCCCTATGGATGAGTCCCCTCCCATGGATGAGTCACTTCCCATGGATGGGTCACCTCCCATGGATGGGTCACTTCCCATGGATGAGTCACTTCCCATGGATGAGTCTCCTCCCATGGATGGTTCACTTCTCATGGATTGGTCACTTCCCATGGATGAGTTTCCTCCATTGGATGGGTTACCTCCCATGGATGGGTCACCTCCCATGGATGGATCACTTCCCATGGATGAGTCTCCTCCCATGGATGGGTCACTTCCCATAGATGGGTCTCTTCCCATGGATGAGTCTCCTCCCATGGATGGGTCACTTCCCATGGATGAGTCTTCTCCCATGGATGGGTCACCTCCCATGGATGGGTCACCTCCCATGGCTGGATCACTTCCCATGGATGAGTCTCCGTCCATGGATGGGTCACCTCCCATGGATGAGTAACTTCCCATGGATGAGTCACTTCCATAGATGGGTCTCCCCATGGATGAGTCTCCTCCCATGGATGAGTCACCACCCATGGAAAGGCCACCTCCCATGGATGGGTCTCCTCATGGATGAGTCTCCTCCCATGGCTCGGTCACTTCCCATGGATGAGTCACTTCCCATGGATGAGTCACCTCCCATGGATGGGTCACTTCCCATGGATGGGTCACCTCCCATGGATGGGTCATTTCCCATGGATGAGCCTCCTCCCATGGATGGGTCACTTCCCATCGATGAGTCTCCTCCCATGGATGGGTCACTTCCCATAGATGGGTCACTTCCCATGGATGAGTCTCCTCCCATGGATGGGTCACCTCCCATGGATGGGTCACCTCCCATGGATGAGTCTCCTCCCATGGATGGGTCACCTCCCATGGATGGGTCTCCCCATGAATGAGTCTCCTCCCATTGATGGGTCAGCTCTCGTGGATGGGTCTCCCTATGGATGAGTCCTCTCCCATGGATGAGTCTCCTCCCATGGATGGGTCACCTCCCATGGATGGGTCTCCCCATGAATGAGTCTCCTCCCATTGATGGGTCAGCTCCCGTGGATGGGTCTCCCTATGGATGAGTCCCCTCCCATGGATGAGTCACTTCCCATGGATGGGTCACCTCCCATGGATGGGTCACTTCCCATGGATGAGTCACTTCCCATGGATGAGTCTCCTCCCATGGATGGTTCACTTCTCATGGATTGGTCACTTCCCATAGATGGGTCACTTCCCATGGATGAGTCTCCTCCCATGGATGGGTCACTTCCCATGGATGAGTCTTCTCCCATGGATGAGTCACTACCCATGGATGAGTCACTTCCCATGGATGAGTTACCTCCCATGGATGGGTCACTTCCCATGGATGGGTCACCTCCCATGGATGGGTCATTTCTCATCGATGAGTCTCCTCCCATGGATAGGCCACCTCCCATGGATGGGTCTCCCCATGGATGAGTCTCCTCCCATGGATGGGTCACCTCCCATGGATGAGTTACTACCCATGGATGAGTCTCCTCCCATCGATTGGTCACTTCCCATGGATGAGTCACTTCCCATGGATGAGTCACTAACCATGGATGAGTCTACTCCCATGGATGGGTCACCTCTCATCGATAAGTCACTTCCCATGGATGAGTCTCCTCCCATGGATAGGCCACCTCCCATGGATGGGTCTCCCCATGGATGAGTCTCCTCCCATGGTTGGGTCACTTCCCATGGATAAGTAACCTCCCATGGATGGGTCTCCCCATGGAATAGTCAAGTCCCATGGATGGGTGGCTTCCCATGGATAGGACACCTCCCATGGCTGGGTCACTTCCCATGGATGAGTCTCCTCCCATGGATGGGTCTCCGTCCATGGATGGGTCACTTCCCATGGATGAGTCTCCTCCTATGGATAGGCCACCTCCCATGGATGGGTTTCCTCATGGATGAGTCTCCTTCCATGGATGGGTCACCTCCCATGGATGAGTCTCCTCCCATGGATGGGTCACCTCCCATGGATGAGTCACTACCCATGGATAAGTCACCTCCCATGGATGGGTCACTTCCCAGGGATGGGTCACCTCCCATGGATGGGTCACATCCCATGGATGGGTCACCTCCCATGGCTGGGTCACTTCCCATGGATGAGTCTCCTCCCATGGATGGGTCACTTCCCATGGATGAGTCACTTACCATGGATGAGTCACCTCCCATGGATGGGTCACTTCCCATGGATGGGTCACCTCCCATGGATGGGTCATTTCCCATGGATGAGTATCCTCCCATGGATGGGTCACCTCCCATGGATGGGTCTCCCTATGGATGAGTCTCCTCCCATGGATGGGTCCTCTCTCATGGATGGGTCACATCCCATGGTTGAGTCTCCTCCCATGGATTGGTCACTTCCCATGGATAGGTCATCTCCCATGGATGGGTCACCTCCCATGGAAGAGTCACTTCCCATGGATGAGTCACTTCCCATGGATGAGTCACTTCCCATGGATGAGTCTCCTCCCATGGATGGGTCACCTCCCATGGATGGGCCTCCCCATGGATGAGTCTCCTTATGGATTGATCACTTCCCATGGATGAGTTTCCTCCATTGGATGGGTCACCTCCCATGGATGGGTCACTTCCCATGGATGAGTCTCTTCCCATGGATGCGTCTCCTCCCATGGATGGGTCACCTCCCATGGATGGGCCTCCCCATGGATGAGTCTCCCCATGGATTGGTCACTTTCCATGGATGAGTTTCCTCCATTGGATGGGTCACATCCCATGGATGGGTCACATCCCATGGTTGAGTCTCCCCATGGATGAGTCTCCTCCCATGGATGGGTCACTTCCCAAGGATGAGTCTCCTCACATGGATGGGTCAGCTCCCGTGGATGGGTCTCCCTATGGATGAGTTCCCTCCCATGGATGAGTCACTTCCCATGGATGGGTCACCTCCCATGGATGGGTCACTTCCCATGGATGGGTCACCTCCCATGGATGGGTCATTTCTCATCGATGAGTCTCCTCCCATGGATAGGCCACCTCCCATGGATGGGTCTCCCCATGGATGAGTCTCCTCCCATCGATTGGTCACTTCCCATGGATGAGTCACTTCCCATGGATGGGTCACCTCCCATGGATGGGTCACTTCCCATGGATGGGTCACCTCCCATGGATGGGTCATTTCTCATCGATGAGTCTCCTCCCATGGATAGGCCACCTCCCATGGATGGGTCTCCCCATGGATGAGTCTCCTCCCATGGATGAGTCACTACCCATGGATGAGTCTCCTCCCATCGATTGGTCACTTCCCATGGATGGGTCACTTCCCATGGATGAGTCTTCTCCCATGGATGAGTCACTACCCATGGATGAGTCACCTCCCATGGATGGGTCACTTCCCATGGAAGGGTCACCTCCCATGGATGGGTCACTTCCCATGGATGAGTCACTTCCCATGGGTGAGTCACCTCCCATGGATGGGTCACTTCCCATGGATGGGTCACCTCCCATGGATGGGTCATTTCTCATCGATGAGTCTCCTCCCATGGATAGGCCACCTCCCATGGATGGGTCTCCCCATGGATGAGTCTCCTCCCATGGATGGGTCACCTCCCATGGATGAGTCACTACCCATGGATGAGTCTCCTCCCATCGATTGGTCACTTCCCATGGATGAGTCACTTCCCATGGATGAGTCACTAACCATGGATGAGTCTACTCCCATGGATGGGTCACCTCTCATCGATAAGTCACTTCCCATGGATGAGTCTCCTCCCATGGATAGGCCACCTCCCATGGATGGGTCTCCCCATGGATGAGTCTCCTCCCATGGTTGGGTCATTCCCATTGATGGGTCTCCCCATGGATGAGTCTCCTCCCATGGATTGGTCACTTCCCATGGATAAGTAACCTCCCATGGATGGGTCTCCCCATGGAATAGTCAAGTCCCATGGATGGGTGGCTTCCCATGGATAGGACACCTCCCATGGCTGGGTCACTTCCCATGGATGAGTCTCCTCCCATGGATGGGTCTCCGTCCATGGATGGGTCACTTCCCATGGATGAGTCTCCTCCTATGGATGGGTCACTTCCCATGGATGAGTCACTTCCCATGGATGTGTCACCTCCCATGGATGGGTCACTTCCCATTGATGAGTCACTTCCCATGGATGAGTCACTTCCCATGGATGGGTCACTTCCCATGGATGGGTCACCTCCTATGGATGGGTCATTTCCCATCGATGAGTCTCCTCCCATGGATGAGTCACCTCCCATGGATGGGTCTCCCTATGGATGAGTCTTTCCATTGAAAGCTCCGTAATTTTTTTGAAAATTATATCATGTTTTGTTAATTTAGTTTTTATTTTTACAGTAAACAAGTTTATGTTGCTAGTTTTGTTTTTTCGTTATGTTTTTAAAATAGGGTTTTGTGAGGGGGGTCGCTGCCGAAGTACTTACTCATTAATAGCTAATCTTGTCTTATTATCCTTTGATATTCGTTCTAGTGTTAACATAAGAGTTAGTTTTTTATTTCCTCTTTATTTAAGTAACATTTTATTTTATGGTATTAACCTATTTCAAACGGTACCTTATTTATATTCTTATATATCATACTTTCTTACCAGCTTTAAAATCCTTTTACATTATAATACACTTTTTTATAGCGTAACAATTGTTTTTAAAAATGGTTAACAACAAATTTCTCAAGGTTGGTCTTCATAATGCTGGTTCTCTAGGTACTGGTCATGATAATTTCATTGCAGCTATGGAGAGGTTCTCAGTTGACATTATGGCAATTAATGAGACGTGGATAAGAGAGGGTGAAGTAGGCCGTGCCCCCTCCGTGCCAAACTACCGACTCAGGTATACCCCGCGTCCAGCTAGCATATGCGATGGTCGTGGTGGAGGCGTCGGTTTTTATGTCAAGCGCGGTGTAAGCGTGCGAACCTGTCCTCACCCCATAAACCCCTTTGTGGAGCAGATGTGGCTTAAACTAACTGTCAAGTCTTCGAAGTTGATAATAGGCACAGCTTATCGCCCACAATGGGTAAACGTGAATGTTTTTCTCGAAGCTTTATTGGACTCTGTTGCAACTTTTTCTTACTGTGATAATATAATTATTTTGGGAGATTTTAACATTGACATGTTGGCAGCTGATGATGCTAAAACCAAACTACTCAAAGAGTTTCTGATCAGTACAGAGCTTATTCAGGTGATAGATAGACCTACTCACTTTACAGACCGCAGTCAAACTCTAATTGACGTGGTATGCTCGAACGTGCGGTCACGTAATGTATGTGTCGAGCTTATTGGGTCAGACATTGGTCACGCTTTTCTAACATGCGAATTTATTTTCAATAAACCAAAAATTTCACCGAAGACTATTTTGTACAGGCCGATTAAAGATATTTGTCTCACCTTGCTTACTAACGACCTTGGGTCTGTCCAATGGGATTTAATTTGTTCAGCTGAGCACGTGGATGATATGGTTTCCGACTTTAACGGCGTTATTACGTTATTATTTGATTTGCATGCCCCGTTGAAGTCCAGAGTTATTAGGGAGTTGCCCAGTCCTTGGCTAACTGACAATGTTAGGCTGATGATGCGTCTACGTGACGCAGCACTTGCCCGGTATCGTCAGACAAAATTAGAAAGCCATAAGCTTTATTACAGGGACTTAAAGAAACAGGTTATTTTAGCATTAAACAGTGAAAAAACAGCATTTTTTGATCAAAACATTAACTGTAATATTCAAAATTCGAAAGTATTATGGAAGAACTTAAAGTCTAACGTACTCCCGCCGAAGTCTATGGAACTTCCTTCACAATTTAACGATCCTGACATGATTAATGACCACTTTCTAAATGTACCTGGTAATTTATGTATCTGCATTTCTGATTTGACTTTTTTTGAATTTCATAAGTACTGTGATGCCACGTTTTCTTTTAAGGCAATAGATCCTTCAATTATTTTAAAATTCATTAGACAAATTAAATCGAACGCCCTTGGAACTGACAAAATTTCATTAGATATGATCACTCTCACGCTTCCTCAAAGCTTAGATACCATTACAGCTATTGTTAATAAGTCACTTGTTTCGGCAGTGTTCCCTAAGATTTGGAAACAAGCAATCGTAAAGCCTATTCCTAAAATTCCTAACCCTCTTGACCTTAAAGATTTGCGACCAATAAGTCTTCTACCTTGCCTTTCCAAAGTGTTAGAAAAGGTAGTTTGTTCCCAAATGTATGAATACATGGAAAAGCAGAACATCTTGCCAGACTTGCAATCAGGTTTTAGGAAGGGTAGAGGCACTAATACGGCATTACTTGACGTAACAGATAATATACTTACAGCTCAGGACGTGGGAATGGGTACGATCATGGTCCTTCTCGACTTTTCGCGTGCATTTGATTCAATTAATACATCTCTCCTACTATCTAAGCTAAATTTCTATGGTTTTGACACTAATGTGGTACGATGGTTCGATTCCTACTTGAATAATAGGGCACAATCTGTTGAAATCGGGAAAGACAGTGGGGTATCTCTGATGTCTGAGATGCGTGAAGTTTCCAGGGGTGTCCCACAAGGCTCGATTCTCGGCCCAGTTCTATTCATTTGATATAGTGCTGATATTACAAATTGCATTCAGCATTGTAAGTTTCATATTTACGCGGACGATATCCAAATGTACCTATCTTTTAAACCAAAGGATATTAGGGCCGCAGAGGTTAAATTTAATCAAGATTTGGAACGAGTTCAGGCATGGGCTGTGTCTAATTCGTTACTACTTAATGCTAAAAAGACAAAATACATGATTTTAGGGACAAAAAATCAAACTCTTCAAATAGCAAATTTGTGTCCAAAATTATTCATTGGCGGTGAGGCAGTCGAGCGGGTCATTGAAGCAAGGAATCTTGGTCTCATCTTGGATGAGCAATTAAGGTTTGAAAACCATGTATCTGAAATGGTCCGTAACTGCTTCTACCGATTAAAGGTAATATATAAAATAAGAAACTATTTGAGTACAGACCTCCGTATAATGCTTGTTGACTCACTTGTGCTTTCAAAGTTTAACTATGTTGACTGTGTTTATGGTCCCCGCCTACTTTCCAAAACCTCTCGCCGTATACAGAGAGTCCAAAACGCCTGCGCTCGATTCTGTTTCGATGTTCCCCCTCGTAGCCATATAACACCATTTTTGAATCGGCATGATATATTAAATATGAAGTGCAGGAGAGACCTGCATCTCGCTGTATTGATGTTTGGTGTGGTTAAGACGCAAAAGCCACTCTATCTTTACTCAAAATTCGTATGGGCTCGAGACTATAATAGGTATGCAGCCCGTTTGTCATCGGTATTGTTACGAACCCCTCGTCACGGCTCTGCCGCATTTCGTGGTAGTTTTCGCTTCTGTGCCACGAAGTGCTGGAATTCTCTTCCTCCTCCATTGCGAATACTTCAAAGTAAGTTTTGTTTTAGGATCCGTTTTAAAAAACACCTGTTAGACTTGCAAAAGTCTGTTCCGTGAATGCACACTTGCCTTCTTTTTATTCTTTACTGCTTTTTACAACGGCCTGGTTCATGGAACTTGATGTTCTATTATTATAATCCACCGTTTTTGTCTTTATATTTTTTAGTTTTAGTAATTTTTTGTCGAGGGTTCGATTATTATTATCTTAGGAAAAAAACGGGCCCAATGCGGGTAGGTACCTATTTGACCTGAACTTGGTTGTGCCTTCTATTTATTTATTATACTTCTCATAATATTTTTTTTTTTTAATTTTTTTTTTATTTCGTAGTAGGTATCTTAATTTGTATTTATTTATTTATTTTTTTGTCATGCTGGGTTTTTCTTTATATATTATCTCTTAATATTTATATATATATATATATATATTTATTGTTTAATAATGTTCGTGCGTCACCCTGAGCCTTGTGCTGAAAATCAGCGTTGTGAGTGTTTCACAGCACATGCTGAGCTCAGGGCTTTTCGTACAAACATGTACATGGCAGCGTTCCTCGTCTCATACACTTGTTTTACTTATGTTTTTTTTTATTTTTTATTTGTTTGCTGTATTCGTGTAGCGTTTGTAATTGTATGTTATTATGTTGTTGTGTACAATTTGTACGAATAAATGTTTTTTCTTTCTTTCTTCTTTCTTTCTCCTCCCATGGATGGGTCCTCTCTCATGGATTTGTCACTTCCCATGGATGAGTCACTTCCCCTGGATGAGTCACTTCCATGGATGTGTCTCCCCATGGAATAGTCACCTCCCATGGATGAGTCACTTCCCATGGATGAATCACTTCCCAAGGATGAGTCTACTCCCATGGATGGGTCACTTCCCATGGATGAGTCTCGTCCCATGGAAAGGCCACCTCCCATGGATGGGTCTCCTCATGGATGAGTCTCCTCCCATGGCTCGGTCACTTCCCATGGATGAGTCACTTCCCATGGATGAGTCACCTCCCATGGATGGGTCACTTCCCATGGATGGGTCACCTCCCATGGATGGGTCATTTCCCATGGATGAGCCTCCTCCCATGGATGGGTCACTTCCCATGGATGAGTCTCCTCCCATGGATGGGTCACTTCCCATAGATGGGTCACTTCCCATGGATGAGTCTCCCCCCATGGATGGGTCACCTCCCATGCATGGGTCACCTCCCATGGATGAGTCTCCTCCCATGGATGGGTCACCTCCCATGGATGGGTCTCCCATGGATGAGTCTCTACCCATGGATGAGTCACCTCCCATGGATGGGTCACTTCCCATGGAAGGGTCACCTCCCATGGATGGGTCACTTCCCATGGATGAGTCACTTCCCATGGATGAGTCACCTCCCATGGATGGGTCACTTCCCATGGATGGGTCACCTCCCATGGATGGGTCATTTCTCATCTATGAGTCTCCTCCCATGGATGGGTCACCTCCCATGGATGGGTCTCCCTATGGATGAGTCTCCTCCCATGGATGGGTCCTCTCTCATGGATGGGTCACTTCCCATGGATGAGTCTCCTCCCATGGATAGGCCACCTCCCATGGATGAGTCTCTTCCCATGGATAGGCCACCTCCCATGGATGGGTCTCCCCATGGATGGGTCTCCCCATGGATGAGTCTCCTCACATGGATGAGTCACCTCCCATGGATGGGTCTCCCATGGATGAGTCACTACCCATGGATGAGTCACCTCCCATGGATGGGTCACTTCCCATGGAAGGGTCACCTCCCATGGATGGGTCATTTCTCATCGATGAGTCTCCTCCCATGGATAGGCCACCTCCCATGGATGGGTCTCCCCATGGATGAGTCTCCTCCCATGGATGAGTCACTACCCATGGATGAGTCTCCTCCCATCGATTGGTCACTTCCCATGGATGGGTCACTTCCCATGGATGAGTCTTCTCCCATGGATGAGTCACTACCCATGGATGAGTCACCTCCCATGGATGGGTCACTTCCCATGGAAGGGTCACCTCCCATGGATGGGTCACTTCCCATGGATGAGTCACTTCCCATGGATGAGTCACCTCCCATGGATGGGTCACTTCCCATGGATGGGTAACCTCCCATGGATGGGTCATTTCTCATCGATGAGTCTCCTCCCATGGATAGGCCACCTCCCATGGATGGGTCTCCCCATGGATGAGTCTCCTCCCATGGATGGGTCACCTCCCATGGATGAGTCACTACCCATGGATGAGTCTCCTCCCATCGATTGGTCACTTCCCATGGATGAGTCACTTCCCATGGATGAGTCACTAACCATGGATGAGTCTACTCCCATGGATGGGTCACCTCTCATCGATAAGTCACTTCCCATGGATGAGTCTCCTCCCATGGATAGGCCACCTCCCATGGATGGGTCTCCCCATGCATGAGTCTCCTCCCATGGTTGGGTCATTCCCATTGATGGGTCTCCCCATGGATGAGTCTCCTCCCATGGATTGGTCACTTCCCATGGATGAGTAACCTCCCATGGATGGGTCTCCCCATGGAATAGTCAAGTCCCATGGATGGGTGGCTTCCCATGGATAGGACACCTCCCATGGCTGGGTCACTTCCCATGGATGAGTCTCCTCCCATGGATGGGTCTCCGTCCATGGATGGGTCACTTCCCATGGATGAGTCTCCTCCTATGGATGGGTCACTTCCCATGGATGAGTCACTTCCCATGGATGAGTCACCTCCCATGGATGGGTCACTTCCCATGGATGAGTCACTTCCCATGGATGAGTCACTTCCCATGGATGGGTCACTTCCCATGGATGGGTCACCTCCTATGGATGGGTCATTTCCCATCGATGAGTCTCCTCCCATGGATGAGTCACCTCCCATGGATGGGTCTCCCTATGGATGAGTCTCCTCCCATGGATGGGTCATTTCCCATGGATGAGCCTCCTCCCATGGATGGGTCACTTCCCATGGATGAGTCTCCTCCCATGGATGGGTCACTTCCCATAGATGGGTCACTTCCCATGGATGAGTCTCCCCCCATGGATGGGTCACCTCCCATGCATGGGTCACCTCCCATGGATGAGTCTCCTCCCATGGATGGGTCACCTCCCATGGATGGGTCTCCCATGGATGAGTCTCTACCCATGGATGAGTCACCTCCCATGGATGGGTCACTTCCCATGGAAGGGTCACCTCCCATGGATGGGTCACTTCCCATGGATGAGTCACTTCCCATGGATGAGTCACCTCCCATGGATGGGTCACTTCCCATGGATGGGTCACCTCCCATGGATGGGTCATTTCTCATCGATGAGTCTCCTCCCATGGATGGGTCACCTCCCATGGATGGGTCTCCCTATGGATGAGTCTCCTCCCATGGATGGGTCCTCTCTCATGGATGGGTCACTTCCCATGGATGAGTCTCCTCCCATGGATAGGCCACCTCCCATGGATGAGTCTCTTCCCATGGATAGGCCACCTCCCATGGATAGGTCTCCCCATGGATGAGTCTCCTCACATGGATGAGTCACCTCCCATGGATGGGTCTCCCATGGATGAGTCACTACCCATGGATGAGTCACCTCCCATGGATGGGTCACTTCCCATGGAAGGGTCACCTCCCATGGATGGGTCACTTCCCATGGATGAGTCACTTCCCATGGATGAGTCACCTCCCATGGATGGGTCACTTCCCATGGATGGGTCACCTCCCATGGATGGGTCATTTCTCATCGATGAGTCTCCTCCCATGGATGGGTCACCTCCCATGGATGGGTCTCCCTATGGATGAGTCTCCTCCCATGGATGGGTCCTCGCTCATGGATGGGTCACTTCCCATGGATGAGTCTCCTCCCATGGATAGGCCACCTCCCATGGATGAGTCTCTTCCCATGGATAGGCCACCTCCCATGGATGGGTCTCCCCATGGATGAGTCTCCTCCCATGGTTTGGTCACCTCCCATTGATGGGTCTCCCCATGGATGAGTCTCCTCCCATGGATTGGTCACTTCCCATGGATAAGTAACCTCCCTTGGATGGGTCTCCCCATGGAATAGTCAAGTCCCATGGATGGGTCTCCCCATGGATGAGTCTCCTCCCATGGTTGGGTCACCTCCCATTGATGGGTCTCCCCATGGATGAGTCTCCTCCCATGGATTGGTCACTTCCCATGGATAAGTAACCTCCCATGGATTAGCCTCCTCCCATGGATGGGTCACTTCCCATGGATGAGTCTCCTCCCATGGATGGGTCACTTCCCATAGATGGGTCACTTCCCATGGATGAGTCTCCTCCCATGGATGGGTCACCTCCCATGGATGGGTCACCTCCCATGGATGAGTCTCCTCCCATGGATGGGTCACCTCCCATGGATGGGTCTCCCCATGAATGAGTCTCCTCCCATTGATGGGTCAGCTCTCGTGGATGGGTCTCCCTATGGATGAGTCCCCTCCCATGGATGAGTCTCCTCCCATGGATGGGTCACCTCCCATGGATGGGTCTCCCCATGAATGAGTCTCCTCCCATTGATGTGTCAGCTCCCGTGGATGGATCTCCCTATAGATGAGTCCCCTCCCATGGATGAGTCACTTCCCATGGATGGGTCACCTCCCATGGATAGGTCACTTCCCATGGATGAGTCACTTCCCATGGATGAGTCTCCTCCCATGGATGGTTCACTTCTCATGGATTGGTCACTTCCCATAGATGGGTCACTTCCCATGGATGAGTCTCCTCCAATGGATGGGTCACTTCCCATGGATGAGTCTTCTCCCATGGATGAGTCACTGCCCATGGATGAGTCACCTCCCATGGATGGGTCACTTCCCATGGAAGGGTCACCTCCCATGGATGGGTCACTTCCCATGGATGAGTCACTTCTCATGGATGAGTCACCTCCCATGGATGGCTCACTTCCCATGGATGGGTCACCTCCCATGGATGGGTCATTTCTCATCGATGAGTCTCCTCCCATGGATGGGTCACCTCCCATGGATGGGTCTCCCTATGGATGAGTCTCCTCCCATGGATGGGTCCTCTCTCATGGATGGGTCACTTCCCATGGATGAGTCTCCTCCCATGGATAGGCCACCTCCCATGGATGAGTCTCTTCCCATGGATGGGTCACCTCCCATGGATGAGTCACTACCCATGGATGAGTCTCCTCCCATCGATTGGTCACTTCCCATGGATGAGTCACTTCCCATGGATGAGTCACTTCCCATGGATAAGACTACTCCCATGGATGGGTCACCTCTCATCGATAAGTCACTTCCCATGGATGAGTCTCCTCCCATGGATAGGCCACCTCCCATGTATGGGTCTTCCCATGGATGAGTCTACTCCCATGGTTGGGTCACCTCCCATTGATGGGTCTCCCCATGGATGAGTCTCCTCCCATGGATTGGTCACTTCCCATGGATAAGTAACCTCCCATGGATGGGTCTCCCCATGGAATAGTCAAGTCCCATGGATGGGTGGCTTCCCATGGATAGGACACCTCCCATGGCTGGGTCACCTCCCATGGCTGGGTCACTTCCCATGGATGAGTCTCCTCCCATGGATGGGTCACTTCCCATGGATGAGTCACTTCCCATGGATGAGTCACCTCCCATGGATGGGTCACTTCCCATGGATGGGTCACCTCCCATGGATGGGTCATTTCCCATGGATGAGTCTCCTCCCATGGATGGGTCACCTCCCATGGATGGGTCTCCCTATGGATGAGTCTCCTCCCATGGATGGGTCCTCTCTCATGGATGGGTCACTTCCCATGGTTGAGTCTCCTCCCATGGATTGGTCACTTCCCATGGATGGGTCATCTCCCATGGATGGGTCACCTCCCATGGAAGAGTCACTTCCCATGGATGAGTCACTTCCCATGGATGAGTCACTTCCCATGGATGAGTCTCCTCCCATGGATGGGTCACGTCCCATGGATGGGCCTCCCCATGGATGAGTCTCCCCATGGATTGGTCACTTCCCATGGATGAGTTTCCTCCATTGGATGGGTCACCTCCCATGGATGGGTCACTTCCCATGGATGAGTCACTTCCCATGGATGCATCTCCTCCCATGGATGGGTCACCTCCCATGGATGGGCCTCCCCATGGATGAGTCTCCCAATGGATTGGTCACTTCCCATGGATGAGTTTCCTCCATTGGATGGGTCACATCCCATGGATGGGTCACATCCCATGGTTGAGTCTCCCCATGGATGAGTCTCCTCCCATGGATGGGTCACTTCCCATGGATGAGTCTCCTCACATGGATGGGTCAGCTCCCGTGGATGGGTCTCCCTATGGATGAGTTCCCTCCCATGGATGAGTCACTTCCCATGGATGGGTCACCTCCCATGGATGGGTCACTTCCCATGGATGAGTCACTTCCCATGGATGAGTCTCCTCCAATGGATGGTTCACTTCTCATGGATTGGTCACTTCCCATGGATGAGTTTCCTCCATTGGATGGGTTACCTCCCATGGATGGGTCACCTCCCATGGATATGTCACTTCCCATGGATGAGTCTCCTCCCATTGATGGGTCACTTCCCATAGATGGGTCACTTCCCATGGATGAGTCTCCTCCCATGGGTGGGTCACTTCCCATGGATGAGTCACTACTCATGGATGAGTCACCTCCCATGGATGGGTCACATCCCTTGGAAGGGTCACCTCCCATGGATGGGTCACTTCCCATGGATGAGTCACTTCCCATGGATGAGTCACCTCCCATGGATGGGTCACTTCCCATGGATGAGTCACCTCCCATGGATGGGTCACTTCCCATGGATTGGTCACTTCCCATGGATGAGTTTCCTCCATTGGATGGGTTACCTCCCATGGATGGGTCACCTCCCATGGATATGTCACTTCCCATGGATGAGTCACTACTCATGGATGAGTCACCTCCCATGGATGGGTCACATCCCTTGGAAGGGTCACCTCCCATGGATGGATCACTTCCCATGGATGAGTCACTTCCCATGGATGAGTCACCTCCCATGGATGAGTCACTTCCCATGGATGGGTCACCTCCCATGGATGGGTCACTTCCCATGGATGAGTCACTTCCCATGGATGAGTCTCCTCCACTGGATGGTTCACTTCTCATGGATTGGTCACTTCCCATGGATGAGTTTCCTCCATTGGATGGGTTACCTCCCATGGATGGGTCACCTCCCATGGATATGTCACTTCCCATGGATGAGTCTCCTCCCATTGATGGGTCACTTCCCATAGATGGGTCACTTCCCATGGATGAGTCTCCTCCCATGGGTGGGTCACTTCCCATGGATGAGTCACTACTCATGGATGAGTCACCTCCCATGGATGGGTCACATCCCTTGGAAAAGTCACCTCCCATGGATGGGTCACTTCCCATGGATGAGTCACTTCCCATGGATGAGTCACCTCCCATGGATGGGTCACTTCCCATGGATGGGTCACCTCCCATGGATGGGTCATTTCCCATCGATGAGTCTCCTCCCATGGATGAGTCACCTCCCATGGATGGGTCACTTCCTCTGGATGAGTCACTTCCATGGATGTGTCTCCCCATGGAAAAGTCACCTCCCATGGATAAGTCACTTCACATGGATGAATCACTTCCCATGGATGAGTCTACTCCCATGGATGGGTCACTTCCCATGGATGAGTCTCCTCCCATGGAAAGGCCACCTCCCATGGATGGGTCTCCTCATGGATGAGTCTCCTCCCATGGCTCGGTCAATTCCCATGGATGAGTTACTTCCCATGGATGAGTCACCTCCCACGGATGGGTCACTTCCCATGGATGGGTCCTCTCTCATGGATTGGTCACTTCCCATGGATGAGTCACTTCCCCTGGATGAGTCACTTCCATGGATGTGTCTCCCCATGGAATAGTCACCTCCCATGGATGAGTCACTTCCCATGGATGAATCACTTCCCATGGATGAGTCTACTCCCATGGATGGGTCACTTCCCATGGATGAGTCTCCTCCCATGGAAAGGCCACCTCCCATGGATGGGTCTCCTCATGGATGAGTCTCCTCCCATGGCTCGGTCACTTCCCATGGATGAGTCACTTCCCATGGATGAGTCACCTCCCATGGATGGGTCACTTCCCATGGATGGGTCACCTCCCCTGGATGGGTCATTTCCCATGGATGAGCCTCTTCCCATGGATGGGTCACTTCCCATGGATGAGTCTCCTCCCATGGATGGGTCACTTCCCATAGATGGGTCACTTCCCATGGATCAGTCTCCTCCCATGGATGGGTCACCTCCCATGGATGGGTCACCTCCCATGGATGAGTCACCTCCCATGGATGGGTCTCCCCATGAATGAGTCTCCTCCCATTTATGGGTCAGCTCTCGTGGATGGGTCTCCCTATGGATGAGTCCCCTCCCATGGATGAGTCTCCTCCCATGGATGGGTCACCTCCCATGGATGGGTCTCCCCATGAATGAGTCTCCTCCCATTGATGGGTCAGCTCCCGTGGATGGGTCTCCCTATGGATGAGTCCCCTCCCATGGATGAGTCACTTCCCATGGATAGGTCACCTCCCATGGATAGGTCACTTCCCATGGATGAGTCACTTCCCATGGATGAGTCTCCTCCCATGGATAATTCACTTCTAATGGATTGGTCATTTCCCATAGATGGGTCACTTCCCATGGATGAGTCTCCTCCCATGGATGGGTCACTTCCCATGGATGAGTTTCCTCCACTGGATGGGTCACCTCCTATGGATGGGTCACTTCCCATGGATGAGTCTCCTCGCATGGATGGGTCAGCTCCCGTGGATGGGTATCCCTATGGATGAGTCTTCTCCCATGGATGAGTCACTACCCATGGATGAGTCACCTCCCATGGATGGGTCACTTCCCATGGAAGGGTCACCTCCCATGGATGGGTCACTTCCCATGGATGAGTCACTTCCCATGGATGAGTCACCTCCCATGGATGAGTCACCTCCCATGGATGAGTCACTTCCCATGGATGGGTCACCTCCCATGGATGGGTCACTTCCCATGGATGAGTCACTTCCCATGGATGAGTCTCCTCCAATGGATGGTTCACTTCTCATGGATTGGTCACTTCCCATGGATGAGTTTCCTCCATTGGATGGGTTACCACCCATGAATGGGTCACCTCCCATGGATATGTCACTTCCCATGGATGAGTCTCCTCCCATTGATGGGTCACTTCCCATAGAAGGGTCACTTCCCATGGATGAGTCTCCTCCCATGGGTGGGTCACTTCCCATGGATGAGTCACTACTCATGGATGAGTCACCTCCCATGGATGGGTCACATCCCTTGGAAGGGTCACCTCCCATGGATGGGTCACTTCCCATGGATGAGTCACTTCCCATGGATGAGTCACCTCAGATGGATGGTTCACTTCTCATGGATTGGTCACTTCCCATGGATGAGTTTCCTCCATTGGATGGGTTACCTCCCATGGATGGGTCACCTCCCATGGATATGTCACTTCCCATGGATGAGTCTCCTCCCATTGATGGGTCACTTCCCATAGATGGGTCACTTCCCATGGATGAGTCTCCTCCCATGGGTGGGTCACTTCCCATGGATGAGTCACTACTCATGGATGAGTCACCTCCCATGGATGGGTCACATCCCTTGGAAAAGTCACCTCCCATGGATGGGTCACTTCCCATGGATGAGTCACTTCCCATGGATGAGTCACCTCCCATGGATGGGTCACTTCCCATGGATGGGTCACCTCCCATGGATGGGTCATTTCCCATCGATGAGTCTCCTCCCATGGATGAGTCACCTCCCATGGATGGGTCACTTCCTCTGGATGAGTCACTTCCATGGATGTGTCTCCCCATGGAAAAGTCACCTCCCATGGATAAGTCACTTCACATGGATGAATCACTTCCCATGGATGAGTCTACTCCCATGGATGGGTCACTTCCCATGGATGAGTCTCCTCCCATGGAAAGGCCACCTCCCATGGATGGGTCTCCTCATGGATGAGTCTCCTCCCATGGCTCGGTCAATTCCCATGGATGAGTTACTTCCCATGGATGAGTCACCTCCCACGGATGGGTCACTTCCCATGGATGGGTCCTCTCTCATGGATTGGTCACTTCCCATGGATGAGTCACTTCCCCTGGATGAGTCACTTCCATGGATGTGTCTCCCCATGGAATAGTGACCTCCCATGGATGAGTCACTTCCCATGGATGAATCACTTCCCATGGATGAGTCTACTCCCATGGATGGGTCACTTCCCATGGATGAGTCTCCTCCCATGGAAAGGCCACCTCCCATGGATGGGTCTCCTCATGGATGAGTCTCCTCCCATGGCTCGGTCACTTCCCATGGATGAGTCACTTCCCATGGATGAGTCACCTCCCATGGATGGGTCACTTCCCATGGATGGGTCACCTCCCCTGGATGGGTCATTTCCCATGGATGAGCCTCCTCCCATGGATGGGTCACTTCCCATGGATGAGTCTCCTCCCATGGATGGGTCACTTCCCATAGATGGGTCACTTCCCATGGATCAGTCTCCTCCCATGGATGGGTAACCTCCCATGGATGGGTCACCTCCCATGGATGAGTCACCTCCCATGGATGGGTCTCCCCATGAATGAGTCTCCTCCCATTTATGGGTCAGCTCTCGTGGATGGGTCTCCCTATGGATGAGTCCCCTCCCATGGATGAGTCTCCTCCCATGGATGGGTCACCTCCCATGGATGGGTCTCCCCATGAATGAGTCTCCTCCCATTGATGGGTCACCTCCTATGGATGGGTCACTTCCCATGGATGAGTCTCCTCGCATGGATGGGTCAGCTCCCGTGGATGGGTATCCCTATGGATGAGTCTTCTCCCATGGATGAGTCACTACCCATGGATGAGTCACCTCCCATGGATGGGTCACTTCCCATGGAAGGGTCACCTCCCATGGATGGGTCACTTCCCATGGATGAGTCACTTCCCATGGATGAGTCACCTCCCATGGATGGGTCACTTCCCATGGATGGGTCACCTCCCATGGATGGGTCATTTCTCATCGATGAGTCTCCTCCCATGGATAGGCCACCTCCCATGGATGGGTCTCCCTATGGATGAGTCTTCTCCCATGGATGAGTCACTACCCATGGATGAGTCACCTCCCATGGATGGGTCACTTCCCATGGAAGGGTCACCTCCCATGGATGGGTCACTTCCCATGGATGAGTCACTTCCCATGGATGAGTCTACTCCCATGGATGGGTCACCTCTCATCGATAAGTCACTTCCCATGGATGAGTCTCATCCCATGGATAGGCCACCTCCCATGGATGGGTCTCCCCATGGATGAGTCTCCTCCCATGGTTGGGTCATTCCCATTGATGGGTCTCCCCATGGATGAGTCTCCTCCCATGGATTGGTCACTTCCCATGGATAAGTAACCTCCCATGGATGGGTCTCCCCATGGAATAGTCAAGTCCCATGGATGGGTGGCTTCCCATGGATAGGACACCTCCCATGGCTGGGTCACTTCCCATGGATGAGTCTCCTCCCATGGATGGGTCTCCGTCAATGGATGGGTCACTTCCCATGGATGAGTCTCCTCCTATGGATGGGTCACTTCCCATGGATGAGTCACTTCCCATGGATGAGTCACCTCCCATGGATGGGTCACTTCCCATGGATGAGTCACTTCCCATGGATGAGTCACTTCCCATGGATGGGTCACTTCCCATGGATGGGTCACCTCCTATGGATGGGTCATTTCCCATCGATGAGTCTCCTCCCATGGATGAGTCACCTCCCATGGATGGGTCTCCCTATGGATGAGTCTCCTCCCATGGATGGGTCCTCTCTCATGGATTGGTCACTTCCCATGGATGAGTCACTTCCCCTGGATGAGTCACTTCCATGGATGTGTCTCCCCATGGAATAGTCACCTCCCATGGATGAGTCACTTCCCATGGATGAATCACTTCCCATGGATGAGTCTACTCCCATGGATGGGTCACTTCCCATGGATGAGTCTCCTCCCATGGAAAGGCCACCTCCCATGGATGGGTCTCCTCATGGATGAGTCTCCTCCCATGGCTCGGTCACTTCCCATGGATGAGTCACTTCCCATGGATGAGTCACCTCCCATGGATGGGTCACTTCCCGTGGATGGGTCACCTCCCATGGATGGGTCATTTCCCATGGATGAGCCTCCTCCCATGGATGGGTCACTTCCCATGGATGAGTCTCCTCCCATGGATGGGTCACTTCCCATAGATGGGTCACTTCCCATGGATGAGTCTCCTCCCATGGATGGGTCACCTCCCATGCATGGGTCACCTCCCATGGATGAGTCTCCTCCCATGGATTTGTCACCTCCCATGGATGGGTCTCCCATGGATGAGTCTCTACCCATGGATGAGTCACCTCCCATGGCTCGGTCACTTCCCATGGATGAGTCACTTCCCATGGATGAGTCACCTCCCATGGATGGGTCACTTCCCATGGATGGGTCACCTCCCATGGATGGGTCATTTCCCATGGATGAGCCTCCTCCCATGGATGGGTCACTTCCCATGGATGAGTCTCCTCCCATGGATGGGTCACTTCCCATAGATGGGTCACTTCCCATGGATGAGTCTCCTCCCATGGATGGGTCACCTCCCATGCATGGGTCACCTCCCATGGATGAGTCTCCTCCCATGGATTTGTCACCTCCCATGGATGGGTCTCCCATGGATGAGTCTCTACCCATGGATGAGTCACCTCCCATGGATGGGTCACTTCCCATGGAAGGGTCACCTCCCATGGATGGGTCACTTCCCATGGATGAGTCACTTCCCATGGATGAGTCACCTCCCATGGATGGGTCACTTCCCATGGATGGGTCACCTCCCATGGATAGGTCATTTCTCATCGATGAGTCTCCTCCCATGGATGGGTCACCTCCCATGGATGGGTCTCCCTATGGATGAGTCTCCTCCCATGGATGGGTCCTCTCTCATGGATGGGTCACTTCCCATGGATGAGTCTCCTCCCATGGATAGGCCACCTCCCATGGATGAGTCTCTTCCCATGGATAGGCCACCTCCCATGGATGGGTCTCCCCATGGATGAGTCTCCTCACATGGATGAGTCACCTCCCATGGATGGGTCTCCCATGGATGAGTCACTACCCATGGATGAGTCACCTCCCATGGATGGGTCACTTCCCATGGAAGGGTCACCTCCCATGGATGGGTCACTTCCCATGGATGAGTCACTTCCCATGGATGAGTCACCTCCCATGGATGGGTCACTTCCCATGGATGGGTCACCTCCCATGGATGGGTCATTTCTCATCGATGAGTCTCCTCCCATGGATGGGTCACCTCCCATGGATGGGTCTCCCTATGGATGAGTCTCCTCCCATGGATGGGTCCTCTCTCATGGATGGGTCACTTCCCATGGATGAGTCTCCTCCCATGGATAGGCCACCTCCCATGGATGAGTCTCTTCCCATGGATAGGCCACCTCCCATGGATGGGTCTCCCCATGGATGAGTCTCCTCCCATGGTTTGGTCACCTCCCATTGATGGGTCTCCCCATGGATGAGTCTCCTCCCATGGATTGGTCACTTCCCATGGATAAGTAACCTCCCATGGATGGGTCTCCCCATGGAATAGTCAAGTCCCATGGATGGGTCTCCCCATGGATGAGTCTCCTCCCATGGTTGGGTCACCTCCCATTGATGGGTCTCCCCATGGATGAGTCTCCTCCCATGGATTGGTCAGTTCCCATGGATAAGTAATCTCCCATGGATGAGCCTCCTCCCATGGATGGGTCACTTCCCATGGATGAGTCTCCTCCCATGGATGGGTCACTTCCCATAGATGGGTCACTTCCCATGGATGAGTCTCCTCCCATGGATGGGTCACCTCCCATGGATGGGTCACCTCCCATGGATGAGTCTCCTCCCATGGATGGGTCACCTCCCATGGATGGGTCTCCCCATGAATGAGTCTCCTCCCATTGATGGGTCAGCTCTCGTGGATGGGTCTCCATATGGATGAGTCCCCTCCCATGGATGAGTCTCCTCCCATGGGTGGGTCACCTCCCATGGATGGGTCTCCCCATGAATGAGTCTCCTCCCATTGATGGGTCAGCTCCCGTGGATGGATCTCCCTATAGATGAGTCCCCTCCCATGGATGAGTCACTTCCCATGGATGGGTCACCTCCCATGGATAGGTCACTTCCCATGGATGAGTCACTTCCCATGGATGAGTCTCCTCCCATGGATGGTTCACTACTCATGGATTGGTCACTTCCCATAGATGGGTCACTTCCCATGGATGAGTCTCCTCCAATGGATGGGTCACTTCCCATGGATGAGTCTTCTCCCATGGATGAGTCACTACCCATGGATGAGTCACCTCCCATGGATGGGTCACTTCCCATGGAAGGGTCACCTCCCATGGATGGGTCACTTCCCATGGATGAGTCACTTCTCATGGATGAGTCACCTCCCATGGATGGGTCACTTCCCATGGATGGGTCACCTCCCATGGATGGGTCATTTCTCATCGATGAGTCTCCTCCCATGGATGGGTCACCTCCCATGGATGGGTCTCCCTATGGATGAGTCTCCTCCCATGGATGGGTCCTCTCTCATGGATGGGTCACTTCCCATGGATGAGTCTCCTCCCATGGATAGGCCACCTCCCATGGATGAGTCTCTTCCCATGGATGGGTCACCTCTCATCGATAAGTCACTTCCCATGGATGAGTCTCCTCCCATGGATAGGCCACCTTCCATGGATGGGTCTCCCCATGGATGAGTCTCCTCCCATGGTTGGGTCACCTCCCATTGATGGGTCTCCCCATGGATGAGTCTCCTCCCATGGATTGGTCACTTCCCATGGATAAGTAACCTCCCATGGATGGGTCTCCCCATGGAATAGTCAAGTCCCATGGATGGGTGGCTTCCCATGGATAGGACACCTCCCATGGCTGGGTCACTTCCCATGGATGAGTCTCCTCCCATGGATGGGTCACCTCCCGTGGATGGGTCACTTCCCATGGATGAGTCTCCTCCTATGGATAGGCCACCTCCCATGGATGGGTCACTTCCCAGGGATGGGTCACCTCCCATGGATGGGTCACATCCCATGGCTGGGTCACCTCCCATGGCTGGGTCACTTCCCATGGATGAGTCTCCTCCCATGGATGGGTCACTTCCCATGCATGAGTCACTTCCCATGGATGAGTCACCTCCCATGGATGGGTCACTTCCCATGGATGGGTCACCTCCCATGGATGGGTCATTTCCCATGGATGAGTCTCCTCCCATGGATGGGTCACCTTCCATGGATGGGTCTCCCTATGGATGAGTCTCCTCCCATGGATGGGTCCTCTCTCATGGATGGGTCACTTCCCATGGTTGAGTCTCCTCCCATGGATTGGTCACTTCCCATGGATGGGTCATCTCCCATGGATGGGTCACCTCCCATGGAAGAGTCACTTCCCATGGATGAGTCACTTCCCATGGATGAGTCTCCTCCCATGGATGGGTCACGTCCCATGGATGGGCCTCCCCATGGATGAGTCTCCCCATGGATTGGTCACTTCCCATGGATGAGTTTCCTCCATTGGATGGGTCACCTCCCATGGATGGGTCACTTCCCATGGATGAATCACTTCCCATGGATGCGTCTCCTCCCATGGATGGGTCACCTCCCATGGATGGGCCTCCCCATGGATGAGTCTCCCCATGGATTGGTCACTTCCCATGGATGAGTTTCCTCCATTGGATGGGTCACATCCCATGGATGGGTCACATCCCATGGTTGAGTCTCCCCATGGATGAGTCTCCTCCCATGGATGGGTCACTTTCCATGGCTGGGTCACTTCCCATGGATGAGTCTCCTCCCATGGATGGGTCACTTCCCATGGATGAGTCTCCTCACATGGATGGGTCAGATCCCGTGGATGGGTCTCCCTATGGATGAGTTCCCTCCCATGGATGAGTCACTTCCCATGGATGGGTCACCTCCCATGGATGGGTCACTTCCCATGGATGAGTCACTTCCCATGGATGAGTCTCCTCCAATGGATGGTTCACTTCTCATGGATTGGTCACTTCCCATGGATGAGTTTCCTCCATTGGATGGGTTACCTCCCATGGATGGGTCACCTCCCATGGATATGTCACTTCCCATGGATGAGTCTCCTCCCATTGATGGGTCACTTCCCATAGATGGGTCACTTCCCATGGATGAATCACTACTCATGGATGAGTCACCTCCCATGGATGGGTCACATCCCTTGGAAGGGTCACCTCCCATGGATGGGTCACTTCCCATGGATGAGTCACTTCCCATGGATGAGTCACCTCCCATGGATGGGTCACTTCCCATGGATGGGTCACCTCCCATGGATGGGTCATTTCCCATCGATGAGTCTCCTCCCATGGATGAGTCACCTCCCATGGATGGGTCACTTCCCCTGGATGAGTCACTTCCATGGATGTGTCTCCCAATGGAATAGTCACCTCCCATGGATAAGTCACTTCACATGGATGAATCACTTCCCATGGATGAGTCTACTCCCATGGATGGGTCACTTCCCATGGATGAGTCTCCTCCCATGGAAAGGCCACCTCCCATGGATGGGTCTCGTCATGGATGAGTCTCCTCCCATGGCTCGGTCTATTCCCATGGATGAGTTACTTCCCATGGATGAGTCTACTCCCATGGATGGGTCACCTCTCATCGATAAGTCACTCCCCATGGATGAGTCTCCTCCCATGGATAGGCCACCTCCCATGGATGGGTCTCCCCATGGATGAGTCTCCTCCCATGGATGGGTCACCTCCCATGGATGAGTCACTACCCATGGATGAGTCTCCTCCCATCGATTGGTCACTTCCCATGGATGAGTCACTTCCCATGGATGAGTCACTTCCCATGGATGAGTCTACTCCCATGGATGGGTCACCTCTCATAGATAAGTCACTTCCCATGGATGAGTCACCTCCCATGGATGGGTCACTTCCCATGGCTGGGTCACTTCCCATGGATGAGTCTCCTCCCATGGATGGGTCACCTCCCGTGGATGGGTCACTTCCCATGGATGAGTCTCCTCCTATGGATAGGCCACCTCCCATGGATGGGTCACTTCCCAGGGATGGGTCACCTCCCATGGATGGGTCACATCCCATGGCTGGGTCACCTCCCATGGCTGGGTCACTTCCCATGGATGAGTCTCCTCCCATGGATGGGTCACTTCCCATGCATGAGTCACTTCCCATGGATGAGTCACCTCCCATGGATGGGTCACTTCCCATGGATGGGTCACCTCCCATGGATGGGTCATTTCCCATGGATGAGTCTCCTCCCATGGATGGGTCACCTTCCATGGATGGGTCTCCCTATGGATGAGTCTCCTCCCATGGATGGGTCCTCTCTCATGGATGGGTCACTTCCCATGGTTGAGTCTCCTCCCATGGATTGGTCACTTCCCATGGATGGGTCATCTCCCATGGATGGGTCACCTCCCATGGAAGGGTCACTTCCCATGGATGAGTCACTTCCCATGGATGAGTCTCCTCCCATGGATGGGTCACGTCCCATGGATGGGCCTCCCCATGGATGAGTCTCCCCATGGATTGGTCACTTCCCATGGATGAGTTTCCTCCATTGGATGGGTCACCTCCCATGGATAGGTCACTTCCCATGGATGAATCACTTCCCATGGATGCGTCTCCTCCCATGGATGGGTCACCTCCCATGGATGGGCCTCCCCATGGATGAGTCTCCCCATGGATTGGTCACTTCCCATGGATGAGTTTCCTCCATTGGATGGGTCACATCCCATGGATGGGTCACATCCCATGGTTGAGTCTCCCCATGGATGAGTCTCCTCCCATGGATGGGTCACTTTCCATGGCTGGGTCACTTCCCATGGATGAGTCTCCTCCCATGGATGGGTCACTTCCCATGGATGAGTCTCCTCACATGGATGGGTCAGATCCCGTGGATGGGTCTCCCTATGGATGAGTTCCCTCCCATGGATGAGTCACTTCCCATGGATGGGTCACCTCCCATGGATGGGTCACTTCCCATGGATGAGTCACTTCCCATGGATGAGTCTCCTCCAATGGATGGTTCACTTCTCATGGATTGGTCACTTCCCATGGATGAGTTTCCTCCATTGGATGGGTTACCTCCCATGGATGGGTCACCTCCCATGGATATGTCACTTCCCATGGATGAGTCTCCTCCCATTGATGGGTCACTTCCCATAGATGGGTCACTTCCCATGGATGAGTCTCCTCCCATGGGTGGGTCACTTCCCATGGATGAATCACTACTCATGGATGAGTCACCTCCCATGGATGGGTCACATCCCTTGGAAGGGTCACCTCCCATGGATGGGTCACTTCCCATGGATGAGTCACTTCCCATGGATGAGTCACCTCCCATGGATGGGTCACTTCCCATGGATGAGTTTCCTCCATTGGATGGGTTACCTCCCATGGATGGGTCACCTCCCATGGATATGTCACTTCCCATGGATGAGTCTCCTCCCATTGATGGGTCACTTCCCATAGATGGGTCACTTCCCATGGATGAGTCTCCTCCCATGGGTGGGTCACTTCCCATGGATGAATCACTACTCATGGATGAGTCACCTCCCATGGATGGGTCACATCCCTTGGAAGGGTCACCTCCCATGGATGGGTCACTTCCCATGGATGAGTCACTTCCCATGGATGAGTCACCTCCCATGGATGGGTCACTTCCCATGGATGGGTCACCTCCCATGGATGGGTCATTTCCCATCGATGAGTCTCCTCCCATGGATGAGTCACCTCCCATGGATGGGTCACTTCCCCTGGATGAGTCACTTCCATGGATGTGTCTCCCAATGGAATAGTCACCTCCCATGGATAAGTCACTTCACATGGATGAATCACTTCCCATGGATGAGTCTACTCCCATGGATGGGTCACTTCCCATGGATGAGTCTCCTCCCATGGAAAGGCCACCTCCCATGGATGGGTCTCGTCATGGATGAGTCTCCTCCCATGGCTCGGTCAATTCCCATGGATGAGTTACTTCCCATGGATGAGTCTACTCCCATGGATGGGTCACCTCTCATCGATAAGTCACTCCCCATGGATGAGTCTCCTCCCATGGATAGGCCACCTCCCATGGATGGGTCTCCCCATGGATGAGTCTCCTCCCATGGATGGGTCACCTCCCATGGATGAGTCACTACCCATGGATGAGTCTCCTCCCATCGATTGGTCACTTCCCATGGATGAGTCACTTCCCATGGATGAGTCACTTCCCATGGATGAGTCTACTCCCATGGATGGGTCACCTCTCATAGATAAGTCACTTCCCATGGATGAGTCACCTCCCATGGATGGGTCACTTCCCATGGATGGGTCACCTCCCCTGGATGGGTCATTTCCCATGGATGAGCCTCCTCCCATGGATGGGTCACTTCCCATGGATGAGTCTCCTCCCATGGATGGGTCACTTCCAATAGATGGGTCACTTCCCATGGATGAGTCTCCTCCCATGGATGGGTCACCTCCCATGGATGGGTCACCTCCCATGGATGAGTCTCCTCCCATGGATGGGTCACCTCCCATGGATGGGTCTCCCCATGAATGAGTCTCCTCCCATTGATGGGTCAGCTCTCGTGGATGGGTCTCCCTATGGATGAGTCCCCTCCCATGGATGAGTCTCCTCCCATGGATGAGTCTCCTCCCATGGATGGGTCACCTCCCATGGATGGGTCTCCCCATGAATGAGTCTCCTCCCATTGATGGGTCAGCTCCCGTGGATGGGTCTCCCTATGGATGAGTCCCCTCCCATGGATGAGTCACTTCCCATGGATGGGTCACCTCCCATGGATAGGTCACTTCCCATGGATGAGTCACTTCCCATGGATGAGTCTCCTCCCATGGATGGTTCACTTCTAATGGATTGGTCACTTCCCATAGATGGGTCACTTCCCATGGATGAGTCTCCTCCCATGGATGGGTCACTTCCCATGGATGAGTCTTCTCCCATGGATGAGTCACTACCCATGGATGAGTCACCTCCCATGGATGGGTCACTTCCCATGGATGAGTCACTTCCCATGGATGAGTCACCTCCCATGGATGGGTAACTTCCCATGGATGGGTCACCTCCCATGGATGGGTCATTTCTCATCGATGAGTCTCCTCCCATGGATGGGTCACCTCCCATGGATGGGTCTCCCTATGGATGAGTTAAAATAAAACAAGTGTGTTGATTGAATGAATCGAACCGAAAGAATTTTATTGTTTTAAACTAAGTGGGATACAGATGGCGCTAGTAGTACATTTTGATACAAATTACAACACTCCCACTCAAAATGTCTCTTACAAAACACAAATGTGCTTACAAAATAAATATTATGTACCTACTTATAATACAATGCCTAATGCCTTTATAAACTTGTAATGCTTTACAGAGTTTAGACTCTTTGTTAATATATCTGCTGGCATATCTGCTGTACATAAATATTTGATTACAATAATTTTACTACTTATCATTTCTCTACAATAATGATACCTAACTTCAATGTGTTTAGTTCTATTATGAAATACAGGATTTACTAATAGCTTATGAGCACTTTGATTATCATTATGTAAAGTGATTTCATACATTTTCTTAGTGATTTCATATTGTAAGTTCCGTAAATACACTGCTTCTTTGCAAGCTTCTGATATGGCAACATATTCAGCCTCTGTGCTAGAAAGAGCAATGCATTTTTGTTTATTGGCACTCCAAGATATTACTGATCCAGCCAATAAGAAACAAAAACCTGTATATGATTTTCTATCATTAATATCGTTAGCCCAGTCAGCATCGACATAGCCTTCTATTTGAACATTTTCATTTTTACAATATTTTAAACCTATATTCTTAGTTTTCTTTAGATACCTTAATATTCTCTTAGCGTAATTCCAGTGTTCTTCATTATGACAGTTATTAAATTGACTAAGATATGACACTGAATAAGCTATATCAGGTCGTGTGAGCACAGCCAAATACATTAAACTGCCTATAAGCTGCTGATAAGGAATTTGACTATTAGAAAACTCTACTTTCTTAGCAGTTAACTTTGCCTCCATTGGAGTATCAGCTGTTTTACATTCTGTCATATTGAACCTACTTAGTAACTGATCTATATAGTTATTTTGACACAAGGTAACAATACTATTTTTCTTATCAAAATTAACTGACATACCAAGACATTGCTTTACTCGACCCAAGTCTTTTATTTTAAAATTATTATTTAACATTTCTTTCAGATGTGTCATTTCATTGACATCATTTGAAAATACAAAAAAATCATCAACATACAATGTAACAATAGTTCGATTGCTACCTACAATTTTTGTATATAAACATGGTTCTAATTTAGATTTATTATAGCCATCTGCTACCATACAGTTATCTACCTTTTTATGCCATGCTCGGGAGGCCTGTTTGAGACCATATATTGCCTTTTTTAGTTTGAGAACCTTTTTATCATCTGAACAAACAAAACCAATAGGTTTTTGCATGTATATAGTCTCATCTAAGTCCCCGTTCAAGAATGCAGTCTTGACATCAAGATGAATAATATCTAAATTCAACTGAACCGACAATGAAAACAATAACCTAAGTGTACTATACCTAACTACCGGAGAAAATGTTTCATCATAGTCCACACCATATTTTTGTGAGCATCCTTTAGCCACCAGTCTGGCCCGATACTGCACTTTATTGTCACTGTCACATTTCTTTTTAAGAACCCACTTGCACTTTACTATAGTACCACCACTTGGAGCATCAATGAGTTCCCATGCCCCATTGTCTTCAAAGCTTTGCAATTCTTCTTTCACAGCTTGCTCCCAATACTCTTTCTCGGGTCCCTGCAGTTCTTCTTCTAACATCAGCTTTTCAACATCAATTGTACTATTCTCTGTGCACATAAAACCAAATCTATCAGGCTTTCTTCTTTCTCTGGGTGGTAAAGATATTTGATTTGTTTCCATATTGATGGTTTCATCATCTGCCATAGATTCCTCATTTGGCACATAAGTTCCATCATTGACATCACCGCTTTCAGTAGAAATAAAGGAATCCTCTACCTCACTGTTGTTTTCTGTAACACCTACCACTGGATCCTGACTTACTGGACTTTCTTCAGTTGTTACATCTGTCTTTTCAACCTGAATCATACTCTCCTGATGCAAATTATTATTTTCTATAATAATGACATCTCGACTTGTTACGATTGCTCGAGTTGTTGGGTTATATACTCTGTATCCTTTGACGTCCTCAGGATAACCCACCAGAATACATTTTTCTGATTTCTTGTCCCATTTGCGTCTTTTCTCCTTCGGGATGTGCTTCATGACAATACTGCCAAATATCCTAATGTGACTGAGATTTGGCTTCGTGTTCGTCCACAACTCATATGGGGTATGATTATTCAATCCGGTTTTCACAATTCGATTCTGTAAATAGACAGCAGTGTTAATGGCTTCTGCCCAGAACTTCTTATCCAGTTTGGCTTCAAACAAAAGACATCTGGCTTTTTCTATGATCGTCCTGTTCATACGTTCACAGAGCCCATTTTGTTCAGGCGTGTATGGATTTGACCGCTGGTGAATTACTCCAATTTTCTTTAAATAATCATCAAAATTCTTGTTACAAAATTCTCCACCATTATCACTTCGAAGAATTTTAATTTTCTTTGATGTTAAATTCTCAACCTTTGCTCTGTATTCTTTAAAACACTGAAGAGCTTCATTCTTATTTTTTAAGAAATATACATAGGTCATGCGGCTGTAATCATCGACAAAAAGAAGAAAGTACCTTGATCCTCCAAGAGAAACACTTTCCATAGGCCCGCAGATATCACTGTGTACTATATTCAGCAGCTCAGTACTCCTGTTGCCTTCATGAGCAAATGGCAATCGACTTTGCTTGCCCTCACAGCACACAACACAATTCATCTTGCTGATATCGGCCTTCTTGTCCAACATGACTCCTTCCACAGCTTTCTGCATGTTATTCATGTAATAACTGTTAACATGTCCCAATCTACGGTGCCAAACTTCTGGAGACTCCATCACTGCAGCCATTAAATATGTAGGCGTATTCAGTTTGTACACTCCATTTTCAAGTGAAGCGGTAGCTACTAAAGCATTCTTTTTATTAAATATTTCACATCCGTCGCTTGTAAAGGACACCTTGTTGCCTTGTCTTAGTAGCTGACTAACTGACAACAGATTCGTAGTCAGATTGGGTACACATAAAACGTTTTCAACCATAACTTCAAAATCACACTCATCAGTTGAAGTCGTGATTTTTACGTTTCCACTACATAACACCGGCACTTTATTCTGATCAGCAATCATAATTTCTTTCGTAAAACCAGAATAGCACGCATTGATCACCCAATGTTCATTTGTCGTCAAATGTGAACTCGCGCCTGAGTCCACGTACCAGTCACTTTTATGAAAGTTTCCATTGAAAAACACGGCAGTAAACGCATTGGTGCATTTTTTATTTTCATGCGTGTTCTTTGAAGATACATCTGAGTTTTCGCACTGATTTCGATAGTGACCGAACTGTTTACATCGGTAACACTTGACATTTCGTTTATCCTTGATAGGTGTCAATTTCTGCGCTGCCACGCCATCTTTTCCAACCACAGACTTGTTATTTTTCTTAGTTTGGTATCGGAAACACGCTAATGCATTATTCACATCACTATTTTCCGGTTCCATATCCATCAATTTAGCTTTAATGGCGTCCGTTGTGATGTTCATTCCAGCATGTTCGATGGCCATAATCATGGGCATATATTTTTCACTAAGTCCAGCCAGCATGATAGAACCAATCCACTCGTCACTTATGCCAAATCCCGTTCCCTCCAATTTCTGACCCGCTTCGACAATCTGAGTCACGTAAGACGTCATCGATGTGCAGTTTTCAAGACGAACAGATATTAGATTTCTCAGAAGGCTGATTCTTCTAGTAAATCCTGAGTCATCAAATAGCGCCTTCAACTTTTCCCACAACTCCTTCGATGTACTGACACTCTTTATGTGAACATAGATAGACGGATCTATTGTTAAAATCAACTTTGCTTTTGTTTTCACATCATCTGCAGCTACTGTTGTTGTTCCAGGCTCTGGTTTGATACATTTGACCATGCCCTCCAACACCAGAAAATTCTCTGCTGCGAAACACCACTCACTATAGTTCTCGCGACCTTTTAGTTTAGGCACGCTAACTAAATAGTTCGAGCTAGACGCCATTGCTCACGAGTCACGCACGACACGACACGGCTATCAAAAAAAACACACTCTGTTCAAAAGTATTTGCGCACAGTTTTATTTCACTAAACAGTCTGATTGTTAACAAATAAGTATACTGTCCATCACACTGATAATACCGACTAACTTTTCAACAATCTCAAATAAAACGTTTTGCTGGGCCCATAACCTAAAATAAAACAAGTGTGTTGATTGAATGAATCGAACCGAAAGAATTTTATTGTTTTAAACTAAGTGGGATACAGATGGCGCTAGTAGTACATTTTGATACAAATTACAACATGAGTCTCCTCCCAGGGATGGGTTCTCTCTCATGGATGGGTCACTTCCCATGGATGAGTCTCCTCCCATGGATAGGCCACCTCCCATGGATGGGTCTCCCCATGGATGAGTCTCTTCCCATGGATGGGTCACCTCCCTTGGATGAGTCACTACCCATGGATGAGTCTCCTCCCATCGATTGGTCACTTCCCATGGATGAGTCACTTCCCATGGATGAGTCTACTCCCATGGATGGGTCACCTCTCATCGATAAGTCACTTCCCATGGATGAGTCTCCTCCCATGGATAGGCCACCTCCCATGGATGGGTCTCCCCATGGATGAGTCTCCTCGCATGGTTGGGTCACCTCCCATTGATGGGTCTCCCCATGGATGAGTCTCCTCCCATGGATTGGTCACTTCCCATGGATAAGTAACCTCCCATGGATGAGTCTCCCCATGGAATAGTCAAGTCCCATGGATGGGTGGCTTCCCATGGATAGGACACCTCCCATGGCTGGGTCACTTCCCATGGATGAGTCTCCTCCCATGGATGGGTCACCTCCCATGGATGGGTCACTTCCCATGGATGAGTCTCCCCCTATGGATAGGCCACCTCCCATGGATGGGTTTCCCCATGGATGAGTCTCCTCCCATGGATGGGTCACCTCCCATGGATGAGTCTCCTCCCATGGATGGGTCACCTCCCATGGATGAGTCACTACCCATTGATGAGTCACCTCCCATGGATGGGTCACTTCCCAGGGATGAGTCTCCTCCTATGGATAGGCCACCTCCCATGGATGGGTTTCCTCATGGATGAGTCTCCTCCCATGGATGGGTCACCTCCCATGGATAAGTCTCCTCCCATGGATGGGTCACCTCCCATGGATGAGTCACTACCCATGGATGAGTCACCTCCCATGGATGGGTCACTTCCCAGGGATGGGTCACCTCCCATGGATGAGTCACCTCCCATGGATGGGTCATTTCCCATGGATGAGTCTCCTCCCATGGATGGGTCACCTCCCATGGATGGGTCTCCCTATGGATGAGTCTCCTCCCATGGATGGGTCCTCTCTCAAGGATGGGTCACTTCCCATGGTTGAGTCTCCTCCCATGGATTGGTCACTTCCCATGGATGGGTCATCTCCCATGGATGGGTCACCTCCCATGGAAGCGTCACTTCCCATGGATGGGTCATCTCCCATGGATGAGTCTCCTCCCATGGATGGGTCACCTCCCATGGATGGGCCTCCCCATGGATGAGTCTCCCCATGGATTGGTCACTTCCCATGGATGAGTTTCCTCCATTGGATGGGTCACCTCCCATGGATGGGTCACTTCCCATGGATGAGTCACTTCTCATGGATGCGTCTCCTCCCATAGATGGGTCACCTCCCATATGGATAGGTCACTTCCCATGGATGAGTCACTTCCCATGGATGAGTCTCCTCCCATGGATGGTTCACTTCTAATGGATTGGTCACTTCCCATAGATGGGTCACTTCCCATGGATGAGTCTCCTCCCATGGATGGGTCACTTCCCATGGATGAGTTTCCTCCACTGGATGGGTCACCTCCTATGGATGGGTCACTTCCCATGGATGAGTCTCCTCGCATGGATGGGTCAGCTCCCGTGGATGGGTATCCCTATGGATGAGTCTTCTCCCATGGATGAGTCACTACCCATGGATGAGTCACCTCCCATGGATGGGTCACTTCCCATGGAAGGGTCACCTCCCATGGATGGGTCACTTCCCATGGATGAGTCACTTCCCATGGATGGGTCACTTCCCATGGATGGGTCACCTCCCATGGATGGGTCATTTCTCATCGATGAGTCTCCTCCCATGGATAGGCCACCTCCCATGGATGGGTCTCCCCATGGATGAGTCTCCTCCCATGGATGGATCACCTCCCATGGAGGAGTCACTACCCATGGATGAGTCTCCTCCCATCGATTGGTCACTTCCCA
Organism: Epirrita christyi; assembly: GCA_951392215.1. NCBI lineage: Eukaryota > Metazoa > Arthropoda > Insecta > Lepidoptera > Geometridae > Epirrita > Epirrita christyi. The sequence continues at coordinate 5,531,075 of OX595860.1, read as the reverse complement.
TGGATGAGTCACTTCCCATGGATGAGTCACTAACCATGGATGAGTCTACTCCCATGGATGGGTCACCTCTCATCGATAAGTCACTTCCCATGGATGAGTCTCCTCCCATGGATAGGCCACCTCCCATGGATGGGTCTCCCCATGGATGAGTCTCCTCCCATGGTTGGGTCATTCCCATTGATGGGTCTCCCCATGGATGAGTCTCCTCCCATGGATTGGTCACTTCCCATGGATAAGTAACCTCCCATGGATGGGTCTCCCCATGGAATAGTCAAGTCCCATGGATGGGTGGCTTCCCATGGATAGGACACCTCCCATGGCTGGGTCACTTCCCATGGATGAGTCTCCTCCCATGGATGGGTCTCCGTCCATGGATGGGTCACTTCCCATGGATGAGTCTCCTCCTATGGATGGGTCACTTTCCATGGATGAGTCACTTCCCATGGATGAGTCACCTCCCATGGATGGGTCACTTCCCATGGATGAGTCACTTCCCATGGATGAGTCACTTCCCATGGATGGGTCACTTCCCATGGATGGGTCACCTCCTATGGATGGGTCATTTCCCATCGATGAGTCTCCTCCCATGGATGAGTCACCTCCCATGGATGGGTCTCCCTATGGATGAGTCTCCTCCCATGGATGGGTCCTCTCTCATGGATTGGTCACTTCCCATGGATGAGTCACTTCCCCTGGATGAGTCACTTCCATGGATGTGTCTCCCCATGGAATAGTCACCTCCCATGGATGAGTCACTTCCCATGGATGAATCACTTCCCATGGATGAGTCTACTCCCATGGATGGGTCACTTCCCATGGATGAGTCTCCTCCCATGGAAAGGCCACCTCCCATGGATGGGTCTCCTCATGGATGAGTCTCCTCCCATGGCTCGGTCACTTCCCATGGATGAGTCACTTCCCATGGATGAGTCACCTCCCATGGATGGGTCACTTCCCATGGATGGGTCACCTCCCATGGATGGGTCATTTCCCATGGATGAGCCTCCTCCCATGGATGGGTCACTTCCCATGGATGAGTCTCCTCCCATGGATGGGTCACTTCCCATAGATGGGTCACTTCCCATGGATGAGTCTCCTCCCATGGATGGGTCACCTCCCATGCATGGGTCACCTCCCATGGATGAGTCTCCTCCCATGGATGGGTCACCTCCCATGGATGGGTCTCCCATGGATGAGTCTCTACCCATGGATGAGTCACCTCCCATGGATGGGTCACTTCCCATGGAAGGGTCACCTCCCATGGATGGGTCACTTCCCATGGATGAGTCACTTCCCATGGATGAGTCATCTCCCATGGATGGGTCACTTCCCATGGATGGGTCACCTCCCATGGATGGGTCATTTCTCATCGATGAGTATCCTCCCATGGATGGGTCACCTCCCATGGATGGGTCTCCCTATGGATGAGTCTCCTCCCATGGATGGGTCCTCTCTCATGGATGGGTCACTTCCCATGGATGAGTCTCCTCCCATGGATAGGCCACCTCCCATGGATGAGTCTCTTCCCATGGATAGGCCACCTCCCATGGATGGGTCTCCCCATGGATGAGTCTCCTCCCATGGTTTGGTCACCTCCCATTGATGGGTCTCCCCATGGATGAGTCTCCTCCCATGGATTGGTCACTTCCCATGGATAAGTAACCTCCCATGGATGGGTCTCCCCATGGAATAGTCAAGTCCCATGGATGGGTCTCCCCATGGATGAGTCTCCTCCCATGGTTGGGTCACCTCCCATTGATGGGTCTCCCCATGGATGAGTCTCCTCCCATGGATTGGTCACTTCCCATGGATAAGTAATCTCCCATGGATGAGCCTCCTCCCATGGATGGGTCACTTCCCATGGATGAGTCTCCTCCCATGGATGGGTCACTTCCCATAGATGGGTCACTTCCCATGGATGAGTCTCCTCCCATGGATGGGTCACCTCCCATGGATGAGTCTCTTCCCATGGATAGGCCACCTCCCATGGATGGGTCTCCCCATGGATGAGTCTCCTCACATGGATGAGTCACCTCCCATGGATGGGTCTCCCATGGATGAGTCACTACCCATGGATGAGTCACCTCCCATGGATGGGTCACTTCCCATGGAAGGGTCACCTCCCATGGATGGGTCACTTCCCATGGATGAGTCACTTCCCATGGATGAGTCACCTCCCATGGATGGGTCACTTCCCATGGATGGGTCACCTCCCATGGATGGGTCATTTCTCATCGATGAGTCTCCTCCCATGGATGGGTCACCTCCCATGGATGGGTCTCCCTATGGATGAGTCTCCTCCCATGGATGGGTCCTCTCTCATGGATGGGTCACTTCCCATGGATGAGTCTCCTCCCATGGATAGGCCACCTCCCATGGATGAGTCTCTTCCCATGGATAGGCCACCTCCCATGGATGGGTCTTCCCATGGATGAGTCTCCTCCCATGGTTTGGTCACCTCCCATTGATGGGTCTCCCCATGGATGAGTCTCCTCCCATGGATTGGTCACTTCCCATGGATAAGTAACCTCCCATGGATGGGTCTTCCCATGGAATAGTCAAGTCCCATGGATGGGTCTCCCCATGGATGAGTCTCCTCCCATGGTTGGGTCACCTCCCATTGATGGGTCTCCCCATGGATGAGTCTCCTCCCATGGATTGGTCACTTCCCATGGATAAGTAATCTCCCATGGATGAGCCTCCTCCCATGGATGGGTCACTTCCCATGGATGAGTCTCCTCCCATGGATGGGTCACTTCCCATAGATGGGTCACTTCCCATGGATGAGTCTCCTCCCATGGATGGGTCACCTCCCATGGATGGGTCACCTCCCATGGATGAGTCTCCTCCCATGGATGGGTCACCTCCCATGGATGGGTCTCTGTTATATAGGAAGCCTACAGAGGTGTTGATAGAAAGACGGTATAATGCACACTGGTTTAATGAACGATGGGCTACGCGTAATATGGTCGCGCAGCTACATCTACTTATAGATATGTACATACATAACACTTTTCCCCCCTGTTAAAAGAAGAAAACCAAAGAAGAAAATGGAAAACAACTCAAAAATATTTCTTATAATCTATAATAGGTCTATTTCTACGACCGTGGGCCGGCATAGGCGTGTGGGAGTCATCATCAACATCATCTTGTGCAGCAGGCTGTGGCGTACTGAACTCAAGGCTGCCACTACCTCTAGAGGAGTTCAAAGGTGTTCCGGGTGTCCCTGGCTCCGAGGATGCTATACCTGTTAGACGTGGTGAATGGAAGTGACCCATCCATGGGAGGAGACTCATCCATGGGAAGTGACCCATCTATGGGAAGTGACCAATCCATTAGAAGTGAACCATCCATGGGAGGAGACTCATCCATGGGAAGTGACTCATCCATGGGAAGTGACCTATCCATGGGAGGTGACCCATCCATGGGAAGTGACTCATCCATGGGAGGGGACTCATCCATAGGGAGACCCATCCACGGGAGCTGACCCATCAATGGGAGGAGACTCATTCATGGGGAGACCCATCCATGGGAGGTGACCCATCCATGGGAGGAGACTCATCCATGGGAGGGGACTCATCCATAGGGGGACCCATCCACGAGAGCTGACCCATCAATGGGAGGAGACTCATTCATGGGGAGACCCATCCATGGGAGGTGACTCATCCATGGGAGGTGACCCATCCATGGGAGGTGACCCATCCATGGGAGGAGACTCATCCATGGGAAGTGACCCATCTATGGGAAGTGACCCATCCATGGGAGGAGACTCATCCATGGGAAGTGACCCATCCATGGGAGGAGGCTCATCCATGGGAAATGACCCATCCAGGGGAGGTGACCCATCCATGGGAAGTGAACCATACATGGGAGGTGACTCATCCATGGGAAGTGACTCATCCATGGGAAGTGACCGAGCCATGGGAGGAGACTCATCCATGAGGAGACCCATCCATGGGAGGTGGCCTTACCATGGGAGGAGACTCATCCATGGGAAGTGACCCATCCATGGGAGTAGACTCATCCATGGGAAGTGATTCATCCATGGGAAGTGACTCATCCATGGGAGGTGACTATTCCATGGGGAGACACATCCATGGAAGTGACTCATCCAGGGGAAGTGACCCATCCATGGGAGGTGACTCATCCATGGGAGGAGACTCATCGATGGGAAATGACCCATCCATGGGAGGTGACCCATCCATGGGAAGTGACCCATCCATGGGAGGTGACTCATCCATGGGAAGTGACTCATCCATGGGAAGTGACCCATCCATGGAAGGTGACCCTTCCAAGGGATGTGACCCATCCATGGGAGGTGACTCATCCATGAGTAGTGACTCATCCATGGGAAGTGACCCACCCATGGGAGGAGACTCATCCATGGGAAGTGACCCATCTATGGGAAGTGACCCATCAATGGGAGGAGACTTATCCATGGGAAGTGACATATCCATGGGAGGTGACCCATCCATGGGAGGTAACCCATCCAATGGAGGAAACTCATCCATGGGAAGTGACCACATGGGACAGTACTATAACTACTACTAACAGACCTCAGAGTACTTTTATATTATATTTTGTTGATAACTGTGTAGTATAACTATTTCTTTATATTTTAGTTTGCTGATGAATTAATTATTTATTTACATAATATATTTAGTATATTCGTCTTCAACGTTCGTGATGTCACTCGGGCAGGCCCTGTCTGAAAACCAGCGCCGCGCCGTATCTACTTGTAGGTTCGGTGTAGCTGTATGCTGAGACAGGGACCTATTTGACCCCCACACAACATGCCTTACGCCATTTGGTGTTTTTTTAGTTTAGTTTAGTTTTTTGTAAAGTTACCTACTACTTAGGTAGGTAGCTACCTAGGTACTGTTGTTTTTATTTTTTGTTTCTTTTTAAGTGGGGACAAATAAACGTATTTTCTTTCTTCTTTCTTTGACCAATCCATGAGCTAACCCCTTCCAAGTCTTCTTCTTTATAGCAACTTCCACTTCACTTTAGTTTTCACACTTCATTTTGCGTTGCGATAAAAACTGTTCGCAAAAATACGTAGGTATACCTACCTTCATTTCTTTAAAATAAATTGACACTGACTGACTGACCATAGACTAAAAGTGCTCTGTGCCATAGACAATACAAATCGCCATTACCAAGGAGAGTACTATAACTACTACTAGCAGACCTCAGAGTACTTTTATATTATATTTTGTTGATAACTGTGTAGTATAACTATTTCTTTATATTTTAGTTTGCTGATGAATTAATTATTTATTTACATAATATATTTAGTATATTCGTCTTCAACGTTCGTGATGTCACTCGGGCAGGCCCTGTCTGAAAACCAGCGCCGCGCCGTATCTACTTGTAGGTTCGGTGTAGCTGTATGCTGAGACAGGGACCTATTTGACCCCCACACAACATGCCTTACGCCATTTGGTGTTTTTTTAGTTTAGTTTAGTTTTTTGTAAAGTTACCTACTACTTAGGTAGGTAGCTACCTAGGTACTGTTGTTTTTATTTTTTGTTTCTTTTTAAGTGGGGACAAATAAACGTATTTTCTTTCTTTCTTTCTTTCTTTCCATAGATGGGTCACTTCCCATGGATGAGTCTCCTCCCATGGATGGGTCACTTCCCATGGATGAGTCTTCTCCCATCGATTGGTCACTTCCCATGGATGAGTCACTTCCCATGGATGAGTCACTTCCTATGGATGAGTCTACTCCCATGGATGGGACACCTCTCATCGATGGGTCACTTCCCATGGATGAGTCTCCTCCCATGGATAGGCCACCTCCCATGGATGGGTCTCCCCATGGATGAGTCTCCTCCCATGGTTGGGTCACCTCCCATAGATGGGTCTCCCCATGGATGAGTCTCCTCCCATGGATTGGTCACTTCCCATGGATAAGTCACCTCCCATGGATGGGTCTCCCCATGGAATAGTCAAGTCCCATGGATGGGTGGCTTCCCATGGATGGGACACCTCCCATGGCTGGGTCACTTCCCATGGATGAGTCTCCTCCCATGGATGGGTCACCTCCCATGGATGGGTCACTTCCCATGGATGAGTCTCCTCCTATGGATAGGCCACCTCCCATGGATGGATTTCCCCATGGATGAGTCTCCTCCCATGGATGGGTCACCTCCCATGGATGAGTCTCCTCCCATGGATGGGTCACCTCCCATGGATGAGTCACTACCCATGGATGAGTTACCTCCCATGGATGGGTCACTTCCCATGGATGAGTCTCCTCCTATGGATAGGCCACCTCCCATGGATGGGTTTCCCCATGGATGAGTCTCCTCCCATGGATGGGTCACCTCCCATGGATGAGTCTCCTCCCATGGATGGGTCACCTCCCATGGATGAGTCACTACCCATGGATGAGTTACCTCCCATGGATGGGTCACTTCCCATGGATGGGTCACCTCCCATGGATGGGTCACTTCCCATGGATGAGTCTCCTCCCATGGATAGGCCACCTCCCATGGATGGGTCTCCCCATGGCTGAGTCTCCTCCCAGGGATGGGTCTTTTCCCATGGATGAATCTCCTCCCATGGATGGGTCACCACCTATGGATGGGTCTCCCCATTGATGAGTTTCCTATGGATGGGTCACCTCCCATGGATGGGTCACATCCCATGGATGGGTCACCTCCCATGGCTGGGTCACTTCCCATGGATGAGTCACTTCCCATGGATGAGTCACCTCCCATGGATGGGTCACTTCCCATGGATGGGTCACCTCCCATGGATGGGTCATTTCCCATGGATGAGTCTCCTCCCATGGATGGGTCACCTCCCATGGATGGGTCTCCCTATGGATGAGTCTCCTCCCATGGATTGGTCACTTCCCATGGATAAGTTACCTCCCATGGATGGGTCCTCTCTCATGGATGGGTCACTTCCCATGGATAGGCCACCTCCCATGGATGGGTCTCCCCATGGATGAGTCTCCTCCCATGGATGGTTCACTTCTCATGGATTGGTCACTTCCCATAGATGGGTCACTTCCCATGGATGAGTCTCCTCCCATGGATGGGTCACTTCCCATGGATGAGTCTTCTCCCATGGATGAGTCACTACCCATGGATGAGTCACCTCCCATGGATGGGTCACTTCCCATGGAAGGGTCACCTCCCATGGATGGGTCACTTCCCATGGATGAGTCACTTCCCATGGATGAGCCACCTCCCATGGATGGGTCACATCCCATGGATGGGTCACCTCCCATGGATGGGTCATTTCTCATCGATGAGTCTCCTCCCATGGATGGGTCACCTCCCATGGATGGGTCTCCCTATGGATGAGTCTCCTCCCATGGATGGGTCCTCTCTCATGGATGGGTCACTTCCCATGGATGAGTCTCCTCCCATGGATAGGCCACCTCCCATGGATGGGTCTCCCCATGGATGAGTCTCCTCCCATGGATGAGTCACTTCCCATGGATGGGTCACTTCCCATGGATGGGTCACATCCCATGGATGGGTCACCTCCCATGGCTGGGTCACTTCCCATGGATGAGTATCCTCCCATGGATGGGTCACTTCCCATGGATGAGTCACTTCCCATGGATGAGTCACCTCTCATGGATGGGTCACTTCCCATGGATGGGTCACCTCCCATGGATGGGTCTCCCTATGGATGAGTCTTCTCCCATGGATGGGTCCTCTCTCATGGATGGGTCACTTCCCATGGATAGGCCACCTCCCATGGATGGGTCTCCCCATGGATGAGTCTTCTCCCATGGATGGGTCACCTCCTATGGATGAGTCACTACCCATGGATGAGTCTCCTCCCATGGATTGGTCACTTCCCATGGATGGGTCATCTCCCATGGATGGGTCACCTCCCTTGGAAGAGTCACTTCTCATGGATGAGTCACTTCCCATGGAAGAGTCTCCTCCCATGGATGGGTCTACCGCCATGCCTCCGGCTTTGCTTGCCGTAAATGTAATCTGGTAACATGGTATGTAGGTTAATTAACTATGGTACCATGATACTCATAGTTCCTGATACCCACGACTCAGGGAATCCTAGTGCAGGTTCAGGACTACGTGCGACTGTTGGGTGTTATGTTATGTATGTTAACTAACTTTTTAACTTTTGATCATCAAGCAGTACTATATTTAATTAAAGCCTTCAAGGGAGAGTACAACCACTCATAGTCTTGCATGCTCCGAGCTCATAGTGGGGCACAATCACTTCATACCTTTTAGTAAGTACGAGGTATAAAAGTCAGGGAGCCTTTCATAGTATAATAACTCTAGTCTGCACATTTTTATAAATTTTTGAACGAACGAAGCGAGCAAAAATCCAGATTTTAACTCAATGTATGGTAAAATGTCTAATTTTGGACGAAAATCTCAAATATGAAAACACTAGGTTACATCAGCGAGTAACATCACAATTCTGAAATTTTGAATGCTTTGTGACACAAATAAAGGGAAAAGTCCATAATTAAGGAATTTTGACAACGCCTATTAGCTATGTTGGGGATAGTAGGACAAGTTATGCCAAAACAATGGTACGGAAGCCTCAAGGCGCAATTCCTACTCACACTGGTCCATATTTTTATACTTAGTTCATATTTGCTGGTACGTAGAGTAGATATTTTTTTTGTACTTACCTATTTTTCGATGTGGCGAGTCTCTACGGATAGCGATGCTTCGTTCGGGCGCGGTGCTTGCGCGGCTCGAATGCCAAAGGGATGCTGAGCGGGCGTGCCCCAGGTGGAGCTGACACCACGCCCGCTTCCATTATGATTTGAATGAAATATACAAGCAGCGAGGTGCCCGCGCCGCGCCTGAGCCCGACGCTGCTTTTGTTAATTTCACGCTGGTACTGCATTGCGGCAGAAAAATACACTTGATAGAATTTACCTTCTAGGTTACCGTAGGTAGGTATACATAACAGGAGGCCAGTTCCTGTTTCTGGTGTGATGTATACAATCAAAATAGCAGGTTGAGCGAGCAACGCCTGGAGTAATCAGAGTATCGCGCGACGCTCGCTAGGTATACCTACTCGATTGTTTTCTACGCAACTCTACTCTACTAGCTGAACACTACACTAATGTACATTTCATAAAAACTTAGGTCCTTATTGGTTTACTATTACATGTCTCCAACCACTGATCTCAAAATAGATCAAAACAAAATGGCTGATCGAGACGCGCGCGGTTGTTATGTACAAATGTTAAGCAATTTGGCTAAGCCACACGTAGATGCACTCAACAGCACCATGTCATCTGCATAGCTAAGGTTATTGACGCAGACACCGTCAATGTAACAACCGACACGCGTGCTGCTGAGCTCACCAATCAGCGCATTCACATACAGGTTGAAGAGCTTCGGAGAAGTCAGCCCCCCCAGTCTCACCCCGCACTCCAACCTATATGACTCCGAGTAAGCTCCTGACCATCGCACAACATTGACCTGGTTACGATACCAGAACTTATATATGTCATTAAGTTCTGGTGGCAATTTCAGTTCTGTTAACTTCTGCCGCAGCACGTCATAACTAACCAGGTCAAATGCCTTCGAAAGGTCTAGGAAACACGCATAGATGGGAGTTTTATGATCAGTACAGCACTTGACAGTCTGCTTCAAACTCAAAATAGCCGTATCTGTTGACATTCCAGGTCTGAAACCAAATTGATTATCATGAAGTTCCAGATAACGACTAAGTTGAGCATCAAGCAGACTAACCAGCACTTTTGCTACAACAGTTGTCCAGTGAAATCGGTCTGTAGCTGTTTTTATCACTAATGTCACCGGGTTTATTCGTTACGATAGGCACCACCACAGTTTTCATCATCTCAGCCGGTAGGTATATACATAAGGTATAGAGCAAGGCCAGTACTCTAGGCAGATGGGGGTTCGCATTTCTTAGGTGTTCTATGCTGAGACCATCGTGACCAGGAGATTTACCACGAGACATAGACTTTATAGATGTCTTTGGCTTTAAATCTAGTTTGTAATTCCTGACCATTTGATCCCTTATCGATCAACGACCTTGGATGGTCCTAACGGTGAATGCACGGCAAAATGATCACTGAACATTTCTACTATGCCTTTTTTATCAGTGATTCCAGCAACACTCACAGGTAAACCAGGCTTACTATTTAGTACTAGTGGCTTTCCAAAAACTGCGAAAATCTTGATTTAAATGTTGGGCTGTAATAATATCCATTTTTATTTGATCTCTGTTGTTTTGACACCATCTTAAACGTGATTTGAAAACCTTTCTGCCCTCCTTCATTTCATTATACAAACGACCTGAACGGCTTGCCAAAATTCACCCAGATCTCATATTTAAGCCTGGCATTCCTACGCGCATCACTTACGTACCTATTCCATCCTGCAAGCTGCAACAGGTTCTTTCTTTAGTTTGCGACCTACACTTAGTACACTGCTATTGGCTGCCGCCCGACTTAAAACATTTACAATTTTTCTATACAAGTGGTCAATAATAATCCTATGATCTAATTTATTACACTTAAAATCACTACACACTTTAAATTCAGGCGGAAAATCTATTAATCTTAAATTATCATGGCATATTTTATAATATTTTTCTACTTGGTCTAATTTTCTATTCCCCCATATTATTTTACTAAAACTATTATTATTATTCATATTACTTTGGTCTTCTATAGTAGATTGTATCATAAGGGAGCAAAATAATATTTTTACGGCGAGGACGCTTTTTTGAATCCAAACATATATTTTGCGCCCGAGTGTTACTCTACTTTTCATCACCCTCTATGAGAAAATAAAAGGCGCCTCATATTTTATTTCAAAACAAAACCATGAATTTCTAACAATCCGTGAATAACTTATCATTTAAAAAACAGACTTCCGCCATTGTATTCGACTAAATATTTGGATGAAAAAAAAATTATGAAAGAAAGTAAAAAAAACTAAGTACTGGCTGGTACCGACGGCCCATAGTCGCGCCACCGGCTGAATAAAAAAAAACAAATTAAAAACGCGCGAACTACAGCCCGCGATTTCGTCATTTTTAACCGACTTTACAAAAAGGAGGAGGTTCTCAATTCGGTTGTATTTTTTTTTTTTTTTTAATGTTTGTTACCTCACATCTCCGGCGTTTATGAACCAATTTGGAAAATTCTTTTTTTATTTGAATAGATATACTTCCAGATTGGTCCCACTGGATTCCATCATCAGAATCCAGTTCTGATGATGGAATCCATGAGGAATCGAGGGAACTCCTCAAATATTGTAGGCATACATATGGCGATTTTGATATTTTCAGCAACAAACCAAAAAAAGATAAAAGACAAAGATAAAGATAATTTATTTGTTCCAAGCATTTGCATTCAGAAAGTATCATAATCCTTTCACCACTATGGTTCTTTCATAATTTTTTTTTCATCCAAATATTTAGTCGAATACAATGGCGGAAGTCTGTTTTTTAAATGATAAGTTATTCACGGATTGTTAGAAATTCATGGTTTTGTTTCTGGAAGTATATCTATACAAATAAAAAAAGAATTTTCCAAATCAGTTCATAAACGCCGGAGATATGCGGTAACAAACATAATAAAAAAAAAAAAAAAAAAAAAAATACAACCCAATTGAGAACCTCCTCCTTTTTTGGGAAGTCGGTTAAAAAGACCCGGGATTGTCATTTCATACGTCTAAGAGCCAATTTCACCATACTCTGTTAGTTAGTAAATGTCTTGTTAAATCTAACCATTGGTCAAGGTGACAGATAATCTATGAAAACACCTGTCAAAAAGCATTGGTTAGACTTAACAGTTGTTTAATCGCCTGTTATTTGTTGGTGACATCAAACCTAAGTCTTGGTCAATATATTTTATCTTTTTACATGCTAAAAGAGCGAGTTTTTTTACCAGAAAAACTTTAGTATGTAATTACATTTTATAAGTACTTAGTCATATATTAGTTATTGTGATAATTTCGTCCAAGTTAGAACGTGTTATGCCTTGGTTGGAGAGCTCTTGTACGGGGGACCCCATTAGGATTTGTTTTTTTTATATTTGCATAGGGTATCTACATGCCCCATTTTTTTTATAATGTTAAATTAATAAAAAGAAAAGCTTTTGGAATGTATACTTCTCATAAAAAAATCGAAACACTACCAAGATTTTCTTTCTGGCGACAAATAACCAAATAAGATTATTTCTTTAAGAAAAGCAATCATTGTTTATTTGCTGGCAGTTCGTAACCTGCTGTTATATGACAATTATTTTTTTGCCCTACAATACACACAATATTATAATTTTATTTCACAATATTCATAAACGCCGGAGATATGAGGTAACAACCTCATATCTCCGGCGTTTATGAACCGATTTGGAAAATTCTTTGAATAGATATACTTCCATCTTCCCATTTTTTTCAGAATCCAGTTCTGATGATGGAATCCATGAGGAATTGAGAGAACTCCTCAAATATTGTAGGCATACATATGGCGATTTTGATATTTTCAGCAACAAACCAAGCATTTGCATTCAGAAAGTATCATAATCCTTTCATCACTCGGTTCTTTTATCATTTTTTTTCATCCAAATATTTAGTCGAATACAATGGCGGAAGTCGGTTTTTGAAATGAAAACTTATTTGTTCGTGTTCCTGGTCTGTTACCTTCAGATATTTGGATTAGTTAGTTAGTAAATAAAACAACACATGGAACAGTCATTATATTTATTTCCATTACGACACATAACATGGTAAAGCGTTACTTCTACATAAAACCACAGCTCAACTCGCGTTGACCCACCATGAACACACTCTTTGCCGCTTTGCACCACAATTTTCCTTAATATGAATTACCTACTCTATTATTCATGTACAGGTTGAACTACTGCGACAAAATAGTTCACTCAACTTGTCCCAATAGTTCACACATAAAAACAATGAAATTAGGTTAGGTGAATTAGTGGGAAAACCCCCCTTATATAGAATTTATTCATACCAATTACTCTGCACCGAATATTTCTTAGTCTTTTTTCAAAAAACTTTGAATAAATGTTGAAATTTATTATAAAAAGATTATTGTTTACACTGTACACACAATATTATAATTTGTAATTACACAAATGTTCAGGTTTTATGAAGATTTTAGGACAAGAGACTTTTATGTCTTATAGAGTTAGATCGTAGACATACACATTCATAAGTTATAAGGCCACATTTATCACGAATTGGTGTAAATTTGACAAATCAGAGATGCAGGGGATCCCGTCAAACGAACTGACACTTTGTCTTACTAGTCCTACTATTTTAATCGGAAAAAGTTGAACATCTGGGATAAAATACATAGGTTTGTCCAGTCGGACTTCTGAGATTATTTTCACGAATAATTTTTTTTTAAATTTAGAATAACAAGATTTAAAAATAAACAGTTTTTGCATACAGCTTTTTTAACTTTGACTGGATCCTAATGCTTTTCATACCTTAAGGTTTCCATCATTCCTTCGCCGGACAGAGCGTGCCGGTGTGGTGGCAATGGCGAGGCGATCACACATATTGCTAGGGCGCATGAGTCTATAACTTTCAATAAAAATTTCTTATGTAAGTAAGTTAAAATCAAAGTGAACGAGCTTTACGCCCACCAGGCGGGACGGTTCGCATCGGACTCAAAAAACCCTCCTGCCATATATTTTATTATTATGCCGCGTCCACTGTAGGCGGAATCCGTCAACGCTGCAAATGATTGCTCGCAGCACCGTTGCGCTCCGGCCCGCCTACAGTGGACGCATATCTTAAAGTGAATGAGAGACAATTCGCCAGGGGTACGATTTTTCAAGTGATTAATTATCAAAAAAATGCCAGCATATCACCGATTTCCAGGAGGAGGAATTTGTATATATTTCATAGCTATGAAAATTTTAGTCATCAATGAGTTTAAAAAAATACGAACTTTCGAAATCTGGGATTAACACCCATTTCACTGGCATTAAGTCATGCGATGAAATTTAAATAAGAGAATTAGGCCTCTGCAGGGCGATTCTAAAACGTCGGAAACGTTTCAAATCGGATTCGTTAGTTTTTCATTTCGATGTGGTAAGAACTAAAACAATTTTCTCTAGTAAAACACAGACGAAACAAATCGAAATGAAAAACTAACGTTTCCGACGTTTTAGAATCGCCCTGCTGGTCTCGGACCTAATGCAGGATGACCAAAAAAGAACTAGTGAAGATATAGTTAACTATATCTTTAGGGGTTGGTTGGCGTTTACGAAAAAACGATATGGGGGGAACTATATTACAGTTGTAACAAGACGCGCTAGCAATACGATATTGTCGCGCGACACTAACGTCGCCTAGTGACGACGTCTCTGGAAAAAGTGTTATTACAAATGAAAAGCGTGAAAAAAATCTACATTAACAACCTTAAAACTAGGGCTCTGTCCGAAGGCCTTTTTATCAAATCCACCTTTACAGCAACAACTTTTTTTTTGCGGAAATCCTTTCTACTATAATAAATAGACGAACAAATATATAGTAACAATTCCTCCCCAAACACAATTCAACTGAAAATCAATTGTCAATTCAATTTTCTAATTCGATTCGTTTTGTAAGACAATTCAAAATGATCCTTGTGATTTCAATGAATAGAATTTTTTGATTTGATTTAATTTGATTTAAAGAGTCGAAATTCTTTCTGAGTGGAGAGAGACGGAATTGTTACTATATAATTGTTCGTCTATTCAATATTGTAATTTTTTTTTAATAAAATAACCGAATTATGTAATTTTGTCACATAAGATTTACTATTAAACTACATTATGGTGACATTATTAAAGTTGAGCCGTGTTGTGTCCAGCCTAAGAATAGACCGCAGTCTCCTCCCGTGGATGCAGTAAAAACCTTACTAAGGGATTACACCAGGGGATGGGCAGCAGCATCCATAACATAACACCCAACAGTCACATACATAGACATAATCCACACTAGGATTGCCTGTGTCGTTCCTAAAACCCGGAACTACGAGGACCATGGTACATCCAGACCCAGAATAAAATAATTCAAATTATTTAATTCAATAATATAACGCCTTCAAACAATACATATACAGAATTGCATTTCTTACAAAGAGAAGGTAAGTACATTGTCAATAATTTCTACAATAAACATGAACAATATACGACATTAAACAACGAAGTTGTGCAAAAATATTGAACAATTTAAAAGTGTTATTTAAGAAACGGACAACATAGATAGATAAATTATAACTTTATTGTACATAATAATTACAAAAGAACAAAAAAAAGATGCAAATTTCAAATCAGAGGTACACTGGGCGGTCTTATCGCTTATCAAGTGCGAGGACTCACGCCCAGAGATTTCCGATACGTATTTTTTTTTCGAAACCGTCAGAGCTCTTTGCTAGTTTCAGCCACTTTTCCCTAAACTCTCATATTAGGGGAAAAAGTTGAAATTCCTCATCTTAGTTTTTTTTCTTTTATTTGCGTCACAAAGCAACGGTGAAGACACTGACAATCAGGTATTTCATTTTCGCGATTTCTATACAAAAACTAAAGATTAATTGACATATCTTTTTAATGCATACAGTTAGAAGCTCTAATACGGCATTATAAGCTCAAAAATCTTTATAATTGGTACAAATTTCAAGGTTACCTGTTGCTGTTCCTGAGAAAAGAATACAGACAAAAAAAAGGGATCCTAAAAGGGTACCAATTTTTCCTGATGTGGTACCGAACACAAAGAATCAAATGCTTCATATTAAAAAAAATCATTCATCAATCTCCATATTAGAAAAGGTTTCATATTTAAAAAAAATGTTTTAAGTCTATTAACGAATGTTAATCAAAGCATTATTATTAATATAGACAAATCATTAAAATATATATTACATAACTTATAACACATCATTGCAGAACATTAAGTTAATTTGTTTTTCTAAACTCTCAAAAGAAAAAATGCGTAATCGGTGACAGATAAAAAACAAAATATAGTAGTATGTAATAATAGGGATTACACCGTTTCAAATCATACTTTCAGCGTTGAAAATAGATGGCGCTGCTCTGTTACCTAGCTGTCAAGTGTCAAAATAAAGTTAAATGTCAACATCAACAACGTAGATATTTTTTCGTTTCGTGGTATTTATTTTTGCTTACACCACGAAATCACTAGCGCACACTCAAGAAGCAAACACAAACAGAATATCATGACTAATAGCCACAGACTAGTTAGTTATTTGCTTAATACGCGTACACCACACAATACATTTGTCAATCTTGGCAGCTAGAGTTGAGTCAGCGCCATCTATCGAACTAATTTAAACTACTTTTTTTAAAAATCGAACTTGAAAAGCCCTCATTCTATGAGGGAGGCCTCGTCTAGCAGTGAACATCTACCGGCTAATAATGACAATGATGTAAATATAAAGTGATTAATTATACTTCACTGAAAAAAAAACTAATTAATAATGGCACCACTGGTATAATAATTCGTTGATTTTTTGGTTAGCAAATATGTATATTTGCTTTGCACCATCCATCGATATCTTGAAACTTATAATATTTAAGTATATACTTTACTTATGATAATAAAGTTTATGCTACAAAAATATAAATCCAATTACAAAACATAAAAATAATTAATCATAAGAACAACGCCACGTCATGTCATAAATACAATCCACTCTAACATATAGATTTCTATATATAGGTACTCTAATTTTTTATTTTAGACAATTTTTGTAAACAAACAAATGTCAAGATATGCCACTGTGTATATAAGTGTCATGTATGTGTGTCATATGTGAATTTACACGTATACTACACAATCATGACACTTATGCTCACAGTGGCATATCTTGACATATGTTAGTTTACAAAAATTGTCTAAAGTTAAAAATCAGGGTATAGATTTTTGTTCATGATTTGACGCGACGGTAAAATAAAAATTAATATAAAAAAGTAATGTTTTAATTCTAAAAAGAACTTAACAATTTTTTTTATAAACTAAGCATATTAATTTCATAAAATCTCTGTCAAATCTATAGTAATAAAATTCTCATATTGTCAATTTTCTATTTCATTACAAAATTATAATATAATAACAGTATTACTAGTGCATTTATTAACAATACATAATGGACTCTATTCTAAGGTAGATAAGTGTTATTTGTGTATACTACATCGTTATGGCACTACTAATAGGTGCCTGTTTCGATTTGACTGAAGCTTATATCTATAAAAGTAATTAAATTACTCATTGTTTCTTCCGTCACCTGAAAAATGTAAACAAAATCTATTTTCATAAAAAAAAAAATTAAATGCACCATTTTTTTCGAGAAAATTTGCAAGATGGGTTTCATTGTTTGTTAGTTCCCCAAGTGGACTTACAATAACAAATTTGACAAAATTAAGCAAGTCATCCCCAATCAATCTACATTTTCCCAGTCAACTTACCTATACTTCCCAACCAGGTTACCTACTACCCATCAATCACATTTTCCAATCAACTCATCCACGTCATTGCCCATCCAGCTCATCCACATTTCTCCAACCAACTCATCCACATTTCTCCAACCATCTAATTCACATTTCTATAACCAACTCATCCATATTTCTCCAACCATCTAATTCACATTTCTATAACCAACTCATCCACATTTCTCCAACCATCTAATTCACATTTCTATAACCAACTCATCCACATTTCTCCAACCATCTAATCCACATTTCTCTTACCAACTCATCCACATTTCTCCAACCAACTCATCCACATTTCTCCAACCAACTACACTTATGGTTGAAAATGATAGTTGACACTTACCTCACTTCATGGCCACGTTATTGTAGAAGTCCAAGTCGTCGAGCCCCTCAGGTTCGAAAGCGCGGATCTGCTCGAAAAGCTCGCTGTCCATGAAAGTATCTGCCTGAGCGGGAGTCTGAGCACTGAAGTAGCTGTTGTTTTTTGTTTTCTCAGTGAGAATGTGAATTTTTGGTTGAATTAGTATTTAAATATTATTTGTTGTATCAGTTTATGTTGTATTGGTTCCATGTCGCCGTCACGGTCGCACCACAGGGATCGGGAAAGAAAGAGAAAATGCAACACGTTAGACAAGGACGGTCGTCGGAAAAACAAACAAAAATAAAACCTACAACTTACACCGTCGCCAAAAGGCAGCACAGACAAAAAAGGAGAAGTTGTAGTGTCTATGAAACATTTTAATGATTTTTTTAATAAATAAATAAAAATACAAAAACAATTTTAACAAAATAAACGACCGTCTGTGTTGCATTTTCGCGTTGGGATAAAAGAAAAAAATTGTCTGTGATAATATAAATTTAAGTTTTTTTTAAATCAAATCCTTTTTTAAACTAGACTTAAAGACAATTTTCTTCTAAATAAAATAAAAACATTATAGTCTCACATATAATTGTATTACAAAAAGACAGAAACATACATGCATTCAACATTAACACCGCCATGTATAGATTTATAGATTATTATAACAATAAATGCTAATTTCAATTGTGCATTAATGTCAGAGTCAAAAACTTATGACATTTGTGTCAAAATTCACAAGACGATTACACAAAACCTTCCATATTCTTTTGTGTTGGATTGCGACATCTTTGCGTTTTGGTCAACGAATGATTTGAGATTTCGTATAGTCGCAACATTATACTTAATTTAAATCGTTTATTTAACATTCAAAACTTTCCAAAAACACTGTATCTCAATAACGTTAATTCACGATGAATAAATCATTTAAATCAAACTATTTTTTTTTGTGTAAAATTATTTGCCTGAATCAAAATTTTTGTTCATATTGCCCAACTAAAAAAGTTTTATCACCAATAAGTATTGAAAAACATAAGATTTCCTTAGTATGATTCATAAAAATCCAAATATTTATCAATGTGGTCTGATTTAAATGATTTAAAAGAGTTAATTACATCTAACTATAATAGTCACATCCATGAATAATTCAAAAATGTCTTAAACATCTAATATAATATAAATTCGTTTTTATAAACTATATAATTATAAACGCCAATTGAGAATAATATAATAATTCTTTAAATTTTAATTAAACAATAATTGACCGATCCTAATTGTTACCTTTTGGATACATTATTTAATTTTAACAATTAATTATGATTGACTTGTAAAAAAAATCACCGCCACAGTAGTAAATTTAGAAAGGTTATCAAATAACGCGCTTATCCGAGATCCTCACTCATACTAGACGCAAGCCTAACTTTTGGTCCGCAATTTTCGATTTTCTATTTCATATATTTTACAATTCCATGCAAAAAAGAGCCGATAGATTAGATAAATTGAATAAGACGGTATATAAGGAATTAAGCCTCAGCATTGTTTGCTGTAATTATATAAATACTCAACACTAATATTAGGTATATATGTTATAAACATTTATCCAATTTTATTTATTTAACCAATTGAGAACTTAAATAATACTTTTGCCCTAAAACTAAAACTTATATTCAAATAGAAATTAAAAACTATCATGTCATGATAAAAGTAATGTACTTAAAAAAACTAGCACCGAATTATACAAAATAAAAACTCAAGTTTTATTTGTTCGTCATCGAAACAAAGAAAACAATTAATCTAATTTAAAAATACTGACAAAAATACTTATGATACAAAAAGTAATTTATGAGACCAATAATTAAAACATTAATTTATACTAAAGTAATTTTGGTTTACGTTACTCTTTCTGTAATTATGTAAATAAAAAAACACATTGACGGAAAAAATAATACAATAATCACAATTTTGGCCACATTTCATCCAATCTTACACAAATACTGATTTTTGGAATATTTTTGTCAGTTTTTAATTTCACAACATCAATATTTACCTATCTAAGCTTAAATTTAACGTTGAATATGTTTCGCATAAAATATATTATACCAAGATTACGAGTAGAATAATGGTAGGTAGGCAGGTAGGTACCTACTCATTTTTATATAAAGTATTGAAAGATAGACATAATAAGCTGATTTAATTTGTAAATAAAGTTGAAAGCGTGTCCACAACTTACGAATGTAGCCTCATTTACATAATGAGTGCGTTCAGTCTTACCGCCCGACAGTTATTGGGCATTGTGTGACATCGCTCTTAATTTTTTAAATAAATTAAAGACAATAGACAATCTAACAAATGCAATTTTGTGGACCCAATATTTCCATTTAAATATAAAATATTATAATAATAACTTTTATTAAATTAAATAGATAAATATTATGTAAAATCAGTCGCTTTAGGAAATGCAAGAGATTTCTGTAATTATAGGACGGTAATAGATTACCAAAACGAGCAAGTGCGAGCGAGACTCGCTCCATTTGGGTTCCGATGCATAATTTTTTAAATCGTCAGCGCTCTTTTGGACAGCCACTTTTTCCTGTAAACTTCACCATCCCATTTTAGGGGTAAAAAATTTGCTATTCTTTCAGTTTTATGCACAATCAAAAAACCCTTTATTTGGGTCACAAAGCCTTCTAGCATTCCAAATATCAGTATATTGTAAGGTCGCGGGAAGTACCCTACAGGTTTTAATTTTCGAGATTTGAATTTCATCGAGTTCGAAGCTTGATTTTTGTACGGCACTCAGACTTTAATATTTAGTATAAATTTCAAGTTGATAACTTAAGCCGTTCCTGAAAAAAGGGCTTGACAGACAGATAGACTGACTGACAACTAAGCGATGCTATAAGGGTCCTGTTTTATCCTGTCGCGGAACGGAACCCTAAAAACGATTCTTCATGTTTATATTTTCTATAACTTTTTATAAGTTACAACATTGACATGCATCAAATAATTTTCTTCCTTTCATTCCTTTCGTTGTCTCATTCAGACAAATTGTCATAATACTTGATAAAATCTTAAAATTTATCTCCTGAAAATAATAATTCGATATGGTTACCACTATAGTTTTATTATTATTATTTGAAAACCCAGCTTTGGGCTTAAAATTTTAATAAAATCCAAAATTGGTCAACATTTAAAAAATCTACCAACCCTGATCCACTTCGTATACCTGTGTATTTATAACTATGATATAAAAATGTTTTAACTTCGAAGTATAATCAAAAACATTATGTGTAATTATACTTTTTTAACATACGGTTACAAACTATTAAGCGTGGACGTTTCGCTGGACTTCAGGCCAACTTGTTCACGATCGTATGAACGCGGCGCGAGCTAGGCAGTGACTGTGGGTCACAGCAGGAGCAGGCTACCCGCGGCACGTGATTTACGGTGGGGTGTGGAGGGCGTCAAGGCTTATCTGAGCCTATAATATGTACGTGGTTAGTAACCCAATATTAAAAAAGTATAATATCACACTACGATAGTTTTAATTCGATAATTATACGTAATTGATTAATTTGTTAAGACCAGCTAATATTTTTTAATTACATACAAATACAATACATATTACAATACATTGACATAGTATGTTAATTTTAGTGCTCGGCCAATACAAAATTCTACGTTTTCCGTATTTTTAGTGCTTAGCTCTTTTTTCTCACCATTGGTCATTTAAAAATTGATCTAGCTATCATTCGTTTAGCTAAAATTACATATATATATATATATATATATATATATATATATATATATATAGCACAAAATATGACCGCGGTGAAATCCAAAAGTAAAATTGTCTTAACTCGAAAAATATTTTTGATATGTTAAAACGTTGACTTTTACTTTGAGTAAACTCGGATGAATTCATTGATTAAGTTTTAATTAAGTTCTATCTAGGTAAGAAATACTGAAAAAGTTAAACAAAATGTTTTTTAGGCAACGATAAATAATAAAATAATAATATCCTAAGTATTGCACTTCAAAATAGCAACATAAAATTCAGTTTTAAATTAAAAAACGCATATTCTTCTTTACGATTTGGCGTATGACCGTTTGTTTGAAAAAATGCAAGGAAAATTTATTTATAGACGTTCCCGTTCTCATAGCAAGTTTGAATATTTATAAAATACTTTAAAAAATAATACTGTTTTTGTGCCCGGATTAAATTACTAAACAGTGCATCGACACACATACTCGCTTAATTAATTATTATAGACAACACCTTTGACACACTGTTTCGTATCTGATCGGTTGGTGGGAGAGATAGGAGAACATTTGTTGAATCCGTATCAAAGGTTCAATATTGACAACACAGTTACAACAATTAGGTTGACAATCACACCAGGCTGAAAATCCCTTGCGAGGTTTTGCTGATGGGGTTTTTGGGAATGATCCGTATAAAAGGTTCAATATTGACAACACAGTTACAACAATTAGTTTGACAAACAGACAAATTAGGCTGAAAATCCCTTGTGGGGTTTTTGGGAATGATCCGTATCAAAGGTTCAATATTGACAACACAGTTACAACAATTAGGTTGACAATCACACCAGGCTGAAAATCCCTTGCGAGGTTTTGCTGATGGGGTTTTTGGGAATGATCCGTATCAAAGGTTCAATATTGACAATAAAGTTACAACAATTAGGTTGACAATCACACCAGGCTGAAAATCCCTTGTGGGTTTTTGCTGGTGGGGTTTTAGGGAATGATCCGTATCAAAGGTTCAAAATTGACAACACAGTTACAACAATTAGGTTGACAAATAAACCAGGCTGAAAATCCCTTGTGGGTTTTTGCTGGTAGGGTTTTTGGTAATGATCCGTACAAAAAATCAATATTGACAATACAGTTACAACAATTATGTTGACAACACACCAGGCTGAAAATCCGATGAAGCCTATGATTAAAATCACTTAATACTTCATGTTATTATTTTCTTTTATTTTGCAAATTTTGATCTCATAGTACATACAACTGGTCTATTATTTTCATTTTAAAATAATGTTAAGCTAAAGTTTTTGTTTGTTTTTCATACTTTCGAACGAATAGTCTGCCTGGTGTGTTATGTAATATACAGGATGTTTGACCTGTACACGCGCCAAATTTAAAGCGGTTACTCTAACCGAGATCTTGAAAAATATGTAATTATTTAAATCCAAGATTAAATTTTAAAATCAACCGACCGTTGTACATTTCGGCGGAAAAAAATTATAATAACCCAAAGAGCAGAAATCAAGTTAGTCTGTAAAAAAGAAAAAATAAATTTACATATATGTATTTGTAGCACATACAACATACATACATTACATATTCTAGGGGGGAGGCCTATGTCCTGCAGTGGACTTGTAGAGGCTGATAAATTCATATTGTATTGGATTGAAATTAATACAGGTCATATTTCAGAATCTCCGGCAGAGGTACCTCAGTAAATATGGTGCGTGTACAAATTGTATAATATTAATATTAGCGCAATATTAATTTGGAGACATCGAAGCGGTTGTCCATTTAAAGTTGAAGGATTGTGGTACTGCAGCTATAAAACATGGTTATTATTATTATTCTTAATATCTCCAAAAAATAATACTTGGAAACTTAAGTACTTTTAACAATAGAAATAACTTAAATGCTCACTCGTTAATTTCTCAATGCTTTTTTGATATTTCTATTTTTTTTTTTAAAACCCGTCGGTAAATGTCGTAATGGTTATTATAAACCCCACTTTTTAAAATAATTAAAATTTGATTGCAGATAATTAGCTCATCACCGTTTACATTGCGCAGTTAATTAGCGCATCACAAAAATTGCGAAATTGTATAAATCTATATGGGTTAACCCTTTGAAAAACCAAAAACCAATAAAAAATTAACTAATATTAAAATAAATAATAATAAATTTATTAATTTTTATTTTTAATGGGTTAACCTTTTGAAAACCAATACAAAATGAATAAATGGAGTTATTATGAACAAGTCGAAAAATCACAACGAAATTAAGTAAAAACTAAAAATAAACTACAAACTAAATTAAGTGTCACAGAAAATAAAAAAAAAATGCAAAAAGCATCTTCAACTAAGGTAATTAAAACAAAAACTAAATACAAAAAGAAATTATAAAATAAGGATGTGACTATTAATTTGTAAAACTAAACTTAATAAAAATAAAAAATGTCAGTATGTACTCCTTCTGTTATAACTAAAAGTCAATCATGTACCTAAGGAGGGGAAAAAACAAAATGATAAAAAACTAAATATAAATAAAAGCATAAATTAAATAAAACGGACAAGTGCGAGCGGGACTCGCGCCCTGAGGGTTCCGATCCGTAGTTTATTTCTAAATCATCATAGCCCTCGAGACTCGGACATTTTTCCCTAAAAACTTCACCAATCCATTTTGGGGGTACAAAATAGAAATTCCTCAATTTTAGACTTTATCCTTTATTTGGGCAAAGCCTCCTAGCATTCCAAATTATATGGTCACTACCCTAGTAAACTAGAGGCTTTTCATTTTCACGATTTCCAAACAAAAATTAGACATTCATTGTCATATATCTTTTTAATGCATTGACATAAGCTTGTTTTTTTTACGGCACTATAAAAGTAACAGACTTTTATATTATAAATCTCTAGTTGATACCATTAGCCGTTCCTGACAGACAGGTAGGCAGACAGACAGACATACAACAAAGTCCCAACAAACAAAAGACAAAAAACTATAAAGAGTTCCGTTTTTTTTTCTCAAGAAACAGAACCCTAAAAAACAACAAACACACCTTATTTTAGTTTCAAAGGATTTGCAAATTTTTGGACTTCCTCCTAAAACATCTTTTAGGGCAAAGGGTAAAGGCCACAGCACACCGGCTGTAATGTATGGACCTGTATGAGACATGGCACACCGCTTGCGTGCACGTGCATGTACATACGTAGAGACTCGCGTGTCTACATTACGTGCTGCATATGCAGCCGGTGTGCTGTGGCCTTTAAAGGGTTTAATACTGACCTGCTCTGCACACTGGGTGTGTTGCGGTGCGAGTCGGGCGAGTGCGCGTAGGAGGGCGACGCTGACATGTACGGCGGCAGGGTCGTTACTAAGACCGGCTTCACGTAACCGTTCTTTAGCATCTCATTCTCTGTTAGAAAGACAGTTAAATGTAATTTTTTGATAAAAACTTTCCTAAGTGGTATTTTTTTACAATGGTTACATATTTTCCTGAGCAGCCATGACAGGGAATGTCACGTTTATTGCTTGCTTTATTCGCTCGTTGGTAGTAGCGTGTCTACATAGAATGCGTTGCCTACGCTAGCTTTATTGCGATTATCAGTACAAGTTCTTCAATTCAACATTCATTTCTACGCGAAAATATTTTCCTTGCTCCAAGACCTTGGAGCCAAGACGAGAACGAAATGCAGTTCTGGTCAAAGTTGTCAACAGCTGTCGAAACATTTTACCAAAGAGTAAATTGTATCCGCCCCGCCATATTGTTTTGTC
Organism: Epirrita christyi; assembly: GCA_951392215.1. NCBI lineage: Eukaryota > Metazoa > Arthropoda > Insecta > Lepidoptera > Geometridae > Epirrita > Epirrita christyi. Next base: position 5,505,711 of record OX595860.1, on the reverse strand, counting down.
TTGTGTTGCTCTCCATGAGAAAGATATTTTAGTAACCTGCATTAAATGAAGCGAAATAATCAAAAAAGTACAATGGGAAAAGGTTTTTACATATATTCAGCCACGTTTAGAAAAGTGTACACCGACAAGGGCTAGGCTCCACACATCTTGGAACAACACCTTTGTCAAATTCGGCAATGATGCTGGCCACTGTATTACCAGGAAAATATGGCCCTTAAAAGAGCCTTAAGAGCTTACCCGGCTTAGTGTAGTACTTGGAGAAGACATCGTCCTTCGCGATGTTTGGGTAAAGGAACTGCAGTTGCGGAAGGTCGAGCACCCTGTCGGCCAGCGAGCGCAGCACGAGGTCGCGCGATGTGAACGGCTGTAGGCTGAACACTTCGTTGCCCTCTACAGGTATAAAAAGGGGGGTTTCTTAGATCATACCACTATACATGGTGTCCCGAAAGGGCGTCAGTTTAAAAAAAACTAGTTTTTTAGGGTTCCGTACCCAAAGGGTAGAACGAACCCTATTACTAAGGCTCCGCTGTCCGTCCGTCCGTCTGTCACCAGGCTGTATCTCATTAACTGTCATAGTTAGACAGTTGAAATTTTCACAGATGATGTATTTCTGTTGCCGCTATAACAATAAATACTAAAAAACAGAATAAAATAAATATTTAAGGGGGCTCCCATACAACAAACGTGATTTTTTTGCCGTTTTTATAGGATAATGGTATGGAACCCGTCGTGCGCGATTTTGAATCGCACTAGGCCGGTTTTTTTTAATTTATTACTTGGTAACCATATAATTACATAAAAAACTAACGCACCACAGGTCTAGATATTAGTGTACTGATCATGTGTACAAAGTTTCATGGAGTTTTAAGAATGAATAGCCAAATTAAAAACAAACTTCGTTCGCGTTTAAATGGGCGTGAGCGCCTTGTTAGCTACCGGTGACCTCCTCTTAAAGGCCTCTACTCATAGCATTCTATGTAGAAGCCTATCCACGTCAGAAGGGCCGGACATCCGGAAAGTGCATCACACACGCAGCAGACGCGGTAATATTTTATATGCGTATAAAAACTTATCGCATCTGAAGGTATCACACACGCAGCACATACGATAATATACGAAAATGATACATTCACGCGGAAACCTTCAAACTGTATTGTATTTCAATTTATATACCTATGGTGCCTATAGATGCTTGACGGTAAAATATAAGTGATCTGCTACTGATCTGCTACGTGTGAGTTGCTCCTTGAGTTTAGTATAGAGAGCGATATGTCAGATACAGATATCTTAATGCATCTGTTGCGTGTGTGACACACTTAAGGCAAGCATGTCAAACATGCGGCCCGGTAGCCGCATGCGGCCCTTTACAACTTTGACTGCGGCCCGATTCAATTTTAAGAACAAAATATATTTTTTGGTAATTTTACTATTAAGTATTGATTAAACAAATAATTAGCGTCCTTCTCCCCTATTACCTAACTGAAAGTCACTCGGTGCCTAACGTTTGACAAATAAAAACATGACCATCAATGAGGGGTTTAACAGCCGTTTCAAATCATGTTTTCAGCATTGAAAATAGATGGCGCTGCTCTGTAAAGTAACTGTCAAGTGTCAAAATAAAGTGAAATGTCAACATCGACAACGTAGAAATAATTTTCGTTTCGTTGTATTTATTTTTGCCTACTTCTAAAAACACTACGAAATCACTAGCGCACACTCAAGAAGCAATCACAAACAGAATATCATGACTAATAGCCACAGACTACTTAGAATAATAGTTTTGTACGTGTGCACCACAGACAATCTTGATTGATACAGTTGAGTCAACGCCATGTATCAAACCAATTTGAACTACTTCTTTTATTTTTAATCGAAGATGAAAAGCCCTCATTATAGGGGCTAGTACTACATAGATATATCTAGTTTGTTTTCTTTGTGGTTGGATTTTGCGGCCCACTGATTCTACGGTCTCTAAGCATTTGGCCAATCAATGACTTTTGAGTATGACATGCATGGGCTAAGGCTATTGGATGACTTACCGCCGACCCAAGCGATGGTGATCCCTCCCAGTTCAGAGTCAGAGAACCGCAGCAGGAACGTGCCGGGGGGACACTTAGACAGCATATCTTCGGCTCCCTTCTTCTGTATGAAGCCACGGATAAGTCTATTGGAGAAAGATGAATAGGTGATATTAAAAAAATACTAATCGTGTGTGTTTAAGCTGTGGTAGGCTCGACCTAAGAATAAGACTCCTCCAACTCCTCGTGTGAATGTCGTAAAACTTTTCATTTAAAACACCGACTTCCACCGTTGTATTTGACTAAATATTTGGATGAAAAAAAATTATGAAAGAACCATAGTGGTGAAAGGATTCTGATACTTTCTGAATGCAAATGCTTGGTTTGTTGCTGAAAATAACAAAATCGCCATATGTATGCCAACAATATTTGAGGAGTTCCCTCAATTCCTCATGGATTCCATCATCAGAACTGGATTCTGATGATGGAATCTGACCAATCTGGAAGTATATCTATTCAAATAAAAAAATAATTTTCCAAATCGGTTCATAAACGCCGGAGATATGAGGTAACAAACATAAAAAAAACAACCTAATTGAGAACCTCCTCCTTTTTTGGGAAGTCGGTTAAAAATGCGACTAAGGGATTACACCAGGGGATGGGTAGCAGCATCCACCTGCTTAACACTAAACTGCGATCACCAATCCGCCTGCCAAGCGTGGTGATTATAGCTTTTCCTCCATTTGGGCCGGTTTCTACCGGGGCGGAGAGGAGAGGAGACGAGAGGAGGTGTGTTTGAATAAACCAATCCGATTTCGTTGTTTCGTTTTCGTTTTATCTGTCAAGCCTGCCTGCCAATAACATAACAGTCACATACGTAGTGTAGGAAAACAAATGTAATTGGTGGCCGATGAGAGTTGCTCAAAGTTTACGGCAGAGCACCGCGGCACTGCGGAGCTCGCTGTGCGCGGGGTAGTGCGGGCGGGGGGGTGCGCTGGCGCCCCGCGAGACGTCGGGATTGGTCCGGCTCGCTCGCGCGGCTTGCCGACCGACCGACGACGGACAGTGGCTAACGGACAGAGCCTGAGCACGGTCGTGTTGTCACACGCGGACTGTATTACCGCGCACGTACCTGTGTCTCCTACAAACGTAGTTTAAATAATAGTGTTTGGTGTGTATTCAATAAACTAAGTTTAAAACTATGAGCTACGTGTTTCCGTTCCCCAAGTAGTGAACCCTGCACTAAAATATTTTATAATATAAAGTATATAGTGCTAAATGCACTAAAATATTTTTATTTTTAGTATTTGAGCAACTCTCATCGGCCACCAATTACATTTGTTTTCCTACACGTAGTCTTGATCTCACACTAGGATTCCCTGTGTCGTGGGTATCAGGAACTGAGAGTACCATGGTACCATAATACCCAGAGCTGGAACAAATATTTGCAGATCATACAAACATTTGTCCCGCAGCGGGAATCGAACCCGCAACCTCTTGCATCTCAGCCGGCTTCTCGCCCGCCGCGCCACAGAGGTTGTCCCAACCAGCCAGATTTGCTCTCGTCTCCTCTCCTCTCCGCCCCGGTGGAAACCGGCCCTTATGTTTTATGGGAGAGGCCTAACGGCAGCAGTAGACGTCTAAAGGCAGGTGATAATTAGAATAATTGTAAGAATTATCGTCTTATGCATAACTTAGACAGACTTACAATTGCCTGTTTAACTTACAATAATATAAATTAGTTATTATAGTAGTAACTATAATAACTAATTTATATTATTTTATAGTTGTAGCTGTAGGTCTTTTTGATAAATAAATATAAAAAAAAAACATCTAGAAAAAACAATTATATAACGGGGCCATTTAAAGATCATTCCCTAAACAGCATCGAAAGATCATTCGAATCGGACTAATCAACAGTGCATAAATACTAAATACCTACCTAATATAGTAGATAGCTGACGAATTAATTGATAACCTCCTATTTTCAAATCAGTCAACATGTAAAATAATCTAGTATCATGATAGTCTTGCAGGAAACCTATAGCCAACATTGTTATGTTCAGTTTACCAAAGAAATTAATAATAATAATAAATGCTGGACATTTCACACAAAATTATCTAGCCCCAAGCTAAGCAAAGCTTGTGTTACGGGTACGAGATAACTGATATACTTAATACAATACATTTCATAGATAGATATATTTTTTTATTATACAAAGAAAATACCCAGAACACCCTGAACAAATATCAGCAGATCGTACAAATATTTGTTCCGAGCCGGGAATCGAACCCGCAACCTCCTGCGTCGCAGGTGAACCTTCGCCCGCCGCGCCACAGAGGTCGTCAAATGTCTAACATAACTGAACTACAATGTCATTCAAATTCCTACAAATGGGAGGTCAACAATGGATTTTATATTGGTTCGCTTCACTCGTTCAGTTAATCACTAGCGGTCGCCTGGGGTTTCGATCGTGTTTTACCGGGATAAAAAGTAGCCAATCTGTAGTCCACGTCATAATATATCAGTGTTTAAAATTTCATCAAAATTGGTTCGATAGTTTTGTCGTGTCGTTTTGAGTTGCAAACAACATCTTAGCATTTTAGAAAAATTACGACTATACACCACGTACTTTACATCTTAGCATTTGAAAATACAACCAAATTAAGAACCTCCCCTTTTTTTAAGTCGTTTAAAAATTAGTACGATTTAACAATTATTCCACATTCCGACTGTGTGACGTCATTGGTAAGTACTTCCCACGTTTATTAGGGTAACCTTTAGGTTGTAGTATGATGTAGCCTCGCTCTAACGCTATAGAGATAGTGCGAGACAGACATCTACAGTAGCGCGTTACGTCACATATTACAATGTAGCACTTCGCGTAGCAATCGCAGCGCGTAGCGTATTGAATGTAGCACAACTCCTGATAAGTTATACGAGCCTAGTACTTTCTAGGGCAAACATTCTACAATAGTGCGCTACATCACAAATTACACGTAGCACTTCTCGTAGCGCATAGCATAGTTTACCGCTCTTGAATGTAGCACAACTCTTGATTAGTAATGCGAGCCTAGTACTTTCTAGGACATAAATTCTACAGTAGCGCGTTACGTCACATATTACAATGTAGCACTTCGCGTAGCAATCGCAGCGCGTAGCGTATTGAATGTAGCACAACTCCTGATAAGTTATACGAGCCTAGTACTTTCTAGGGCATACATTCTACAATAGTGCGCTACATCACAAATTACACGTAGCACTTCTCGTAGCGCATAGCATAGTTTACCGCTCTTGAATGTAGCACAACTCTTGATTAGTAATGCGAGCCTAGTACTTTCTAGGACATAAATTCTACAGTAGCGCGTTACGTCACAAAATACAATGTAGCACTTCCGTAGCGCATAGCATAGTTTACCGCTCTTGAATGTAGCACAACTCCTGATGAGTTATGCGAGCCTAGTACTTTATATGACATACATTCTACAGTAGCGCGTTACGTCACAAAATATAATGTAGCAAGCACTTCCGTAGCGCGTAGCGTAGCTTTCATGAACACAACTCCTGATGAGTTATGCGAGCCTAGTACTTTATATGTACATTCAATGTCACTGGCCTATACATGGCGTGACGTCATTTTAAGGTAAGTAGCACTAATGTCAATAACGAAACAAAGGCAACATCTTAGGTAAGTGCATATTTTTCATCAATGATTGTACGTCCTAGAGAGCTTAGGAGCAGTCAAAATTTAGTGCAAACGGGCATTAGTCCATACTGTCTTGTTCCCACAGTCCATTTAGCTGTGCAGTATACTGTGTACGACTGTACGATGTCCTAATGTTTTGAGGCATGGTAAGGCCAGCATCGAGATTACAGCTGAAGGTGGATGGTTCCTTCGATCATGTCACTGAATCTTTCTAAGTCCTTCATAGTAGTCTTAATCAGGGACTTTTTCTGCTTTTACTAAAGGAGACATTGTCGATTTTTAATTTATTTAAATTTGTTGTTTTTTTTTAGTTAGATAGTGTTATTTTGGTGGCATTTTAACCAGTGTAGCCAGACCCACACCCGGAACAAATATTTGCAGATCATACAAACATTTGTCCCGGAAAAAAGGGGAATTGTCAGCGGGAATCGAACCCGCAACCTCTTGCATCTCAGTACTCAGGTAGTGAATTTAAATATAAGTGTGTTACGTGTGCTTTCAAATGGGTGGAAATTAGTAGTGTATCTGCTTTCAGTAGGTACAACCCATACGAATTAACTGTGCACCTCGCTCTGTGACGTCATCCGGGGATCACAGGGGATTTAAACTGTATTTAGATAATTAAAACGAGTCGCGCGCAACGGTAACAAAGATGCTATCGCTACTGAGCGCTTACGGCGAATGCGAGGCGCCGCGCGGGGAAGCGGGAGAGGGGCGCATTCCAGCGGAGTGCACAGTTGATTCGTACGAGCTATACATACATAATTTTAAGAAATGTAATTTTAGTATTGTCATTTTTGACATTAAATTTTATTTAATTTTGACATTTATGAATCCGAGTTGTTCGAATAAATAAATATATTATATTATTATTATTTATTAGAAAATGACTTGACCGAGACTTTTACTGACTTAACCTAAGTGTATCAAAATAATATACCTACTTGACACTGGCAAAAATGAGGAAAAATTTCCTCACAGCCCATAAAATAATAAAAAAAGTTAGCTTCTGCGTAGTCAATGACCAGTTGAGCTATGGCGGCCACGAAAAGGGCCTTGAAAGAACAAGTGTGGTGAAAGGACGGAGGGTACACTCACCGGTCGCACCACAGAGTCCTCAGATAATCCCGGGTGACCTTAACCACCATGTAGAACCACTCCCAGAACGTGAAGTTGCGTTCTGGGAGCGCGTCCTTGCAGAACTGCGTCCAGGATACCGCCATGCCGTTCAGCTCCAAAGTGTTCATCGGTAGATTCGTCCTGTGAATCACAACATTCAAATTAACTATACTGTAATGTCAAAATAGCTGCTAATTTTGAAGTTACAGTGTAACGTCGTATCGTTGAAGAGTTTATTTTTGATCGCACCATTTCTCAGATTATAGACATTATTTAAAATTCTACATTTTGACATAAGAAATGGACAAAAAGTTACATATTTCGATGGGAATAAAGCACTCAAGATCGCTCAAGTTGAGTTTGATATATTATGGGTTTTCATGTCTGTATTGCGAGATATTATTTCATTGATGAAGGTACATGACACGGATTGATGAAAGTGCATGAGGTGCAATGATACAGGGTGTTGAAGGGGAATTATACGAAAGATTGAAGTTAATCATATGGGGTGTTGAAGATGCATGGTACGAGATGATGAAGGTGCAATGATACGGGGTGCTGAAAGATGCGTGAACCAGGATGATGAAAGTGCGTGATACGGGGAATGGGAAGGTGTAGGATGCAAGAAGTTGAAATGCATGATAAATGATACAGAATGATGTCGGTGCATGATACAAGATGATCCGAAGGTGCATGATACGGGGAATTGGAAGGTCTGTGATGCTAGATGTTGAAAATGCATGATAAATGATAAATAAATAAATAAATGCTGTTTCACACAACATTATCTAGCCCCAAGCTAAGCAGAGCTTGTGTTATGGGTACTAGATAACTGATATACTTAATACAAAACATTACACAGATAGATATCTTTTATAATACATAGAAAAAAACCCAAAACATCTGGAACAAATATCTGCAGCGTACTAATATTTGTTCCGAGGCGGGAATCGAACCCGCAACCTCCTGCGTCACAAGCGAACCTTCGTCCGCCGCGCCACAGAGGTCGTCAACACAGTGATACAAGGATGATGAAAGATCATGATACGAGATGATGAAGGTGAATGATACGGGATGATGAAGATGCATGATACGGAATGTTGAATGTCAAAACTACAGAAGGTATTAACCATTCACACCTGAAGATCTTCTCAGCCAGGAAACGCAGGTTCTCCTCGGAGAGATCACCGCCGGTCGCTGAGCAGAATTTGATGCGGAGCGTTTCAGCGAGTAGGCCCCACGTCACCTAAATCCATTCAAAAAATATATTCCATTGCTACCATGTGACAGGGTACACCATGACAGCAACCTTAAATAGTACGACGGAAATAAATAAAAAAAAATAAAAGGGCATTTCGTCAATGACTTTGACGCGGACTATATTCACATTGAGACTGTTTAAACACTTAAGACAGTCTTTATTGTCAGGAAGTCGGTTAGGCGGTTTTGAAAGGATCGGGATCTTTCCGCTTTTTCGAAAACAGACGCTCGTTACTTTTCGAATTTGAGTACTATCGTTTTATTTTGGTGGCATTTTAACCGGTGTAGCTTATTTTAAGAAAACATTGTATGTATTGGAATTACTTCACTGAATAGAAATAATTTAAAAAAATCATTTTTCAAAACAAACTTTTTTAGTCGTTTTTTAGTTTATTAGTAATCGGAACCGTGAGCTGATCAAGATGAGCACAAATACTGCCAGGCTACTATTAACCATCGAGGAGATCCGTTGTCCACCTTCCATCTCCATCATTAGATCAGCCCCCTAATTACAGTAGCAAATGGTAATGGGGAACGCAACAATGGAGATCATTTTGCCAGCCTTAGCGCTTCCCAAATCTTTTGAAACTTGAATGGATTAATATTTAGGTAAAGACGTTTCACCTATTCAAGTTTCATAAGAATTATATAGCGCTAGGCCTGTTAAATTGATACCCATTTTTGCGTTCCCCATTGCCATTTGCTACTGTAATTGGGGGGCAGCTCGCCGTGACCATATTGTATTATCATCTGAACTTGACAGGTATGAAAAAATCTCAGCTCAATCGGTTATAGGTAAATGGTTTAAAATTCATTTGCAAGATTCCACCCGGACAAACATACATACATTACAAGTTAAATAAAAGCTTTTAAAAAAGTTACAAGATACCGTCTTTTAACATTGAAATCCTATTTTAGATTTTATATTTTAATGTAGTTAATTTATTTATTTTATTTCACTTTTTAAACTATCATGATTATTAACATAATTATCACTAGAAACACCAATGAGTGAATTCTATGAGGTGTTCATAGCGGAAAACCTCATAGAATCTGGCTCAAGCCATTGGATTGAGCTACACAATCCACAGGTAATCTCAACAGAGCGGCATTACATACCAAGACTGATGGATGCAAGAGGCAATTGAGATAACTAAACACAGGAATTTCAATAGAGAAGATGGTTTTCAATTGTCTGGAGTCTGGAATCCTGTGGTGAGAATGTGTAGCAATCGGAAAAATTGTGTGGTACCAGTTGCTCGTCCGGATACCGGTAGTGTGGTGTGTCGAGATGGAGTTAAGTGTGACAATAAAGCTGATGGTAGGGGTGTTCGTAATAAAAGAGTGAGAATGAGGGTAGATCGTTACGGCTACCAATAACAATAAATCTACTCGCAAAGACTTCAGTTTACCCGTGATCATAGCGCATCAAAATATCGGGAATCAATAAAGCTCAAAAATCATGGTAAATATCCCGTTTCTAGTGATAATTATGTTAATTTATTTAATTCAAATTTTACTGTACCTTGTCTGGCACATGGAAGGGCACGCGTCCCGGCGCCGAGAAGGCGTTGTCCCACGTGACGGTGGCCCAGCCGTGGGGCTCCTGGTTCCCGTGGACTATCACCACCACGGGCAGAGACAGCGTCCACACCTGAAGTATTCAAATTGTTGGTTTTAGGGATCCGTACCTCAACATGAAAAAAAAGGATCCTTCTGTCCGTCAAGACCCTTTTTCTCAGGAACGGCTAAACTTCAAATATATACTAAACAAAATAAACATAACATAACACATAACAGTCACATACATAGTCCTGATCCCACACTAAGATTCCCTATGTAGTGAGTATCAGGAACTACGAGTACCATGGTACCACAACATCCAGAACCGGAGCAAATATTTGTAGATCATGCTAATTTTTGTCCCGCAGCGGGAATCGAACCCGCACCTCTTGCGTCTCAGCCGGCTACTCGCCCACCGCGCCACGGAGGTAGCCAATTATAGTGCTGTAGTGCTGCGATCACACAATACTTAATACAATACATTACATAGATAGATATTTTTAAAGAAATTTATTTTATTTTTATTTTTTAGAAAAATACCCAGAACACCCTAAACAGATCGTACAAATATCAACCTCCTACGTCGCAGGCGAACCTTCGCCCGCCGCGCCACAGAGGTCGTCAGAGGGCGACAATCCGCCTGCCAAGCGTGGTGATCAGGCCTCGTCTAGCAGTGGACGTAAACCAACCGGTGATGATGATGATGAATTCATTCAATTAATCATTTTAATAAGTGTTCGTTGATTAATATAGATGAGAATTAGACACCGGGATGTATGTAACGTTGCCTTTGCCTGGTAGCAGCATCCAGAGGGCTCTTGAGATTAGATAGATCCCGGTACACGTTGTTTTCCATCACCGATTCAAACCTGACCTGGAAGACGAGCTCGCCGCCGCCCACGTTGAACTGCGACTGGAACAGCAGAGTGAGTTTCTCGTCCATGACGCTCTCGGTGCCTTTCTTCTCGGCGCGCTTTATCTTTCGCAGCTGCATGTTTCTGTTAACAATGTGTATACATTTACAAACAACAGTCGAAACCGGATATACCGACATTGTTTATAACGACATTGGTTATAGCGACAGATCGGTTATAACGACATCGGTTATAACGACATTGGTTATAGCGATATCGGTTATAACGACATTGGTTATAGCGACAGATCGGTTATAACGACATCGGTTGTAACGACATCGGTTATAACGACATTGGTTATAGCGACAGATCGGTTATAACGACATCGGTTATAACGACATTGGTTATAGCGACAGATCGGTTATAACGACATCGGTTGTAACGACAGATCGGTTACAACGACAGATCGGTTATAACGACATCGGATATAACGACATCGGTTATAACGACATCGGTTATACCAACATTGGTTATAATGACATCAGTTATAACGACTAAATAACAAGGACCGGTCGAATCCTACTAATATATATAAATGTAAAAGTTTGTGAGGATGGATGGATGTGTGTTACTCTTTCTCGCAAAAACTACTGAACGGATTTCGATGAAACATTACATTTTTATAGCTTATACATTAAAATAACATATAGGCTATAATTTAAAATAAAGGTTCCATGCGGGCGGAGCCGCGAGCAAATGCTAGTTCCTGTATAATCCTATCCTACTAATATTATAAACGCGAAAGTTTGTGAGTATGGATGGATGTTTGTTACTCTTTCACGTAAAAACTACTGAATGGATTTGAGTGAAATTTGGAATGGAGATACCTTACGCCCTGGATTAACACATAGGCTACTTTGCATCATCATCGTCATCAATTTTCATCATTATTCACCTGGGTGAAACCGCGGGGCGCAACTAGTTTACACATGTAAACATATCGGTTAAAGCGACGAATTCCATCGAAATACACCGGCTATGGTATCGAGGTATGGTCCAACTCCTCCTGAGGATGTCGTTCGGGCGACTCAGAGATTACGGCAGGGGATGGGCAGCAGCATCCACCAGAGTACTCAACACGAAACTGTGATCACCAATCCGCCTGCCAAGCGTAGTGATTATGGCAAATCTCTCCATTGCATTATATGGGTTGTACGCTATGCTTTCAGCTTTTCAGAAGCACAACAAACACGAGGGTTTGAATTCAACTGAGGCAATGAATTTCCTCACCGGAAGCTGACGCAGAGCTGGCGACTGGTCGGCTGGTACTCCATGGCGCCGGAGTTGTTGAGGATCTCCCCGCACTCCACTGGCTGCTTTCCCTTGCCGGCCTGGGTCTCACTTTTCAGCAGCAGTTGAGCTTGTTGCTCAGATATTATCGCCACCTAGATAAATAAATAAATGCTGGACATTTCACACAACATTATCTAGCCCCAAGCTAAGCAGAGATTGTGCTATGGCAACTAGATAACTGATACACGTAATACAATACATAGATAGATATTTTTTTATTATAAATAGAAAATACCCAGAACACCCGGAACAATTATCTGCAGATCGTACAAATATTTGTTCCGAGGCGGGAATCGAACTCGCAACCTCCTGCGTCGCAGGCGAACCTTCGCCCGCCGCGCCACAGAGGTCGACAAAAGATAAAATCTTATATCAGTGTCTACTTATTTTACTTCCGTTACGTTTTCATGTTGTTCTATTTTTTTTCGTGGTACTTAAAAGCTTTTCATTACATTTTGTTCGATCTCTGCTTATTTGAAATACATAAAATAACACCCAACAGTTACATACGTAGTCTTGATCCCACTCTAAGATTCCCTGTGTTGTGGGCATGAGGAACAAACCACAAGTAACATGGTACCATAAAACCCAGACCCGGAACAAAAATTTGCAAATCATACAAACATTTGTCCGGTAGCGGGAATCGAACCCGCAACCTCTCGTATCTCAGCCGGCTACTCGCTCGCCATGCCACGGAGGTTGTCAAAATGATCGATATGAGTTTGCGAGACAATTAATTCATGATACTGCGTTGTCATTGGTTCAAAGTCAAGGACACATCTACATGCTACAACCGACCAATGGCAAAGCTTCTTGTTAAGAGAAGCTTTTTTTTTTGTTTTTAGGTAAACTTAAGTGAGCCTTAGCTCACCTTACCTTGAGTATTGTTTATGAATACTTACACTGACTCTTGGTGGGGTCATATAAACGTTGAGCTGACCGCCGACTAGCAAACGGACAGTAGCCGTGAAACTGAAAACATATGTTATTTATATGTTATTACATAAATACATACATATATAAGACGTGATGATCATGGCCTATGAATACGACTCCTCTAACTCCATCTTTGGATGTCATAAAAGGCAACTATTCCGCCGGTAGCATCCACTTGAACACTCAACACAAAATCTGCGATCACCAATCCGCCTGCCAAGCGTGGTGATTATGGCAACATTATCCTTAATGCCTCGCCTTATGGCCTCGTCCAACAGTGGACGCCTGAAGGCTGCTGATGTGATATATGCAGTCAACAATCATCATCAGACGGTAGACGCCCACCGCTGGACGAGGCCATAAGGCGAGGCATTAAGGGTAATGTTGCCATAATCACCACGCTTGGCTGGCGGATTGGTGATCGCAGTGTTTGTGTTGAGTACTCAGATGGATGCTTCTGTCCATCCCCTGGTGTAATCCCTTAGTCGGCTTTTACGACATCCACGGGAGGAGACGGAGGGGTATATTCTTAGGCCGGACACAGCACAGACCAAATGCAGCTCATATGACACACAATTTTCTGATGGGAAATTAGTAACATTACCTAACTACTGACTGGACTCCGGTGTGAATAAATATTAGGAATAATGAATATGAATAAGAATAATGAACAAAAATAATAAATAAAATAATAAATAATACTGGACATTTCACACAACATTATCTAGCCCCAAACTAAGCAGAGCTTGTGTTATGGGTACTTGATAACTGATATACTTAATACAATACATTACATAGATAGATCTTTTTTTATTATACATAGAACAAATATCTGCAGATCGTACAAATATTTGTTACGAGGCGGGAATCGAGAATCCGCAACCTCCTGCGTCGCAGGCGAACCTTCGCCCGCCGCGCCACAGGGGTCGTCAAATAATGAATAAGAATAATTAACAACAACAATGAACAACAATAATGAATAAGTATTGTGTGTATGTATATTGAAGGTACTTACCGCGTATTGGTCTTCATCACCTGGGGCGGTTGCTTCTCGATCACGAAGGTGGAAGTTACCAGAGTAGACAGCAGGCCGGTCACCTGAAAATATAACTCGAAATATAAACAAACGGTAGAGCTCCTAGTTTGTCTGGGGCATTACTACCACCGCACCTATTTCTGCCACCAAGAAGTAGTGTGAGTATTGTGTGTTCCTCTTTCAAGGGTACGGGTGCCGGTGAAATTACAGACACATGAGATTTTTTCATCTTTATATCTCAGGATGATGCAAGGCAATCAACCCGTACCTTTGATTTATTTTCAGTAGTTCCTTTTGGCAGTTTCTTTAATGGAACTAATAAGACATTTTTTGCACTAGTTCCTTCATCGGAACTAGTATAAGACATTTTTTCCCACTAGTTCCTTTTGGCAGTTTCTTTAAAGGAACTAATAAGTCATTTTTTCCCACTAGTTCCTTTGGTTACATTCCCGGTAGATAGAGGGATTAGATACATTATAAATCAACTATCTACGTTTAATTGAAACTCTTATGCAATACCTCTAAATTGTTTTCTACATTACACATAGGTTAGCGGGAAGAGAATGCTATAAAGCAATAAGTTCGCCTTTGCGCAGTACTTTAAGCTGTGCTATAAAGAATATTCTATCAATATTGTCAAACAGTGGGAAGACTAATTTAAGCTATTCTTATATTTAAGACGCTATAGTTTCACAAAATGCCTTTAATGAGCTCTAGAGTATTTAAGTTTTTGATGAGTTTTTATAGTGTACAAAAAGAAAAAAATACATCGTATTCTTAAGCTTTTTATCTAGTGAAATCATAAATTCTGTACAAAATTGGAATTACCACTCAATAAAAATGAAACAAAGATACTTTTTTTTAAAAATTGAAATCTAATATTTTAGACTAACTTCTAACACCTTTTAATTTTTGGAACATTTAAAACCTAACCTATAAATTGGGTTAGTGAATTCATAAACAAAATCTAACAAAACATTAAAGTGAATTTTTATATACAAAACCAAGGTATCAAAGGCCCAATTTTCTATTTTTTTAAATATTCCAGTCACAATATAATCTCGTGTTAGGCGCATTGTCTCGTACTTCGCATGCGAAGATTAAGTAAATAGGTACTACGTGGCACTGCGACTGACACGAGATTGTGATTAGAATGTTTAAAAAAAATAGTGGATTAGGCCTCTGAGCGTGCGCTCGCCTTCTAAAGTTCATACAAAAATGTTCGTTGAACCTATAGCGTCTTAAGAAGACGCTTTTTTTGTTTATAAGTAAGGAGATAAATGTTTTTTCTATTTTCGATACCTGCTTGCTCATTTCGTCCAGCATGTCGGAGAGGTGCGGCTGACGCAGCTCCACGATCGTTTTGGTGTTAATACGAGCCACGTTGTTCACCTGCAAATAAATAAATAAATAAAATTTATAACGCTGAACATTTCACACATAACTTTTCATTTAAAAAACCGACTTCCACCATTGTATACGACTAAATATTTGGATGAAAAAAAATGTTGAAAGAACCATAGTGGTGAAAGGATTATGATACTTTCTGAATGCAAATGCTTGGTTTGTTGCTGAAAATATCAAAATCGCCATATGTATGCCTACAATATTTGAGGAGTTCCCTCAATTCCTCATGGATCCCATCATCAGAACTGGATTTTGAAAAAATGGGACCAATCTGGAAGTATATCTATTCAAATAAAAAAAGAATTTTCCAAATCGGTTCATAAACGACGGAGATATGCGGTAACAAACATTAAAAAAAAAAAAACTACCGAATTGAGAACCTCCTCCTTTTTGGGAAGTCGGTTAAAAAGGGCGTAAACGCACTACCGGTAACCATCTCTTAATATAGTCATCAAGAGTGTAATATTAGATTATTCTTTATGTAGGATTCAAATCATCTATGGTGAAGTTTGTAGGGAAATGTGGCTACAACTAAAAATTTTTTGTTAGTAGTAGACCTTCTTGTGAAAGAGTTCGTCCGGGGAAGTACTACCACCGTACCTATTTCTGCCGCCAAGCAGTATTGCTCGCATTGCTGTGTTTCGATTTGAAGGGTACGGGTGCCGGTGAAATTACAGGCACATGAGACTTTTCATCTTTATGTCTCAGGGTCGGCAGCGCGCGTGTGATGCCTCTGGTGTTCCAGGCGTCCATAAGCTACGGTAACTACTTCAGGTGGGCAGTTTGCTTACCAAGTAGTATTCAAATAAAAATAAAAAGGGTTCTGCCGACTTTGAAATAATTTACGAATCGGAACCCTCAGCATGGGCGTAGCCAGGGGAGGGGGTTTTGGGGGTTCGAACCCCCCCTCCCAAAATGTAAAAAATGTCGGCAGTTTTTTTTCACATGGATATTAATGTCATTTCATGTACATTTCTGTTATTTAACTGTCTTAAACCCCCACCCAAATTAAAACCTTGCTGCGCCCGTGACCCTCAGTGTTCAGTTTTGATGGTGGATCATGGAGCATGGTGGACATACCTGTTGCCTCGTGTTCCATATCAAGTCGGCCAGCAGCTCGCACCACTCCTGGATCGTGTTCAGGTTCGACTGCACGGGGACGCCGTTACCGCTAAGTTGCTGCTCGCGTTTCCATCTAAATGAGACAAGAACCATTACAGAAGCTATTCTCATACATTGACATTGACGACCTCTGAACGCGGCAGGCGAAGGTTCGCCTGCGACGCAGGAGGTTGCGGGTTCGATTCCCGCCTTTGAACAAATATTTACAGATAATTGCAGATAATTGTTCAGGGTGTTCTGGGTATTTGCTATGCATAATAAAAAATATCTATCTATGTAATGTATTGTATTAAGTATATCAGTTATCTAGT
Organism: Epirrita christyi; assembly: GCA_951392215.1. Lineage (NCBI taxonomy): Eukaryota > Metazoa > Arthropoda > Insecta > Lepidoptera > Geometridae > Epirrita > Epirrita christyi. Next base: position 5,489,025 of record OX595860.1, on the reverse strand, counting down.
ACCCATAACACAAGCTATGCTTAGCTAGGGGCTAGATAATGTTGTATGAAATGTCCAGCATTTATTTATTATTTATTATTATTTCAATAATTTTAGCTAAAGTAGATTGAGTCTCTCTTTACTCTTTCCTATTAGAATAACTATCCTACTCTAATGGTAGTCACCGTGAATTGAAAGTAGACTAAATTGTTATTTATGAGGGAGCAGAATTACAACTTTCTGTCAATTCACAATTGCCAACTCGTAGAACTCATCAATTGAGTGAAATACTATTATCGAGCAGCCACTTTCGCACTCTCGTTTTGAAAATCGCTCTGGAAGTCGCATCACTTTTAATAAATAAACAAAAGAACATACTTGATAAGCTCTTCGTCCAAGACCTGGCTCTGCAGTTGTCGGAGGTTCGCAATGTTCTCCTTCATGTGGTCCACTAGTTCCATCTGCGATTGGCTGATTTGAGCCACCTGCCAATGAGGAAATAGTATTCAATGTATTCGAATTGTCGGACAGGTGGGACTGTCCTTTGACACACTATATGCAACACTGTATGCAGTATAGCCGACGAAGCAAACGGCCCACTTTGGAAAGTAGTTGCCGTAACCTATGGACGCCTGCAATGCAACACCAGAGGCATCACACGCGCGCTGCCGACCCTGAGACAAAGATGAAAAGTCTCATGTGCCTGTAATTTCACCGGCACCCGTACCCTTCAAACCGAAACACTACTGCTTGGCGGCAGAAATAGGTACTGGTGGTAGTACTTCCCTGGACGAACTCTCATAAGAAGTTCTACTACTATGTGACCAGTAGGTAGTCCATGTGACCTGCAGGTAGTCCATGTGACCTGTAGGTAATCCATGTGACCATGTAGTCCATGTGAGATGGTACTTACAAAGGCGTTAAGTTTCATCTAGGTTTCCTTTAATTGAATGCGCAGACTGGCGACCAAATCGCGAAGCTCAGTCGTCATAGATTGTTTTAGGCAGTCCATGTGACCTGTGGGTAGTCCATGTGACCTGCGGTTCCCCATGTGACCTATAAATAGTACTTACCAAGGCATTGAGTTTCCTCTCGGTGTCCTCTATCTGAACACGCAGACAGGCGACCAAATCGCGACGCTCGGTCGTCAAAGATTGCTGTAGGTAGTTCATGTGACCTGTGAAAAATTATTAAACGGGTTCACCCTCCATAAAAGTCACGGCGACAAAACAATGTGTTAGCATTATTAATGCTCTGGACTATCTCTCTCTCTCTGGAGGATATCGATGGAGATCCAGATCCAGATCGGATCGTAATGATTAACATAACATCACATACATAGTCCAGAGGCCCAATTCTCTTAATTATTTTAAAACTATACAAAAAGTTGAACGAATCGAGACTGAATTGTGAATTGACAGAAAGTTGGTATTCTGCTCAAACATACTAACAATTTAGTGTACTTTAGATTCAAGGTGACTACCATTAGAGTAGGATAGTTATATATATAATTAGAAAGAATAAAGAGTGATTCCATCTATTTTTAAGTTAAAATTATAGAAAAAAGCTTTGAATTTTGAACTTTGAAAAACAAAAAGACCCTATAACTCACCCTTATTCTTCAAGCACTCGTGGTACTGCAGAGAAAAGGATTCAATGTTGGCTTGCAAGCTTCGGATCTCTTCACCAGCCATGTTCACCTTCTGCCGCACTGACTGCAGACCGGTGATCAACTGAAATTACACACTACATTAACACATGATAGACCTCAGAGAGCAGTAAGGTCTCCAAACACGGCATGATGTCTAACTGAGGAACCACCGCATGTAGCTGAAGACAAGGGTTCTCAGGTATGTCATACCTCATTGTACTTGCGCTCCGTCTGCAGCTGCGCAGTATCCCGCGCACCAATCACACCCTGTATCACTAGATGCAAGTGATGCAGGGTGTGAATGGTGCGCAGCGCATGTAGCTAAGGACATGGGTTCCCTAGTGTGTCATACCTCACTGTACTTGCGCTCCGTTTGTGGCTTTGCGGGGCACTGCGCACCAATCACACCCTGCATCACTAGATTCAAGTGATGCAGGGTGAGATTGGTGCGCAGCGCATGTAGCTAAGGACAAGGGTTCCCTAGTGTGTCATACCTCGCTGTACTTGCGCTCCGTCGCTGCGTGGGGTACTGCGCTCCGTCGCTGCGTGGGGTACTGCGCACCAATCACACCCTGTATCACCAACATCTCCAGCGCCACATGTAGCTAAGGACAAGGGTTCCCAGGTATGTCATACCTCGCTGTAGTTGCGCTCCGTTTGCGGCTGCGCGGGGTACTGTGCACCAATCACACCCTGCATCACCTCCATCTCCAGCGCCGCATGTAGCTAAGGACAAGGATTCCCAAGGGTTCCCAGGTATGTCATAACTCGCTGTACTTGAGCTCCGTTTGCGGCTGCGCGGGGTATTGCGCACCAATCACACCCTGCATCACTTGCATCTCCAGTGCCGCATGTAGCTAAGGACAAGGGTTCCCAGGTATGTCATACCTCGCTGTACTTGCGCTCCGTTTGCGGCTGCGCGGGGTATTGCGCACCCATCGCGCCCTGAATCACCTCCATTTCTAGGGCCAAGCAACGCCGCATGTATGCGTATAACTCGTGCGGCGCGTGGCTGTAACACAACACAAGTTTGTTTAATAGCATGAATTTCTTTGTCATGTAAGTACAAAAGGCGCACTGCTTCTGCATTGGACAGTATTCCCTTTTCGGGACCTTTTCAAGCTTGCGAGACCTAACGCAGACCAAAAAAAAACCAGTGCTGCGAAGTATTCATATTCATTTATTTATTGCTCTTATGCATTAAGTACATTAATATTAGTAAGTATTGGTCTTATTATACTAGGTTAGTTAAGTACTTACACATAAACCCCGTTAGGGCGCTGCAATTTTATTAGTAGTAGTTCTTTGTCGGAGCTTTAATTATTATTATTCATTTATTTCCATCAACATGGATAATAATTGTGTTAGTGAGTTTCTTATTCTAGATTAGTTAAAAGTCAAAAATCAAATAGAATTTACACAATCATAAAACACTTGCTTTAGTTAAGCAAAAAGTCAAGTTTAAGTCAGGCAATTTACGAGTACGTATGATGTAGGATTTTGTACGGATACTCCGATGAGCCCTTAACGTACACTTTGTGAACCTTAATTGTCTGTGTTATGCTACACGATACATAAGCAGACTTTAGACGTCCACTGTTGGACAAGGCCTCCCCCATATAGAATGTAATAGAGGGATTTGCCATAATCACCACGCTTGGCAGGCGGATTGGTGATCGCAGAATTGGTGCCGAGTACTCAGGTGGATGGTGTTGCCCACCAGGCGTGGTGCACTCCGCGCTTTAGGTATGAAGCTACAAGTACCCAGGACGCATCGCATGACGGGTTTATTCAGTAAAGACACACATAGTGTGTCGCGCGCGCTCGACCTGACGCGCGACTTACGCTAACAAAAAAGTAATTCTTAGGGTGATTCCTCTCGCATGTGGCGCGAAATTCAAATTTTATTGTGTTTTTTGTAAATCACAGCTAACCAACACTTCTTGAGATAGAGAAAACAGATTTTGCGAAAACTAGGAGACCTAACACACATGTTTTAATTGATAGTATATCATAAATGTCATTAGTTAAGCTACACATACCTTTAAACCAAAAAAACACTGTAAATATCATTGAAGAGTATTCGTAGCTGAAGTAATGATCTATATGTGAAACTATAAACTAAAACATGTGTGTTAGGTCTCCTAGTTTTCGCAAAATCAGTTTTTACTATCTCAAGAAGTGTTGATGAGCTGTAATGAGCAAAAACGCAATAAAATTTGAATTTCGCGCCACATGCGAGAGGAATAACCTTAAGTTCGAGTACCATCTTGTACGATTACTTATTTATTCTGTGCTATGGCCAAACGGTAATCGTTGTTAGTCATTTCATATTTGATACCTACCTAAACACTATTACACCTAAAGTAAACGAGATATTTAGTTTAATTGACAAGGTACACACTAACGAATGCCATTAGATAATTATGCTGTCGTCATGGATTTGTAACGTAGTATAAAAATTCCTTGGCTGTCGTAAGCACATAACACTAGTCGTCAACCCTTACGAGCCGCGTCACTCTGCGCCAGACAGCGATAGAGTTACGCGTTAGAAGAGAGCGGAAATGTTTAGGTGAATAACGCGATAGGCACTAAGCGCTTATGCGAGCTGAATTGCACTTTGTTGCGTCCCAGCAAAAGTAGCTATTTGTATAAATTTGTTCGTGAAGTGAGTCTTCTGTAATGTCTTTGTTCTGTGCCCACACCCCTGGTGTAAGCCCTTACAACTTTCACACAAGGAGACGGAGGGGGCAGGGGTTCTTAGGCCGGACAAACCACAGAACTACAACATACGTCCGTGTCAGTTGCTTGTTAAAATTCAGACTAAGGATGATTGTCTTGAAGCAGACCATGGATGGAAGTACTCATCCATGGTCTGCTTTAGACCTTAGCGGACTCTTCATCATAAAGAACATGTCTGGTGCCAGCATGAGATTGGCGTGGTGCCAGATCCCTTCGCATCTCTCGCACACTTTTTTAACACCTACCCATCCGACAGTCACATACTTGTTCATAATCCTACACTAGGATTCCCTGTGTCGTGGTTATCACGAACTACGAGTACCATAACACCCAGACCCGAAACAAATATTTGCAGATCATACAAACAGCGACCTCTATGGCGCGGCGGACGAAGGTTCGCCTGCGACGCATGAGGTTGTGGATTCGATTCCCGCCTCGGAACAAATATTTGTACAATCTGCAGATATTTGTCCAGGGTGTACTGGGTATTTCCTATGCATAATAAGAAAATATCTATCTATTTAATGTATTGTATTAAGTATATCAGTTATCTAGTACCCATAACACAAGCTTTGCTTAGCTTGGGGCTAGATAATGTTGTGTGAAATGTCCAGCATTTATTTATTATTTGTCTCGCAGCGGCAATCGAACCCGCAACCTCTCGCCATGTGAGCCCGCCGCGCCAAGGAAGTCCTCAAACCCCTGACACTATTATTATATTAGTTATCTAGTACCCATAACACAAGCTCTGCTTAGCTTGGGGCTAGATAATGTTGTGTGAAATGTCCAGCATTTATTTATTTATTACCTGTACTGCATGTGGAAAGTCTTGGCAGCCTCTAGCAGCTTCATCTTTGTGACGAACATGTCTGGAGACAACATGAGGTCAGCGTGGGATTGAATCTCTTGGACCAGCTCCTCAACGAAGAACCGCTGCTGTTCCTCGGGCTCCGTCGTCCTGAACGTGGAAAAATTGCCTTACTTATAAACATGACAAAACAAAACAATAAAAAGCAGTTTTTTTTCCTGCACTCACCAAATCCTGCTTTCGATCCATGGCGCAAGACAATGCCGCACTTCGATTGGGAAATGATCAACGTAGATCGTGCGCACCTGAACAAAAGTTAAAAACAATCAATCCACAGATCAAACTGTAATGATCGGTGTTATCAATTGCATAAACTAACATAACTATCGTATCTATAAGTGAAGACTTATGATTCTAAATTTCCCTTTTTACTATGTTTTTATGAGCTGTTAGTTTTCCCAAAATAAATAAATAACACCCTACAGTCACATACGTAGCCCTGGAGGTCTAAAAAAGCCACTTTGTATAAATCATAATACGACGATTCATATAAAGGAATTGCTAAGGATATGCTGAGAATTCATAAAATTAATTGCTACCAAATGAATTTGCCACATTGAGCAATTCATCTGGTAGCAAATCATTTTCCAAATCAGCAGATCCCTAGCAATTGTATTATGATTCATATAAAGTGGCCTTTTTAGACCTGCTGATCCCACAATAGGATTCCCTGTGTCGTGTGTATCAGGAACTACGAGTACCATGTTACGCCCGCTTTCACCGCTTTTATAAAACATGACGTTCGAAAGTGGTACTTGTGTTTACGGATTAGGGAATATTTTATTTTGTCGTTATAGAATAGTGGGGCGTTTAGTTGTACATTAGACTCATTCCAACCCCCTTATTAATATTCATTTTTTAAACCTATTTCGGAAATAGCTTTTGTTTTGTTCTCTCTGATGTAATATTACATAAGCCAAAACAAGACATAAGCTATTTTAGTTATCAAAGGTTTAAAAATGTATTATGAATAAAGGGACGCGTCTACGTTACGCGCTGCATACGAAGCCTGTGTGCTGTGGCCTTAAGGGGTTAGTGTATGTTACCCGTATCAAAACGAAGCCGTATCAAGTGCGCGCCCTCAGGTATCTAATCTGTAGACTATTCGGAAATCGTCAGATTGAGGAATTTCGAAATTTTTACCCCTAAAACGGGATGGTGGAGTTAGGGCAAAAGTGGATGATACTCGAAGAACACTTCTTCGAGTCAATTTAAGACTTTTTCCTTTAATTCAGTTACAACACCTCCTAGCATTCGCAATTTTAGTATTGTAAGGTCACTAGAAGTACATTAGAGGAACTTCATTTTCGCGATTTCCATATAAAAATTAGACATTCATTGCCATATCTTTTTAATGCATTAAGTTAGAAGGTTAATTTTTAGGGCTCCGTATCTCAAAAGGTACCAATAGAACCATTGTAGCATCACCAGCATCACTCAGGTGTCAAAAAAGATGAAATTTGGAACATTATTAGAGTTAGCTTAGGACCATGTGTTTATTTGAAGACACAAATATACAACAAAGTGATCCTATAAAGGGTTCCGTTTTTTCTTGTACAGAACCCTAATAATATATTTTACGAAAGTATTAACTTACCTTTTGCAAGCTCTCTGGCGGAAGCTGCTGAGCTCTAGCCCAGAGCGACATTCTGACTCTGTAACAAATCATACATTAGGTTTTTTCTTTTTTATTCTTTTCTTATTTCATGGCGTAAACTTCCTTACTCTTTATTAGTCTATTTCATAAAAGAATATTATGTATTCAAGTTACATAAAAGTGGTGTTTTATCCCCAAACATAATTATTATGTTACTCTGTACACTGCCGCCCGTTTCTTAAGGTTGCCTGGAAGAAATCGCTTTCAGCGACAAGGCCGTCCACATTGTACTGCTAATTTAAATAAATCCTATAATGTAATGAAACATAAAGTTTTAATCTATCTATCTATCACTCGCTTTACTTGTACAAAAATGCGAGTAATCGCAATAACATTTAATTTTTTTTTATACATTATTTGAACTTACCAACAATTTCAATTTTAATTGGTTTAACCTTTTCTAAGCAACAAAAAGCTTACATCAGAATTGTAATATGGAATTTAGCGTAAGAAAACACCATTGAATAACAGATGTGTTGATAATAGCAGGTTTTTTGTTACCCTGTAGATGTGTTATAACACCTTTAATTTGGTATGTTAAAATGATGCTTGTTTTAACGACCTCTATGGCGCGGTGGGCGGAGGTTCACCTGAGATGCAGGAGGTTGCGGGTTCGATTCCCGCCTTGGAACAAATATTTGTACGATCTGCCGATAATTGTTCCGAGTGTTCTGGGTATTTTCTATGTATTATAAAAAATCTATCTATGTAATGTATTGTATTAAGTATATCAATTATCTAGTACCCATAACACAAGCTCTGCTTAGCTTGGGGCTAGATAATGTTGTGTGAAATGTCCAGCATTTATTTATTTATTTTATGTTGGTTAGGTAGTAAGAGAGCTTCTTGTGAAAGAAATCGTCCGGGGAAGTACTACCACCATACCTATTTCTGCCGCCAAGCAGAAGTGCTCGCAATGATGTGTTTCAGTTTGACGGGTACAGGGGCCTGTGAAATTACAGGCACATGAGACTTTTCATCTTTATGCCTTAGGGTCGGTAACGCGCGTATGCCTCTGGTGTTGCAGGCGTCCGTAGGCTACGGTAACTACTTTCCATCAGGTGGCCTGTAAGATTGTTTGCTTGCCTAGTAGTATAAAAAAATGCTTCTCGCTACTTTTTCGTCCTCATGTGTATTCTACATGAGGTTATGAACATAAGCTAGACGAAAATCCAGAGCTAACCATGTCCATAATATCATGATCAGATGTCAAACGTCCACTGTTGGACGAGGACTCTCCCATAGATCACAATGGGGGTATTTACCATAATCACCATGCTTGCCAGGCGGATTGGTGATTGCAGTATTGGTATTGAGCACTCAAGTGGATGCTGCTGCCCATCCCCTTGTGCAATCTCTTAGTCGGCTTTTACAATATTTACGGGAGGAGACGGAGTGATCTTTTCTTAGGCCGGACACACCTCAGCAATTAGTACTCAAAAAAAACATGACATGACATAACACCCACCAGTCACATAAGTAGTCTTGATCCCACACTAGGATTCTCTGTGTCTACTACGAGTACCATGGTACCACCCAGACACGGAACAAATATTTTCAGATCATGCAAACATTAGTCTCACTGCAAGAATCAAACTCTCTCTTGCATCTCAGCCGGTGGTCATCAACATTAAATGACTTACCAATTTATTTTCTCCGACAGTGCTATCAGATTTTAAGCTCCTGTTTTTACCCACTTCTAGCCTGAAATTAAATTAAAAAACTAAGGTAAGTCCGGCAGCCCAACAACATACCTATGTATGCCCATTTACATTAACAAATTATCTTTATTATTATTAGCTTATACACAGGCAGCAGGGATTGTAGGGGTTTGTAGGGATTGTAGGGGGTTTGTCGGGGTTGTAGGAGTTTGCAGGGGTTGTAGGGGTTTGTAGGGGTTTGCAGGGGGTTGAAGGGGTTTAGCTGTTGCGTGTATATCTTATTAATTGTCAGTGCACTTAAAATGTTTATCCAGTCTATTTTTAAAAGAGTTCACCGATGGAGCAGTTGTCACTGACTCTGGAAGCCGAAAGTCTTTCCATCGCTATCATCAGCAGCCTTTAAATGTCCACTGCTAAACGAGGACTTGTAAAATACAATGAGGATTTGCCTTGATCACCACGCTTGGCAGGTAGATTGGTGATTGAAGTATTAATTTTGAAAATTCAGGTGGATGTTTCTGCCTTTCCCCTGATGTAATTAATCCCTTAGTCGGCTTTTACGACTTACAAGCGAGGAGATGGAAGGGTCTTTTCTTAGGCCGAACTCTTAAACTACATTATGTATGTGTTAAGTGCCTGTTATTAAAATGACAAATGGTTATACAAAATGACTGAAAAGTTTGAGCAGCCGAGCCAACAGACACTGCTACAAAGGCACTGAAGAACCAAAAATGCCCATAATTAAAATTTGTATTCATACTCTAATAGTGATCATGAGAAAACTAAGTTTCATTTTTCAATAGGAACACTGAAATAATATCAAATATTTAATGTACTTTGATAATAACGTAATTGTTTATCAAATTAATTTTAACGTTATACTCAAAAATAAATAAAAAAGTTATATTATGGAGACTAATAACTTTTTATCGGCTCCCTATCACATGGCTAAGCAAGTCACTGATGAGATAACAAGCCGAGTTCGTGATTCAGAATATTCAGATTGAAATAAGTAAGAAACATACCTTTTTATATCAGAAACACGTCATTTTAGCATAATTTACCACAACTGAGGAAAGATTTAACTTAAACTTCACGGTTTTGACACGATTTCAAGTGCAATAACACTGGTATACGTAGGATAATAAGCACTTTTGACGGTAAATGATTCCTTAGCCCGGGGAATAAGTGGTTCTCCAAAATTAATTTACCTGTATCGAGCGAGCGGCCTGTCTGTTTCTTGAGCGAATTCCCAGAATTTTTACATATACACAATTTACACACACCAGCGCGTGATCTCCGCCACTTGAGCACGCACACAAACAAATATGTTTAATTTTAACTCTATCAACAAAGTTGACCTTTGATTACGTACCTACCTAATATGGTGTATATAACGAATGTATCCTCTATTTAAGTTTTCGCTGCTTTTTTTGCATTTTAAACACTTTCTAGGGCGATAATTGGTATTAATTAGTAGCCGATACGTGATAGTGCGAGTGAGATGCAATACCGAGAAAAAATATAAAGTTCCAGGAAATCCATGCAAAAAAACAACCACCCCCACTTCCGACTGGTGATGGTTTGACAGATGGAATGATACCAGATGCAGGATAAAATTTACCAAACCTGGTTGTTGTGTTGGAAGTCAGTGGAAGTCAGAGGCATTTTTAGCAATAAGTTTGCCTATGTAGTACTTGTTTTTTTGTCTTGTACAATTGTTTTTTTCTATCTATTATGTAATCTATCTATCATATTTCACATAGTCCTTCCATCTGTTTTTTGGCTTAAGTAAGTATTATAGAAGAGTGGGAAGCATCAGGCACGTTTTACATCGATAGATAGAAAATACGTTATAGCACACCATATTAAAACAAAAACCGCCCAAGTGCGAGTCGGACTCGCGCACGAAGGGCGGAACCCTTACCTACCATTATCAATGAAAACGGCAAAAAAACACGTTTGTTTTATGGGAGCCCCATAATGGAGACGAATATCTAAAGGTTTCCTCCCATACAATACAATGTTTCCCACACACGTTCTTCCCACGCATCTTCATCGCTGTATATTCGTCTCGGCTGTCACCTTAGTTCTTGACTCACTGACCATACCTCCATCATGAGTATTGCTGTCATGTCACTAAGAAAAGATGCACGAACACTTAGAAACTGGAAAAAAAATGGTGAATCCCAATGGGAAGATTTTTTTTCTGAGGCGTTACATAAATTATGTTCTAGCCGTAAAACATCAGTGAACACAGTCAACCAATTCTTTATTAGTGTGGAAAAAGACTTAGCGTCTAAAATAACTCAACCTCTCAGCATTTCTCAACCAGGCAACTCAACTCTTAAATCCCATTAAGCTCTTTTCCGGTTTGATTGGTTTATAAATAATTACCCGAAAATCATGCTTCAATCAATGGGTTGTTTTCCCTTCAACTGAGGTAAAATCATTTTGTGATGTTCACCCCAAAATAGATGATTAATTTCGAAAGATGTCGCCACCAGTGGCACTTGTTACGTTCCTTTACACACAAAAACATTCTAATATAACTTCAGAAGCAGAATGAAAACGGAGTGAAAAAATATAGAGCTACTTATGAGTAATTAATTTGTAATAGTTAGTCTAAATACAGGATTTAATCAAATCATCATTTTGATTTTGGTTTATATTTTACTTAGACGTATTTTACATCAGAAACCAAAGCAAATTCTAGAGTTCGACACAATTTAATTTACGTTCCTTTTCATTTATTTTATTAGTACCAGTGGTTCAGTTCAGTTATTCTGAGGTTGTTTTATTGCTCCAAGCTTAGGACCTCAGAATAATGACTAAAGCTTTTACATAATCATTTTTTAACTTATTTTATTTCAAATATGTTTTGTCTCGTTTATTTATTTATTTTTATTTATTTATTTATTAGGACACCCAACACAAGTCCACACTTCACATTCCAAAAATAAAAACAAGGTAGTCAAAGTTCATAGTGTTCCCGTAATTATAGGGCATCACAGCGTGCGCAAAAATAAAAAGACAACTTATTTAAAGTAGCAAGCACAAAGCATAAAGTTCAGAAATCAAAAGATAAGAATAACAATTCAAACAAATATTAATTACTTAGTGCTAGATTTATAATAGATATTTACGCTGACTTATTGTTTACTATTTGTGTAGTTAAAAGTAACACGAAGGACTCAAGACAAAAGTTCTTTTAATTGTTTTCTAAATTTGGGTAATGGGTCAGATATGTCCAAATCGCTTGTTTTTGAAATCGTATTATATTGCTTACATATCCTTGGCATAACGGAGTGCTGACCGTGGTTCGTTCTCGAGTACGGCAAGCTAAACAAGTTAAAGGCTCTTATTCTAGGTAAACGAGATGGCGCGGCAATACTCAAGCTGTTTACAAGGACCGTACAGTCCACATTACCATTAAAAACTTTATGTAAGAAAAGCATATCGATTTCTTTTCTACGGTTATATAGTGCAGTCATGTTATAATGCTTTAGTCTGTTACTATAACTAGGCATCTTCTTGGCTAGGTGGTCTTTATAAGTTAAATGGTACATAAAACGTCGCTGAATGCTTTCTATTCTTTTTGAGTAAATTTCGTATTGTGGGTTCCAAACAACAGAGCAATATTCTATTGTAGGACGGACTAGTGTTTCAAAAAGTTTTATTCTGGTTGCCGGATGTTTGAAGTCCTTGCTGTTGCGTATAACAAAACCTAGCAGCCTAAGGCATTTAGACACTGTGGTTAAAATATGTGTATTGAAAGTAATTTTAGAGTCAATAATAACTCCTAAATCCTTAACTTTATCTACATTTTGCAATATCTGTCCGTTTATAGAATATTTGTTGGGTAATTTACTGACAATACTCCGAGTGAAATGTATGTGATGACATTTATTAATATTTAATGACATGTTATTACGGTGACACCAAGATGATAATCTATTTAGATCGTCCTGCATGTTCGTTTTGACGTATGATTACTATTTTATTATTATTAGAATACCTTAGTAGATGTAACGCATTGGATTTTTGTCTATCTGTGATGTTACTCTGTTTTTTGTGAATAAAGTAATTTGTAATTTGTATGACATTTTATATCAGAGAGAACAAGACAATACATATATTTTAAACAAAAATTGGTTTAAAAATTATTATGAATAAGGCCCTTTCACAGCCGGGTTTTCACAGTACGAGTGCACTCGGACCGAGTGAGCTCGGGTGGATGTAAACGAGTTATGTTGTATAGGAGTGCGCTCATATTGCGGTTTACACGCAATAGTGCACTCGTAATTGTGATCATTTTTCTCTTTGACGCCATTTTGTTTGACATAAAATTGATCCGAGTTAATTGGAAAAATAGAGCACGGTCCAAGTCTACTCGGTTTGGCGAATGGGCTCGGATTACGTGTTTACACGATACGAATAGCGTCCGAGTAGATATCCGAGCTCACTCGGTCCGAGTGCACTCGTACTGTGAAAACTCGGCTTTAGACTCTAGGACACGTCCTTTCTACCTGCCTGACATCAATCAAAGCAAGCCGTCAGTTTCAAATAAATATCCATGGTTTTTTACTTGTCATTATTCTGAGGTTTTTAATATTTTTTATGCCTACGTACGCTGTCATATGGCGGCAATATATATTTTTTGTAAAAAAATCTAAGAATTTATATTAACAAAAAAACCTTGCATTCTATACAATTCATAGGTGCAAAAAAATGTGTTCAAGATACATTAAAAAACAAACTGAACTAATGGAGACACCAAAAATAAAAATAAACAAACCCATGTAAGTTCTTAGTAAATCTTAGAGTTTTCTTAATTTTTCGCTATTATTATCACAAAGCTTACAAAACCATTTTTTCAGCGAAATGAAATACCCAGCTCCGTACTCCCAATCCTGGACTGGGTCTCCGATAAAGAAACCCAGAAAAGCATCTAATAACGCAAGCTCTACGTTAGTTCTACTTCTTGAATTGTTGGGCCCTAAAGCCCACAGCTGGGACCTTAGTCCCAGCTGTGGGCTTTAGGGGTAGCCTTAGCTAGGTACTTAACTCAGGCCTAGTGACTTGCGAGCGAGAAGTGAACTTTTTTTTACGACTTCGAGAAGTGAACGGGTCACTTCTCGAATTGAAACATTCTCTTAACTTGTTTGTAGGTATTTATACCAACACGGCGTCTTTTTGTGACGTGATCAACTGGACCAGATTTAGAAAATATGAGTCACTTTCAATCATCAATCATCACCAACCCCCATCCGTTTGTATGAACGGTATCTTCCTTCTATTTCTTTTTGAGGGGTTTTCACGGCCGTTTCAAACTCAGAGGACTGAGGTTTCAAATCATGCTTTCAGCGTTGAAAATAGATGGCGCTGTTCTGTACTTATCTGTCAAGCGTCAAAAAGTGAAATGTCAACATCAACAACTTAAGGTGAATGCTCTCGTTGCCTTGCCCATACAAAATAATTTAAGTATTTTTTCAATCCACAGATTGTCGTTCTTTATATCGTATTTTTTTTTCGATTTTCTAATGATTATCGTACTCGCAAATGGTTGTTTCAAATAAAAATTTACTAAGGGTAATTTTTAAAATTAGTTTGAAATACGACCAATTTTACGTATGTGTGAGTGTTTTTAATGTCCATTTTGAGTCGCCACCTACCATCGAAGCGTGATATTTTTACGCAGAGCACCCTGTTTTGTTTAATTTGACAGAGATGGCGGTTAAATGGACCTCGAGCACCGAGTTTTGAGAAAGATAGTGAAAGATGGCGCTAAATAAATAAAAGTATGCCTCGCGTTATTTTCGGGTCTGTCACCAAAATTGCGAAACGCGACGTTGCCAGGCAACGCTACGTCACAAGTTTAGTGCTTGCTAGTCACCCGTAATTATTAGGCTTTATGAGCTGGCTCTGATAGGGTTGCCAACCGTTCGTTATAATCATAGTTTACAAAGTTATTTGCGGCTATGTTCTTTATACTTTGCAATATCAACAAAGTAGGTACCTTCGAGAAAATACTTTATTGTAACGTACTTTATTGAAACTCAAGTTTCAGTTTTATAAAATAAAAATAAAACAACGAAAGAATATGTAAAAACTATACTTTCGTAACTTCATTCGCAGCAATAAAAAAAAATATTACTAGTCATTGACCGAGCGAGCAAAGCAAGGTAAGTCCTTGCAATATAATATGGCAAAATTTGCTATCGTCTGTTCGGATGTATGTACCTATGTACGTAAGTACTCGCGTACGTCGCATTTTTCAATTAATCTTGATGAAACTTGATATATGTACTTACTTATATATTTATTTTACAATATAGTTTTTGAGAAAAAATAAAAATGAAAACCAATATTACGTGAGCTCTCATTTGTTAGAGTTTCAACGACTTGTGGTTCAAGTAAGATTGGGTATATGCTAGATCGGACTATGGATGCGATTTTTAAACTTTATCGAAAAAACAAGATAGTTTGTGCTCTTGAGGTATTCTGTTCGCAAAACTACTAGTTTTTATAATCCGACCGTGTACCGTGCTGTGATTCAGAAACTCGGTGTAGCAACCCTGATAATATATCAATATCAAAGTGTAGTATGAAGTTGTCATCTCGCTCCTTAAATGCAAAAGAGCCACAAGTCGAAAATTCATTTTTTTACTGGAAAGCCTATCAAAGTTTTGATAGTAGTTTTTTTTGTATTACTTTATAGATCTTTTTTTTCTACATATATGTATGGTATATTATAAGATGCGTATTTTGAACCTTACACTACCTTGAAATTTACATTGAGATCAATGTAATTAAATGCGGAAGAAACTTATCCATAACTATCACCTCTTCATCTAGCAATATTACAAAATAAAATACTCCATAAATCTTTGACTTACTAGTAGTAACGATGAGATCTACGATCAATAATATCTAAGTCATCGCAGTAATCTCATTAAGTGTTTCATTATTATACATAAAAATCCTTTAGCTTAAACGACCTCTATGGCGCGGCGGGCGAAGGTTCGCCTGCGACGCAGGAGGTTGCGGGTTCGATTCCCGCCTCGGAACAAATATTTGTGCAATCTACAGATATTTGTTTAGGGTGTTCTGGGTATTTTCTATGTATAATAAAAAATATCTATCTATGTATTAAGTATATCAGTTATCTAGTACCCATAACACAAGCTCTGCTTAGCTTGGGGCTAGATAATGTTGTGTTAAATGTCCAGCATTTATTTATTTATTTATTTTATAATCAATTTTAAAATAAGTAAGTATAAAAAGTTTAACATTACTTTGGGATTACATCCTTTTCAATCAGTTTTAGGATGCTTTGTTTTTTGTCTCAGCAACTTGTAGCTTTTTGATATTATTTTATATTATTTACTTGGGAAAAATCTGTATCCTGAGAAGTTTTGTATAAAAATATATTTTAATGTTGTTGATCAGTTTTAATAACTTTGAGGTCTGCTCTTTACGACTCTTCCTTTGGAAATCTATGTCAAGAGGCTGAACACTAGGAAGTACTGAATCAACTGATTGGTAATCAATCATCTGTACTGCTGTCTGAGCTTGAAGATGAGGATTCACTTGAGTATATCTGAATCGCTGTCTGTACTTTCCTCAATGACTAAATTTATTCATTGCTCTGGACTTCCAAAATCAGATAATGTTTTCATCAAGTAACGATAGGCTAGGATTGTGTTGGCTGTCTGTCTGGTATGGAATTTGTACCGTTTTTGATGAAGCGATTAAGATAGAGACTCCAGTGAATCCTCATCTATAAGCTCAGACAGCAGTACAGACGATTGATTACCAATCAGTTATGATTCAGAACCTCTTAGTGTTCAGCCTCTTGGCATAGATTTTCAAAGGAAGAGTTGTAAAGGCATAATATATTTTTATACAAAACTTCTCAGGATACAGATTTTTCCCAAGTAAATATAATAAAATAATATCAAAAAGCTACAAGTTGCTGAGACAAAAAACAGGGCATCCTAAAACTGATTGAAAAGGATGTGATCCCAAAGTAATTTTAATAATCTTAAAAGTGATTATTTAATTCAAAGGATACTTATGTATAATAATGAAACACTGTATTTTAAGACTGATTGTACAGACTGATTGTAATAACAGTCATTTAACAAATATTGCATGTTTGTTTATAAACAATTACAACCATAATCACGGTAATCTTATATGCAAAACAGACACATTTCCAAGTACTGCGGTTTCGTTTTAATAAAATAGTAATCAAACTTATTGAACTTTCATTCAAAAGAAACGCATTCCAAAACCTGACACTTTTATGTTTCGTAATAAAGTTATTATTATTATTATTATTAACTGGAAAGATGGCTGCTTTGCTGTGAAGTTAGTCATCAAAGTCTCAAAATGCTAAATGGGTAGTTGTGTGATTGAACTATTTTAAACGCTAAAACCATGGGTGTCTTTTTCGAATATAAAAATTGGAATCATCTAAATGCCATTTTTGCATTAAAAACGATATTGAAATTTTTTGATTTGTGGCCCTGTTGAATTTAAGGTGTTCTGTTTGTCTGTGGTTACCTAGCCCAGTGCACTTATTTCTCCCTATATGTTCCTTGACTTTTTTCTCTATGGTCCTTGTCTATGGTGCACTGTGGGTGTCATGCGATTAATTTTCTTTGGGGCGGTGTCTTTGAAACGAGTGCAAGCCAGGTTATAACGGTTTCACGGTGAAATTTCGTAAGTAAACAGATATTTACATAATTTTAATGTGTTACCTACTAGTAGAGTAGTACTATTATAGAAGATGCCTGCCCTTTGTTTGAAGCCTTCGTTGTTGTTGTTGTTGGACATAGGCCTTCCCCTTAGAATGCCACGACGAACGGTATTGAGCCGCCTCCATCCACCGACTCCCCGCGACGTTTATAATGTCTTTATTCCATCGAGTGGAGAGCTTTCCTCTAACGCGTCGTCCGGTTTGTGGTCGCCACTCGAGAACCTTTATTCTCCAACGGTTATCACTTCTTCGAGCTATATGACCTGCCCACTGCCACTAATTCTGAGAGCTATGTCGGTGACCTTGGTTCTTCTACGGATTTCCTCATTTCGGATTCTATCACGTGGTGAAACTCCTAGCATAGCTCTCTCCATAGCCCGTTGCGCAACTTTGAGCTTGTCTATACGGCCAATAGTTAGCGACCACGTCTCAGTGCCGTAAGTCAACACTGGCGTGTAGACTTTCGTCTTGAGGCTCTGCGGTATCGGCGACGAGAAGATTTTTTTTTATGCTACTTGGCAAGCAGACAAGCATACGGCCCACCTGATGGAAAGCAGTTACCGTAGCCTATGGACGCCTGCAACACCAAAGGCATCACAAGCGCGCTGCCGACCCTGAGACATAATGTGAAAAGTCTCATGTGCCTGTAATTTCACTGGCACCCGTACCCTTCAAACCGAAACAGAGCAATGCGAACACTACTGCTTGGTGGCAGAAATAGGTACGGTGGTAGTACTTCCCCAGACGAACTCTTTCACAAGAAGTTTTCACAAAACCAACAAACTAGATATGGCGTAGTTTCCCGAACGCTGCCCATCCGAGTTGGATTCGTCGGTTGACCTCTTCATCTCATCACATCACACTAATATTATAAATGCGAAAGTTTATAAGTATGTTTGTTACTTCTTCACGCCCAAACGGCGGAACGGATTTGAGTGAAATTTGGAATGAAGATACCTAATAATAATAATAATAATAATAAGCAAGCAAGTACCTTGACTTGGCCCACGAGATTACCGCCATGTGGGATGTGGATTCGACGATTATCGTCCCGATAGTTGTTTCTGTGAATGGCCTTATAGCAAAGAGCCTCGACCAATACCTTGAGAGGCTCTCACTAAATGGTTGGATCAACGGTCAGATTCAGAAGGCAGTACTCCTGGACTCGGCACGCATAGTCAGGAGGTTCCTCTCTCTGCAGCCCTAGCCTCCGACCGCTTGGGCCTTTGCTCCGCGGTCGGTGGTTTACCGTTTTGTAATATATTTTTTACTATACTGTTTTTATATACTATTTGTTTTTATAGATAAGTAGTATTTCTTTATAGTGAAAAATGTATTTTATAACGAGTTTTAAAATAAATCAACGTCATAATAATAATATCATGGTTCACGCAGGTGAAACCGCGAGGCGCAGCTCGATATTTATATTACTTGAAATATCTAAAATTTAATGAATGAAAATGTAATAAGTAAATATGTTATGTTTTCAGATCTTATCTAACACCAAGCTCCCAATTTATGGACGAAATATTTAAAAGCCGAAAATGACGAAGCTGACTCTGGTTGCACGAAAAATAATAATGCACAACAGCAGTCAGCCAGATTTGATGGCAGAAGATTTGAGAAATGGTCCACAACATGAACAGCATGGAAATGATTTATACGTTACTCACAGATCGGAACGTTTTTTTTTATGCTACTTGGCAAGCAGACAAGCTTACGGCCCACCAGATGGAAAGCAGTTGCCGCAGCCTATGAACGCTTGTAACACCAGAGGCATTACACGCGCGCTACCGACCCTGAGACATAAAGATGAAAAGTCTCATGTGCCTGTAATTTCACCGGCACCCGTACCCTTCAAACCGAAACACAGCAA
Organism: Epirrita christyi; assembly: GCA_951392215.1. Classification (NCBI taxonomy): domain Eukaryota; kingdom Metazoa; phylum Arthropoda; class Insecta; order Lepidoptera; family Geometridae; genus Epirrita; species Epirrita christyi. The sequence goes on along the minus strand of OX595860.1, from coordinate 5,469,824 downwards.
TGCGAACACTACTGCTTGGCGGCAGAAATAGGTACAGTGGTAGTACTTCCCCGGACGAACTCTTTCACAAGAAGTTCTACTACTAACAAAACTACTAACTAGTCGTCTGACTGCGAGTCAATTTGGAATAGTGAGAGAGGCAGATTGTTGATTGTTTATCCAATATCATATATTTCCAACACAGTAATATTTGTACACTGTTATGTTTGCAAACGCCGTATCACCACACCCTATAAATGAGTTTATCAGCAGCATGATGCTAAAGCTGGTAGCATTTTTCAAAAATGCGATTTTATCTGAAATATATATTGAGACGTGTTCGGAAAAATGCAAAGTGCATAGATCTCAATGAAATGACATCATGTACGTTATTTTTTCTCATACAAAAAACCCTTACAACATTGTCTAAAACAAAACTATATCAAGAAATGTATTTTTTTCTAGCCACTGATGATCAACCAGAATTAGCAAGTTGAAGTGGCAATGGGAAGGTCATATAGCTCGCAGAACTGATAACCATTTGAGAATAAAGGTTCTCGAGTGGCGACCGAAAAACGGACGAGGCTGTAGAGGAAGGCCCTCCACTCGATGGACTAAAGGCATTATGAATGTCACAGGAAATCTGTGGATGGAGGCGGCTCAAGACCGTTCGTCGTGGCACTCTAGGGGACACCTAAGTGGACTTCTACAGGCTGATGATGATGTAGTTGATCATCAGACCAACTACATCTAATGATGATGAAGATGATACCTCATATCTCCGGCGTTTATGAACCGATTTAGAAAATTCTTTTTTTATTTGAATAGATATATGTACTTCCAGATTGGTCCCATTTTTTTCAAAACCCAGTTCTGATGATGGAATCCATGAGGAATTGAGGGAACTCCTCAAATATTTTAGGCATACATATGGCGATTTTGATATTTTCAGCAACAAACCAAGCATTTGCATTCAGAAAGTATCATAATCCTTTCACCACTATGGTTCTTTCATCATTTTTTTTCATCCTTATATTTAGTCGAATACAATGGCGGAAGTCGGTTTTTTAAATGAAAAGTTATATTTAGAAGAGATGCAATGGGCACTAATGGTAACAATGAATACAATATACGAAGACAAAATGTGCAGTTGCACTGATCGCTTACCTATTGATGAATATTTGTTGTCAGTGTATGATATTTCTAGTGGAAAATACTTGTAATTATAAACCAATAAAAATACCTAATCTGTTTGTTTTTTCTTTTTATTAATTTCTGTAAAAAGACATTCATTTTTGTGGGGGTGTTTGCCATAATTACCACCCTTGGCAGGTTGATTGGTGATTGCAGTATCGGTTACTCAGATGGATGCTGCTGCCCATGCCCTGGTGTAAACCCTTAGTCGGCTTTTCCGACATCCACGGGAGGAGGATTATAGATTCTACGCTGCACACCACGGCACTTTTTATAGGGTGGCAGGAAGTCGGTGGATGGTGGCGGCTCATCCCTTCTAACAATTTTCTTTAACGCCATCATTATCGAGATACCTTATAAACATTTTTTTAACGCCATCTATATAACATCTGGGGATAATGACAACGCCATCTAGTGAAAAACAAAACAGTGAATGTAGAAGTGTGCGTGCGTGTAATTACATGAGGCAAATTGTCAGATCTTATTTATAGTGAATTTGAAATTTCTAACGACTCTTTAACGAAAATTCATGCTGCATCAAATTCTATGACCTACACTGTGCTCGCAAACGGTAAAATTACTCACTAAAGACGCTCGAGTTTTGAACAAAAAATAAAAAAGTCAATATCTGTTTTTCCACGCCATCTAGCGTGAAACGAGCTTTAAGTAATCGAAAGCATCCCCCTTAAATATATTTTCGTTTCGTTGTATTTATGTTTGCCTACATATAAAAACACCACGAAAAAAGTAGCGCGCACTCAAGAAGCAAACATAATATCGTGACTAACAGCCACAGACTAGTTCGATATTAGCTTAGAACGCGTACAATGCACAGATAATACATTTGTAAATTTTGACAGCTAGAGTTGAGTCAGCGCCATCTATCGAACCAATTCAAACTACTTTTTTTTAACAAAGATGAAAAGCCCTCAATGTTGCTAGTTACCACAATTTTGCCAATGTCGATGTCGATAAGATATTAGATACGGTAATTAACTGCCACTTATCCCCCCATTTGTGTTGGTGACTTTGACTTTGACCATGTCTAAATCAGGCTGCGTTTCCACCAAAGATGTGCGAGGTAAATACCAGATGAGCGGTGCGGGTGCGAGGATGCGTAGCGAGGCTGTGGAACGGTACGTTGATGAGCGGTGCGAGGATGTGTAGCGGGCTCTTTTCAGACTGACTGCTAGTAGTTTCTCGCTCGCGTCCATCCTTCGCGCACATCTCTCGCACACATTCCTCGTACACATTCCTCGCACACATCCCTCGCTTGTTTTGTAACTGTATAAAAACCTCGCTCGCTAAGCCGTTTCCACCAGAGATGCGCTGAGCGAGGCTAGGTAAATGAAGTGATTCTATTGGCTCTTAAAAACACATCCCTCACTACGCATCCTCGCTCATCTCTCGTGGAAAAGCAGCCTAATCGAGTACTTAATTTAATTTAAAAAATACTGATTGTATTTACCACAGTCTAAAGTTCACACCTGCGCTTAGACGCGAGCGCAACACTCGTCCGCAGCCGAGATGTCACGGCCCGAATCCTACGCTGCCGCATTTGAAATACGGACTCTTCCCGGATAGGAGCACGTAGGTCTACTAATTAATTAACAAGCATGTAACCATCATTATCACATCGAGATATTTATATACTTGTTCATTGTATTGTTTCATAGACCACTTACCTACTACTCTTAAAGGTGATATCAGATAGACGGATAATTTTTCGTTCATTTTCGTTTTTCATTCAGCACCTTTCACTCGAAATGAAACGTTTAAAAACACAAAATGAAACAATAGTGCCGAATTAATTCAAAGAAAAATTAAGCATTCACTCGAGTGAACATTCATTCGCTAAAGTACCTAGTTCATCATGTTCCGCAAGATGATCTAAGCATAGACAAGCTTGATAAAAAAAAATGCACCCCTATAGTCACACACATAGTCCAGATTCCATAGTAACAGGAATCCTAGTCCTTGTGTTGTTGGTATCAAGTACTACGAGTACCATATGGTACCACAACAAACAGACCGGGTATAAATATTTGTAGATCATGCAAACATTTGTCCTGCAGCGGGAATCAAACCAGCACCTCTCGCATCTCAGCCAACTAACTAACTACTCGCCCGCTGTGCCACGGAGATATTATCATGGTTACTTGGTGACATACCTACTAAACACACACTACCTAATGCATTGTGTTTGTGACCCAAACACAAACAACATTCAAAACCAAACCACATCGTACCATGACGAAAAGCACCGCAATAAATTTATTAGAAGTCAGTGGATGGAGACGGCTCAAGACCATTCGTCGTGGAGTTCTTTGGGAGGTCTACGTCCAGCAGTGCACTTCTTTCTCTAATGATGACTCAATTTATTATTCTAGAAAAGGGAAAGCTGGGAACGAAAATTCTGACATGACACAAGAGTACGATACTTCGAAGACCAAGATTCCTTGCCTTACAACTCCAAAAGGAGGTATAATAGATATCCATACTACCTCCTTACACTTTGGAAATAACATCGTGTGAAAGGGGAGATTGACCGGCAGGTAGCCAAGCCAATTTAGACTTAAGCCGGGTTTTCACAGTACGAGTGTACTCGGACCAATGACCTCTTCTCCGCTTAGCTTCGGTGGAAATGGATCAAGTGATCAAGTGATCAAGATCAAGAATTTTGTGCGGCGAGCGAGCAAGCGGCGCGGCAGAGCGGAGAAGTGTCTAGTCGGGCGGCCGGGCGGCGCACCCTGCTGCCTTCTCCCCTCGCCTCTTGACTAGTTTCGATCTCTCACAGCTGACATCTCTGCTACACAAAGCTCACATCTCCTCTCCGCTGCTTTCCTTGGTGGAAATAACCTGCTAGCTTTGCAGCAGATCTTTTCTCGTCTCCTCTCCTTTCCGCCCCTGTGGAAACCGGCCCTTATTCTGTCTACGTATGGATTTTCCACTTGAATATTGAATTTGAACTAAGCACATTATTTATCAAGATCGTGGGCAGAATAACCTCTGTAAATATGGCGAGTTTACATCAATATCCTGAGAACCGAGTCAAAGTTTTTAGCACGCACGTATGGTGTAGTGTAACAAGGATTTTGTATGGTCACATGAGCGCCCTTAGCGTACATTCTGTGAACCTTATTTTCCATACAAAAATCCATGTTACACTACACCATACGTCCGTGTCAATTGATTTTTAAAATTCAGACTTCGGTCTCTGTATTTAAAAATACTTTTGTTTAGGTGAGACTTCGTCACTTCTAATGGTCCGTCATCCCAAATCACGTAAAGCGTGTCGCCTCTCACGCACTGACAGCACGCACCTCGACATCAAGCCGCGGAACTAAAAGCATTCAAGTAATACCTGCCTACAACTGTAACTTGAGAGCAGCCTGCAACTTTGTACCTTGAGAGCAGCCTGCAACCTTGTACATTGAGACCAGCCTGCAACCTTGTACCTTGAGACAAGCCTGCAACCTTATACCTTGCGACCTGTCTGAAACTTTGTACCTTGAGACCAGCCTGCAGCCTTATATCTTGAAACCTGCCTGAAACTTTGTACCTTGAGACCAGCTTGCAGCCTTATACCTTGAGACCAGCCTGCAACTTTGTACCTTGAGACTAGCCTGCAGCCTTATACCTTGAGACAAGCCTGCAACCTTATACCTTGCGACCTGTCTGAAACTTTGTACCTTGAGACCAGCCTGCAGCCTTATATCTTGAAACCTGCCTGAAACTTTGTACCTTGAGACCAGCTTGCAGCCTTATACCTTGAGACCAGCCTGCAACTTTGTACCTTGAGACTAGCCTGCAGCCTTATACCTTGAGACCAGCCTGCAACTTTGTACCTTGAGACCAGCCTGCAACTTTGTACCTTGAGACCAGCATGCAGCCTTATACATTGAGACCAGCCTGCAACTTTGTATCTTGAGACCAGCCTGCAGCCTTATACCTTGAGATCTGTCTGAAACTTTGTACCTTGAGACCAGCCTGCAACTTTGTACCTTGAGACCAGCCCGCAACCTTGTACCTTGGACCAGCCTGCGGCCTTATACGTTGAGACCTGTCTGAAACTTTGTACCTTGAGACCAGCCTGCAGCCTTATACCTTGAGACCTGTCTGAAACTTTGTACCTTGAGACCAGCCAGAAACCTTGTACCTTGAGACTCGGCGTTGTAAATTGGCGAAACAATACATTTATTCCGGAATAAAAAAATATTGCAGCATACTTTCATTTATTTTTATTCTTCAGTGCTCTCCCAAGGTCACATTATGCTATTTATGAATACATTCCCATCACTAGGATTCCCTGTGTCCTGGGTATCAGGAACTACGAGTACCATAGTTCCATAACACCCAGACCCGGAACAAATATTTGCAGATCATACAAACATTTGTCCCGCAGCGGGAATCGAACCCGCAACCTCTAGCATCTCAGCCGTATACTCGCCCGTCGCGCCACAGAGGTCGTTAGGTTCAGCCATGGTATAAGAATAGGACCCGTCCAACTCCTGTGATGTCTTAAAAGGCGACTAAGGGATTACGCCAGCGGAAGCGGAAGCAGCATCCACCCGAGTACTTAACACCAAACTGCGATCAACTGATGAAGTTAAAAAATTAGTAATTAGTAATTTTACCTTTTTTTTACCGAAAACCACGTTTTCGTAGTTAGAATTGCCTTTGCCTTATAGGAATTGCATACGTGTTTTAAGACACCTCGTACATCCTTAGATATCTAATGACATCCGTGAGGATAGGTACATTACTAGGGGGTAGCGGCACGAAACTCTACCGCTGGCCGTTATTGCGCAGAAGAAAAGTAAGGTATCTTGGGGAGATCTCTATATCTATCTTATAATAATTGTATTGAGTGCGCGACAGTACCCATGGGCAACTATCTCCTCCACGTTTCGTTCAGCGCTAGACTTACGTGCCGCTACTTATCAACAAATAGGGGGAAGATAGATTTAAAAAAAATAAAACAAGTTTTTGTGAATTACATTTACTAGGTATGTCAAAATTATTGATAATAGGTACTCTAGGTAGGGCTGTAATCCTCCAATAGCACTGGAAGCACGCGCCAGGAGGAGCATTAATACTCTTGTGTCCGTGGTCAGATCAATCTAACAAAGTCGATCTGACCACTAATAACACTACTCTTACAACGCATTATAAATGGTGGTACAAAGTAACAAAAAAAATGTAGGTAGGTTACCTACATTCTAAGCAAATAAATAAGTCATACATTTAGGTATTCATTCCTTCATTAAAATAAATGAATAACAAAAGGAGTCGCCACTGTTTACCTGTTTTTATTCTGAGGTAAACAAAGGATACTAATTATTTCCTCTTTGTTCACCTGGCTCATACCAACCACCTAGGTGATATGATTCCGAGGTGATCAAATGAGACTTATAATTCCACTTAGCTGACCCAGGTGAACTGGAATAAACCCTCTAGTAGCAGTAGTCCGGTTGTTAGTCCGGTTGACCGAACTAGTGCAACTTTTCAGTGGCAGTTCTGGTTTTGAACGTACTGAAAGATGACTTTTGTCTAGCAAATTTGTAAGACGATCAGTACAGGAGATTTGGAAAGAAGACATTACCGAAAAGAACTATGAGATCTACTGAAAAATGATTCAAATTGAGATGCCCAACTACAATTAACTTGTAGTGATCAACTGAGATATTAATGTACAATGTGGCTCTCTTTACGTGCTAATTCTAAAAAATATAATAAAATACGTAAAGTACCTTTGTATGATAATTAACATTAGTCGTTTTTCTTAACATTACAAACTGAACTGTTGCTACTAAAGGGTATCAATAGGTCGGGAATTTGTACCAATCGAACTACTGCCACTGAAAAGTTGCACTAATTTGGTCAACCGGACTAACAAGAACTACAGAGAGCTGATTCTACGTTTTGACAAGCAATTGGCACGGACGTCAGGTGTAGTGTAACACGGATTTTTGTATGGAAAATGAGGTTCACAGAGTGTACGCTAGGGGCGCTCACCAGTGTCTCCATACAAAAATCCACACTACACTACACGAGACGTCCGTGCCAATTGCTTGTCAAAACGTAGAATCAGCTCTCAGCTACTTCCGTTTACTTTATACAGAGAAAGTAATTTAAAAATTGAGGCAACCTGCCCTTACCATAGTCCAACTAAATGAAGGAACCACCTGAACATGAAAAGTGGGTGCCTGTAATTTCACCGGCACCCATTACCCTTCAAACAGGAACACAGCAATGCAATACAACAGGCTATATTAGAAATATGTATACATAAAAAAGTAATGGGAATATAATATAAAATTAATTAGTAACTAACTGCATTCAAAAACAAACTCGACATTTGGCTTCGAACAAATAAATCAGTGCTTAAAAAATTTACCAAAACTAAGAGACAATATATTTAATAATACATTTTAACACTGTGTGACGTAGACACATCAGCGACAGCTGCTCGTCTATAAATAAATAATAATACCTCCTATAAATAGAATATCTTGCATGTCATTTTACAGAGCAAATAGTAGTAACAAAGGACAAAAAATATACCAGTGTAGTAACAAAGGACAAAAAATATACCCGTGTTACTACTGGTAGTAAGACTGGTAGGTACACGGGTAACATACAAAAATAACATACGGGCCTAGTTCATAAAAGGGCAGTGTGGTATCAGAATAAACATATTTTAGTACGCCAAAGTTTTGCAACAAAATTGAAACTTAACTTGTATGGCTTTATAAACCAGCCCCTTTATTGGCTAACGAACTGATAATCGCTTTCAATTCTGATTTTACAGTACATTGCGCTTTATGTTTTGAATATTTCTGCTTGTGACAATAAGCTGAAGCATGCGGCGCAATGTACTGCGAAATCGTAATTGAAAGCGATTATCCGTTCGTCAGACTGGGTTACTGGTTACTGGGGCAGTTTTCCTTCCCTGAAATTTGGACTGCTCCGGGCGCGTGCTTTACTTCAGGTAGAGTTCACCATACAGTGATGGGACCAGGTAAACATGCACAATATACATTTTTACGAGTTAAGTATACATTAATACGAGTTTGCATTTACTTAAATTCTGACGCAACAAATGAATGTGTAACATTTTATTTATATAAAAATCAATAGCCTAATGGAGACACTCAAGAGTCACCTAGACGTGGTAAAATTGATTATGATAATTACATTAATTAAACAACTACAGTGTCCAAAATAATTACGTAGATTGGTCAGATTTTTACATCTGTTAAACGCATTATTTTTATGAGCCAAATACCGATATTTGTTTCTCTGTATGGCGATACAAAGTTTTCAAAAAGTCCGCTATGGGCGCTCATCATTATCATCATACAAAAACCATATTTCGACACTCAATTCGTAAACCGAGTGCAAAACGGAAACATTAACAAAAAAACTAAGAATCGTGTTTCCGTGCAGATTGGACGACAGCACACTTCAAATATACATCCTTTTTTGAAGTCGGTTAAAAAGGAATTAAGGCCACAGCACACCAGCTGCGTATGCGTAGACGTAGACGCGCACGCCGACGAAAAGGAGATGAACTTCATAGGAATATTTGTCAATTAGATCTTAAAACGATCATCAATGATATGAATTTAATGACGAAAAAGAAGTGACTCTATTTATTAGCTATAATAGAGGATTTATTATATTACAGAACCGTCCAAAAATGCCTTTGATCAAGCTAACAAACCTCATTAACATAGCACATATTCTGAAAAGTGTGCCAGTTTTAAGTAATGTTAGCAAAACCAGGAAAAACACAACACAGTGAACACAGACATACAAATCATTTGAAAAACATTGTTAAGGCTGAAATCTACCAAAGAAATAGAAACTAAGGATCTCATCCCTTAGGACTTAGGTTGTTCGGTTTATAGGAAAAGCACTTAACAATAGATCAAGTACACAGAATCACAGAAATATACTTAATCGAGAAAACTAATCATAGTTGCTCATCAGACTATGAGAGTACTAAAGTTGCAAAAGCGTGCCGGACGGGTGTTAATGAGCGAGAGCTGAATTTAGGGAATAATTTTAAAAACTTAAAACTATTAACATCTTTATCAGTTTATATACTCTAAATCATAAAATATGTCGAGAGTGCATTTTAACAAGCGTAGTATTCGAAACAAGATGATTCTTGAACCAATCTATCACCGACTGAATATTTGTACAGAACTGCCCAAACTAATGGGAAAGCAAAATGTAACAGACTTCCCCTGAACTTAAAATTAATAAAAAGTGAGGATACATTTTTTCAGGAAACTAAAAAACTGTTGCTTGACAAAACGCTATACAGCGTCAAGGAGATTTGCAAAACGATTACAGCCTTTTTAACGTAGAAACGGTGGAACTACCAATTTTCAATTAGCGTGTAGGATTGTAACTAGTTCTGTACCTACCTTGGATTACACCTATTTTGACCTCATTATTCGTTTTGTTTTTGTCTGTTGTTTATAATTTATTTCAGTAGTTATTAAGGAAATGACAATCGCCCCTCTAAAGAAAATTAATTTAATTTCTGTGGTTTGACAAACGCAACAAACAAGCTACTACGGTTAAAAAAACCGTGGAACTACCAAGCGATCCAATAGTACCACGTTGATGGAAATTTTAGATTCAACGAATGAGGCTCAACGTGAACACATTATTGTATGATTTAAATGTAGGTGTATGTACGGTGTCTTGGCTTCCCCGCTTTCCGAGGAAGCCGAGATGCTCGTTTAACTTTATTTTTAAGTGTAGCATAATAGTACATTATGGGTTATTCCTGAAATCCCCTTTAGAAATCCTGGTACAAGTGCGTAATGTTAGTGATTACCGCTGAGGCGCCATTGAGACCCGAGCCGTAAGGTGAGGGTCTTAAGAGAGCCGAGGACGGTAATCATTAATACACACGTAAATCATACGACGTTTTTCAACACACTTGTGAAGAAAATAACAATAATTTTAACAATGAAAACGAGTTTTGAAAAATGTTTCGATATGGCGGAAAAGAATAATCAGTTTTCCTATGCGCGCGCATGGAATGGCGATTTTTTGCTTTCCGCGGATAGCGTTTTAGCCACGTACAAAATGGGGAATTTAAAGTTTTCTTTATTACAGAGAAAACAAAAGTTATATTTGAGTGAAAGTTTTATTTATTAAACACGTACAAGTTGAAATTATCGATTTAAATACGAAGTTGCATGAAATGAGCAAGCAATAGGTACATTAATTTATTTGTTCTATTGAGCACGATCTTTTTTGTATCGAAACTTTTTTAAGAACAAAGCAACTCATAAACAATTAAGCAACAATAAATTAAAAAGAAAATCTCTTTAACTCACTTGTGAATAATAGCAATGAAAAAGTCACAGTTTGATTACAGGTGTCATTATGTGCCTAATTGCGGTGAAATTAGAGCCACTTTATGAGCAAGTGTGTTGAAAAATATTGTATATTTCCTGTACATACATCATACATACATTATACATGTTTTATCATAGTGACATGGTCACTGTGATAAAACTCGTTTTAAATAATAAAGAAAAAAAAATGTTTCTGTATTTGGACCATTCAAGAAAATGATAAACAATACAACAGATAACTGGATGCGAACCCATCCAACACATTCCTGACATATTGCAAAATAATAATGAAATTCAACATATTGATTTGTTTGCTGATGAATACACAAATTGATGAATCACCAGAAACAGCACAAAGTAACCAACCAGATTATTCTATACCCGAAGATTCTGAATCACCATACGTATCGAGCATACGATCCGATGATATTAATCTCATGTTAAATGATCAAATTGTTGATCTGTCACCAAGCTCGCCAAAGCAAGGACCTAGCGGACTACAAGCAACTTTTATACGGCTAATTCCTTTCTCACTCCAAGGTATCAGGGACCGCGAGCTGGTCCAAGAGTTGAAAGAAGTCTTAAAAAACGGGAGACCGGAATATTAACTGATACACCTGAAAAAAATGCGATTGAAGAACATAACACAAGAAAGAAAAACTTTCGTAAGTGGTGCGGTATTCATGATTTGGAATATAATCTACGTAAGTTAAACCGGTTAAAATCTATCTATATTTCTATATAGAATAAATATAGCTGCGTAAATTTTCAACCAACACCCGAAATGATAACGAAAATTAAGAACCCTCTTAATATTAGGTCGGGGAAAAGTCTTTTCGCGTATAGTATGTTTAAACTTGTAATAAAATCGCTTTGGCTGTATTTGTATCTGGTTTTGATAACATAAAAAAGGTTACATTTCAAAAAGAAACAAATTAGTAAAATTTTGTTTCAAGCAATTTTTCACGTTTTTCTTTCTCTCAAAATGAGTGAATCTAAGAAAGAAATTCGATACATTTAAAAAAAATATTACAAATAAGGAAAAAGACAACGCAAGCCGCGAAAAAAATTGTAACGTTTATGGACTTAATGCAGTGTCAGTAAGAGTAGAACAAATCCGAGAATTTTGATGTCAAAGATGCACCTCGCTCTGGTCGCCCTGTTACGGATAACATGAACGCTATTTTTGAAAAAGTAGAGCAAGATAGGCATATCTGTAGTTAAGACATAGCTGAAGAAATGGGAACTGTCCACAAAACAGTTTTGACCCATTTGAAAAAAGCTGGGTACACAAAAAAGCTCTATATATACCTATATATGGGTGTAACACGAGCTCACTGAAAGAAACTAGGCTTGTTGAAATAATATCGATACATCGATATATCGATATTTCAAATCGTATCAAAAATGATATTTTTTACTTTAATTTAATTTAAATAAATAATAGAATTCGAAGTCGTTAAAGATTTGAGCGAACGGAAAAAATACTGTATTGTCTATGACTAGTATGTTTTGTTTGTATTGCGTGTATGGGTGTGTGTGGGCGGCCATCTTGCGTTACTGTCACTGTCACTCACTTTCATTTGTGAGTTATTTTGCGTTGTGTGGTCGTGTGCTACATAAATAACCTCAATCGGAATTGTTTGTTTAGTGCTTTTTCTGACGAGATAAGAGCAGAGAAACAGAGCCTTCAAAAAAAAAGGGGAATTATTAACACTCATTCAGTTGGTCAGCACTCGATGGAATTCGTGCCTAGATATGCTGGAAAAATTCAATAAGCTGTCACCTATAGTGGCTAAAATTTTATCTGGCAGGAGAAATGCGCCATAAATTCTAACATCATCACAGCTGAATGTCATCCGAGAGCTGATAACACTGCTTACCCATTTAAGCAGGCTACTGAAGACATTAACGGTGATCATTATGTGAGCGCTAGTCTAGCAATACCGATTACTAATTTGCTGGCGCAAGGACTGGAACACGAAAAAACCCTCAACAGTATTAGGTAATGCCGTAAAAACCAGTTTGTTGGAAGGGGTTACTACACGACTAAGGCCCCTGGAGGAAAATGTATACTTGGCGACAGCTACAATTTTAGATCCGCGCTTCAAGCGTACGCACTTCAGTTTCACACTGGCCGTTTCAAAAGCAATAACGAAGCTATCAGATGAAATACGCGCAGAACACAGACGCCGAGGACAGCTTTCGCCTGAACTGAAAGCTGCCACAAATCCTGAAACACAAAACTCTTTGACATCAGAATCAGAGTCATTATGGTCTCGACACGAAAAGCTAGAAGCTGCTGAAGCCAGTAACAATACAGCTAATTTAGCCTCCCGAAATAACAGGATGCCGGACGAGTTAAAGCAATTCCTTGATGCTCCAAATCAATATCGTAAGGAAAACCCGATAAAGTTTTGGATAGACTCAAGACATTTTATCCCAGTTATTTCGAATCTGGCACTTAAATACTTGACACCTACGGCTTCCTCTGTGCCTTCAGAGAGAGTGGCTTCTGCCCTAAATCTGACGGTTCCTAATAATAGGAGCCGGCTGACAGCGGAGCATGTGGAAGAGCAGAGTTTTTCTACTTTCGCTATCGGACAAATACTGGTTTGCCTGAAATCATTACTATTATTATGAAGCTGAAGTGAAGAGTCTATTTGTGTGTAATTTAATTACTATTACCTATTATTAAGTTAGACTGAACTAAATAAATACATTATAATTTTAAAACCGCAAAATCTCTGAAAATTTTACCGATATATTGATATTTTTTCCTAGATATATCGAGGTCAATATTGATATTTTAATAAATATCGATATATTTTTTTTACTTTCGACATCCCTAAAAGAAACCTAACGAACCGTGTAGGTACTCATTTGCGATTCTTTATTGTCACGTAATGAAACCGAACCGTTTTTGAAAAGATTGATGGTGATGAAAAGTGGATCACGTACGACAAGAACGTGGTCAAAGGTCGATCAGGCTTCACAGACTGTGGCAAAACCCGGGTTAACTCGTAATACGGTGATGCTGTTTGTATGGTGGGATTGGAAAGGCATTGTTCATTATAAGCTTCTACCGCCGCGCCGGGCAGAACCATCGATTCGGATCTCTACTGCCAACAACTGATGAGATTTAAGGAAGAAGTAAAGAGAAAGCGGCCGGAATTGATCAATAGTAAGGGTGTGGTCTTTCATCACAATAACGCTAGACCACACACATATTTAGCCACTCAGAAAAAATTAAGAGAGTTTGGCTGGGAGGTGTTAATGCCGCATATAGCCCAGACCTTGCACCTTCAGATTTCCACCTGTTTCGGCATCTTCAGAATTCTTTAGGCAGTAACAGCTTCATAAAGGGGGGGCTGCCAAAACTACTTGTCGCACTTTTTTTATTTTTTTTATCAATTATTTATTTAATGCCAAAGTGTCAATCTGACGGATCTTGAACGAAAGTGTTACCTTGTCGCACTTTTTTTATTTTTTTTATCAATTATTTATTTAATGCCAAAGTGTCAATCTGACGGATCTTGAACGAAAGTGTTACATCCTTGGAGGAAATAAACTAAATGGAGAGGAAGAAAGGAAAATAGCCATATGAAAATTGCTCACTATAGCGTATCAATATTTTAAGAAAACTAGAGTACTAGTAACTAGACTATTAACTGTAATATCCTTATTTATATTAAATTCTTTGTTAGAAGTTCATTAAAAAAAACATGAATTACCCATGAAGATGAATTTTCATAGTTATAATACCCGATATAAAGAAAAATTACACGTACCAAGAACCAGACTTGTCAAAACTTATAAACAAGGTGCCTGTCTAAAACTAGATATGTATAATAAGTTGCCTTTAGAACTAACACGACTTCCTATAAACGAATTCAAGCAGAAGGTACACAGAGTTGAATGCAAGAGGGTTCAAAAGTGTTGGGACAATCATGAAGAACAGGATCCCAGCCACGCTTAGAAACGCACTTCCGGGCGACTTGGAAATGAAAAGAAGAGGAAGAGGCGAAGATTCGGTTTTAGTCAACGCCAATGACAATATAGCATGTACCAAATGGTTCGATAATAAACCTGTGGTTCTACTGTCCACAATTTATGGAAACGAACCCCAAGACGAATGCCGCCGTTGGTGCAAGACTCAGCGAGAGTACATAACCATAAAGCGACCCATGGTTATTAAAATGTACAACTCTAACATGGGAGGAGTCGACATGGCTGACCGAATGCTGGCTGTTTGTCCATCTAGAGCCCGGACAAAAAAAAGAACTATCCGATTCATCTCGCACATGATTGATTTAGCTGCCTCGAATTCCTGGATTCAATACCGCAATACGCAAACACAGCTAGGTACTGCAACAAAAAAAATTAAATCATTGAGGCAATGGAAAATGGCATTGGCGGAATCTATATTGGAAAATATCCCTAATGAACATGGATCATCATCCGATGAAGAAACCTCAGATCCAAGCAGGAAAAGAGGTAGACCGTCAGTCAATATAATTCCATCCAAAACGAGTCGACTTCGTGAGGCATCACATATGCCAATATTCACCGGAGTGATGAATAGGTGTCGCAAAGAAGGCTGTAGCAAAAGGTCTTCAGCCAAATGCACCACATGCGGTGTGGTTCTCTGCTTGTCAGCTTCTCGCAATTGCTACACAGAGTTTCATAAGTAACGAGAACTACTTCTCCTTCCAGCTGCAATTGTAGCCAATTATCTGGATCTCATGAAAAATTTTGATTTTTATAGTTTTATTTGTTAAGTTTACTGTTTTTTTTTTTGCAAATAGAAGTGCAATTTTTAAGTTTTTTGTGTCAAACACGCCAAATGTTCCTAATATACTTTAATAACAATAAATAATGAATATAAGTTTAATTTTATTTCTATATTTCTTGTTTTATTTACTACACTTAAGACCAATCATAGGTAAATGCTAAGACCCAATGTACATTTTTATGTACTAATTAAAAATACATTTTACAACTATAGGTGTATTCCAAACATTCAAAATTAACCTAAACAATACAAATTTTCAGCTCAAAAACTCAAAAAATACAAAAATAAAGCATTTTTAGCCTTGGGTCTGACAATGAATTTTTAATTTGTACATTTTTCAGTACAGAGTGTACCAATGAGTACACAAAAAATATAGTTCCGGGTCTTAGGAGGTTAAACAGGGTGTTTTTTTAAAATGGGACAGTATGGGGATATCCGAATCCATAAGAGATACGGGAAAACTGTCTTTGGAACCATTTGCTCATTTTGTATGAAAATGATTTTGGCATAGTTATTTTTTTGGTCAAGCGTGAGTTATCCATAAAAATGAGTAGTTTTGATCAAAAAATTTTTTTATGCGTATCGACTCAATTTCTTTTAAGAATTGTTTCATTGTATCGGAAGAAAAAAATCTGAGCAGCAGAAGTTAGTAAAATTTTATAAAATGATTTCTCATACAAATTGTAAGTAATCTGGTACCTACGTTAATAAAACTATCGCAATAAATTTTCAAAATGGCCTCCCTCTTGCTGTTTCCAGGTACGGGTACGTTTCAGAATACCTCTTGTGGCCTTAGACAAAGATTTTCTTATTAAAGTTTGACTAAGTTGTAGAACTTAGTCAAACTTTAATAAGAGAGAGAGAGAAAAATCAGAGCTGTAGAGCTCTGATTTTTCTCATTTCACGAGACCATTAGAGCAGTAGAACAACATTCACCACACATCTTTGTCTAATGCCACTAGAGATGTTCTGAAACGTGCCCGCACCTGGAAACAGCAAGAGGGAGGCCATTTTGAAAATTTATTGCGATAGTTTTATTAACGTAGGTACCAGATTACTTACAATTTGTATGAGAAATCATTTTATAAAATTTGACTAACTTCTGCTGCACAGATTTTATTCTTCCAATACAATGAAACAATCCTTACATGAAACTGAGTGGATACGCATAAAAAAATTTTTTGATCAAAACTACTCATTTTTATGGAGAACTCACGCTTGACCAAAAAAATAACTATGCCAAAATCATTTTCATACAAAATGAGCAAATGGTTCCAAAGACAGTTTTCCCGTATCTCTTATGGATTCGGATATCCTCATACTGTCCCATTTAAAAAAAACACCCTGTATATAACGAAATGGTGAATAAATGAATATCTGAATACTGTGACCATTGATTACCTTGATTCAAAGTTTTGTAAGTGCGTTTTCGTAAAGTTTCTGTATTTCCTAGCAAATATTATTTTTTATCAAGATGCTCATTTAGAGGGAATTATTACACGATGCCTAAGTGAAGTCTTGTGAATTGCGGTACAAGGCAAAGCCAGTATCAGCCTTGATTGACTATACGTAAGTGGGTAACAGTTTTCATTGAAATTGTAGTTTTGCTTCATTATTTTGTTCTAAATGTATGTTTAGTTAGAGAGCTTTAAAATAAATAATAGTAGGGTAAACTTGCCTAAATCGTACTGGCTCCTTAATCTTACTGCTGGTGTTACATGCACCCTTATATACTTTTAGGCACCCCTTGTGGTAATTTAAAAACCAGTGGTGCGCTGTCGAATGAGTTTCATGCAAAAAAAGTAAAAAGTAAGTTTTTGATCACTTTTAAGTAACATAATGTTGGTTTTCATAAGTACTTACTGCAGTCTTTGTTTATCTGTGTGGGCGAATGATATTTTTGAGTAAAATATGATTATTTATCAATTGATTTCACGGTAAAAATGTAGCACACAGAATGCCATTTTGAAATGCGGGAAATTCAAAATTTTAACTTGCGTGTGCGTCTAATTCGTACCACAGGATCAGAGCAAAATCGTACCGATACGATTTTGAAATAATGAAAAGTGGCCATTGCAATAATTATAAAAATGTTTGTTTTAGGTCAAAATTTCGAAGCTTAAATATAATTCTTAGTCACATAAGGACATGAACGAAGCTATGAGCTCTTACAAAGCTTGTAAGCTCTACTCTCTTGATGAATTATGATTATTTATTGACATCATTATTGTAATTTTTATGAGTCTAAGTAATTGTTTTGTGTTTCCAGTAATGTCCCTACATACTGTTATGATTTTAATGAATTTATCTTAGTAATATTATAATTTTTTAATTTCTGTACAAATTGTTAAATGATATAAATTATGTGTACCTAATAACTGATTTCAGCATAAAATGTATTTTGTTTTTTTTGGAAAAAATAACTATGATTTATGGTAGTTTTCTTTACCGACTGGCAACACTGGTCATCCATAGACTATCTGTAATTTCTGTCAGTTGTCAAACACAGACACGTTTGAAGGTTATGCGCTCGTAAAAGTGAATATTATGTTGTGGATTTGGATCACAATATAGAGAAAACTAACGAAAGGTATGTCTATTTTTTATTATATATCTATTGTATATTTAATAACTTGTTAGTTCAACTGAAGTGATACCTAAACAAAAAAAATACCGGTAACTTATGTTGAAAATGTATACAGAGGGAGCAATGGGCATTCTGATGTGGCATGCCCAATGCTCCCTTCTATATTTTGGGTATAGGACTTTTTGAAATTCTAATTGCCGACTTTAATTAAACTATTTGAATTATTTTTAAATACAGAATGCCGTTTAAATTCAAAAAGGAAGGCTCGCTACGGGAAATTCCCAAAGATTTGATATTACGAGCCATAGAAGAGGTATCACAAGGATCAAAAATAAAAACAACAGCTGATAAATATAAAATCCCTAGATCAAGTTTGCAACGGTACCTTAAACAAGATTCTGTAAAGGATTCTTCGCACAGATTTATAACCTCACAAATTTTCACCGACGAAGAAGAACAAAAATTTACAAATTACATGATAGTTTTCTAAACATAATTATGCATTGACAAAGATACAAGCACGTAAATTGGGCTATGAATATGCTGTAGCCACAAAGAAAACTAATATTCCTGATAACTGGATCAAGAAAAAAAAACTTATTTTTTGATGCTATTATAGATATAAGATGTTTTATAGGCCATGCCCAAGCCTCCCACAGGGTGTGTCTAAACCTCCCTGCTATAGGGAGCATTGGGCACTTTTGACTTAACTTCTGAATTATCTCGTAATGTTGAGACTGATTATAATTTTAAGAAAGTGCTCCTTAAGATATCTAGCCAAATGTGTGGTGCAATAAGAATTGGCAATAAATGTTGATTATCTATAAAATCGGAATTTTTAGGCATTTAATTGTGAAAAAGTGCCCATCCCTCCCCTACCTCCCCTATACAATATAAGTATCTAATATATAATATACCTGTGTGATGCATGTAACAATGATTAAAAACACAAATAAAACCAAAGCACGATAAAAATGCAGCGCGTTGAACGCCACTCAGAGGGCGTTCAAGAATAGGCAACCCTAACTGACGCACCGCAAAACCGAGGCAACCCCATCACCACTCTAAAACCATTGTTGCAGTGCACGCCCAGCGCGTTGAACCCAACTCAGAGGGCGTTGAACGCCACTCAGAGGGCGTTGAACGCCACTCAGAGGGCGTTGAACGCCACTCAGAGGGCGTTGAACGCCACTCAAAGGGCGTTCAAGAATAGGCAACCCTACATGACGCACTGCAAAACCGAGGCAACCCCATCACCACTCTAAAACCATTGTTGCAGTGCACGCCCAGCGCGTTGAACGCCACTCAGAGGGCGTTGAACGCCACTCAAAGGGCGTTCAAGAATAGGCAACCCTACATGACGCACTGCAAAACCGAGGCAACCCCATCACCACTCTAAAACCATTGTTGTAGTGCACGCCCAGCGCGTTGAACGCCACTCAGAGGGCGTTCAAGAATAGGCAACCCTACCATTTATTTAGATTTTAGATGAAATAGCTTTTGTCTTATTTTGACGTGATTCATCAAGGTGGCACTTCACTTGGTGTATATTCGCAAATGTTTGAGTTATTTTGCCAAGGAAAACAACATTATGTACCGATAGACTCATGGTTGATTTTACGCCTTTAGTCCACCTACGCATTCGCATGCGGTAGCGAAACAGCGAAAAAACTGTCAGTTGCAGGCAGCGTTTCGCATATGCTATGTCTCACTCACTCTACAGCGAGATGAGATAGTTGCGTCCTTGTCGGTAATGTTTCGCAGGCGAATGCGAAATGGACACACAGACGCAGGAGTTCGCCATTGGTGTTTCGCATCGCAACGCGTCACTACTTGTTTCTGTCCGGGCGGACAGATTTTCGCATAATGGAAGCCGAAAATATAGAAATATTGTTGAATTTGATTCGGAATTATCCCGAGTTATATTTAGTTGGACACGTAAATTATAAAAATACGTACAAAAAAGAGATGGCATGAAATTTGAATGAAATTTGTTTGCGAAACAACCTTAGTGTACTAAACGTTTCGCAGAGTTCGCTACCGCAATTGGTTTCGCAGAGATTCGCTGTCGCATGCAAACGCGTCGGTGTACTAAGGGCGTTACCTTGGAAAAATAACGGAAACATTTGCGAATATACACCAAGTGAAGTGGCAGCAGAACATCCACCAATCGAATTACGGTAATTGATATCGACAATCGTCTCGATACAGTTAGAAATTCGTGCTAACCCCACAGATGATATATGTACAACAGTCACACAGCCTTCTCCATCCTTACAGACGTGATTAACGTAGAAAAAACAAAAATGATAAACTTCATATAGTTTCGAAAACTATCAAAACTCGTACTAAGCCTAAGATAGTCAATTCAAAAATAATGGTTACAAAAAAATTAGACTTTAGTCAGTCAAAAAAGTAAAAAAAAATCTTAATAATATAAGACTTCGTCGTAATCGAGTAAGAAGTATTTGCTCTTATTACTCACTTTCATCAACCACTTAACACGCTCACTGCTGAAAACACAGACATCTATGTTTTTGGTTTTGCGGTTGCATATTTTTTTCAAGCATTTTTTTATTTTTAGCGATTTTTTTCCTTCGTAATGGCGTCGATACGTCTGTTTTTCAATTTAAAAAACAGAATTAATACGCGAGGTACTGTGAGCATGACGAATGAATTATTTTTGCGTATTTAATATATAACATTAAATTTTATATTGCTATTTTTATTATTTTTTTTATTAATTTATTATTATTATTATCTTTATGTTTTATTAATTGTAATTTGAAAATTGATATGTTCTATAATTCAGATAATTTGACCTATATATTTAAGTATTTATACTTCTTTTATGTCTAACTTGCTATAGATAGGTAGGTATATATTTATTTTTGTAAAATGTATTTAAAAGTAATGCAGGTATGTAAATTAGTGTAATTGCTAATTAACATACCAACTAATTAATTAAATATAAATGCGAAATTGCGGAAGAAAGGCCGCAGTGAAAGTGTTTTTCATAGAAACCTGTCAAATTGACAAGACTTAAGTGTCCCGTAAAATAGGTATTGGTTGATGAAAATGAGCATCAGTTTTCTGAGCATTGTCATATAGATAATCCTAGTTAAGCACCTATAGACAAATGTTCACCCGAGCGAACTAATAATGTGCAACCTTGCAACGCTTACAAAATGTATAGGAAAGAAAGTGACAGCGCGCGGCGTTTATTAATCGCTTAGTCTTAAAAAAAAAAGAAAAGTTAATTCACATTTATTTAGCTGGTATTGGAAGGAAGCCCAATATTTTTCTGTACAACTAAATTTGAATGTTAAGCCGGGTATTCATCAGACAACATTTCAATCATTAACACGGTTTATGAACTGTTTATAAACAGTTCATAAACCGTGTTTCACAATGTTTCGTCATCTCTGTAAACAGTTTAAAAACAAAGGTGATGAAACATTGTATATTAAACATGTGACCGACCCACTTCGACTGGAGAGCAAGACGAAACATCTAGTTTATAAGCAAAAGTCAACAGGTGTGGACGTGTGTTGCGCGAGTTTATAAACATGCAAGTAGTGACATCCTAGCAACAACTGACAAGTGTGAACTGCAAAGTTTCAGAAACAGTGTTTATGGAAAACTTGTTAATAAACAGTTTATTAACAAATGTTGCCTGATGAATACCCGGCTTTATTCTCGAGCTCACATGATATACCGGTGAAAAATTTATGTCAATCTTATCCTAAGCTTACTCTTATTCATTATCTGTCAGATATCTAAACAATATAATATTTATAAAAAATAAAGTATTTTTTACAAGCTTTCTAACATCGATAATACAGCACAGACATTTCCTGATTTTTATTATGATTACCTGAAAAATACAAAATATTATATTAATTGTTATTGTATTGGTTCTAAGCTCCTCGCAAACACAGTACTCACTCAGTGAGCGCTAGACTCAGAGTAATGCGTGTACTCACTCAGTGAGCACTACATTTACTTTAATGTGTGTTGTCACTCAGTGAGCGCTAGCCTCACTATAATGTATGTGCTCATTAAGTGAGTACTAGACTCCTATAATGAATACTCACTCAGTGAGCGCTAGACTCACCATAATGTGTGTACTCACTTAGTGAGTGCTAGACTCAATATAAAGTGCGTACTCAGTGACAGCTAGACTCATAGTACATATGCGTACTCGCTCAGTGAGTGCAGAACTAACTGTAATGTGTGTACCCACTCAGTGAGCAACAGACTCACTGTACTGTGTACTCACTCAGTGAGCAACAGACTCACTGTACTGTGTATTCACTAGGTGAGCGCGAGACTAGCTGCAATGTGTGTACTCACTCTAATGCAGCGATGAGCTCCGGAGCCTGCACTTCGAATATCTTCTCCTCGAGCTCGCGACAACTGCTCACTTGCAGCTCGCCAGTGCCCGCTGCTGTCACATTCATAAACCGCATGCCGCGTTCCAACTGCTGCCGACTAGCATTCACTGGGAAGCCTGGAGACAAACAAAACTTTTCAACGGAGATACACAAATAGTCAAGGGACTGTTGATCCATGTTGCTACCACATCGGCCCGATAAACAGTTTAGTCATTAGTAATTTTTGACTATTGACATTGATAAATGCGGAAACAATGTAGGAATTGGACATTGTCGGAATTGAATATTCACGAGTTGGAATTGAACATTTCGTGAATTCGAATTATACATTACGGAAATTTTATGGATCCATCATATCCATAAAATTTCCGTAATGTATAATTCGAATTCACGAAATGTGAATTCCCATAATGTCAAATTCATGATGGGAATTTGACATTTTGGAATTGGGCATTATGGGAATTCACATTTCCTAGCTGTGAGATTTTTTTTAAATTTTTTTTATGCTACTTGGCAAGCAGACAATCTTACGGCCCACCAGATGGAAAGCAGTTACCGTAGCCTATGAACGCCTGCAACACCAAAGGCATCACACGCGCTGCCGACGGAGACATAAAGATGAAAAGTCTCATGTGCCTGTAATTTCACCGGCACCCGTACCCTTCAAACCGAAACACAGCAATGCGAACACTACTGCTTGGCGGCAGAAATAGGTACGGTGGTAGTGCTTCCCCGGACGAATTCTTTCACAAGAAGTTCTACTACTAACAAAATTGAGAATTGGATATTGTCGGAACTGGAGGTCAAAAAAGGCCACTTTATATGAATCACACAACGAAAAAATGAGAAATTGCTCAGGATCTACTGGGTATTCGGAAAATGAATTGGTACCAGATAAATTGCTCAATGTGGCCTTTTTAGACCTCCAGAGGTCCAATTCTCTAATTTAAAAACATACAATTTGCAATATAATCTCGTGTCAGTCGCACTGTCTCGTATAGTAACTATTACATATTCTTAGCAAGAAACGCGAAGATTAAGTAATAGTTACTATACGTGACAGTCTGACTGAGATGAGATTATACTGCGAATTGAATGTTTTTATATTAGAGAATTGGGCCTCTGGTCATTTTATGAATTGGAATTGCACATTCTAAGAATTAAACGTTTTTTAAACAAACGAATAACGAGCTTATCCAAAGAACTGCCCTTACGTAGTACCTTTGATCTCGAAATGCAGCGCCAGCGCGGGGTACTGGTCGACGAATTCGGGCAGCATCTTGCGGATGTCAGCGACCGGTACGAGCTCCAAGTCTCCATAGTCAATGTTCACGACCCTGGCCAGCTTGCTGCCGGGCCCGTTCGGCAGCTCTACCAGAACTGAGCGGACCCATTTGTTCACTGAGAACACATTTTTACACGTTATGAATTAACGTAACATACCGAGACGTGTTCGCTAACTACTGGCCTTATACACAAGCACAGTCACGCAGCGGGCTATGGAGTGGGCCATGCTCGGGAGTTTCACTACATGATAGTATCAGAAATTAAGAAATCCGTAGAAGAACAAAGATCACCTATTATTATTATTATTGGTTAATACACAGGCAGCTCAAAGCTGATGCGTGTATACCTTATTAATTGTCAGTGCACTTGAAATGTTTATCCAGTCTGTTTTTAAAAGAGTTCACTGATGGAGCACTTATCACTGACTCTGGAAGCCGGTTCCAGTCGCTGACGACACGGTTGGGCAAAATATGCTTCCTCGGATTGCTAGTACCTGGCCGGCTCTGTAGCTTCAGTGAGTGTCCTCTCAGATTTGTTGGTATTGTTCATAGTGTACATGCTTGATATTCCCGGAACATTGTAATGATTGCAGAGTATTTTGTAGGTTTGTATCAAGTCGCCACGCTTTCTGCGCTGTTCTAACGTTGTCAGAACCAGCTTTTTAAGGCGTTGCTCATATGGTAGGTTTTTTAAACATGATAACATTTTTGATTGCCGATTGTTTTTTACCGATTGCTTAGGTCATATAGCTCGCAGAACTGATAACCGTTGGGGAATAAAGGTTCTTGAGTGGCGACCACAAACCGGACGACGCGGTAGACGAAGGCCCTCCACTCGATTGACTCGCCAGAGGTCGGCAAATCATTATGGCTATGTATGAACAATTAAGATGATAATATACAAATAAGTATTCGGATTAGTTAAAGAGAGTTACTTACCTCGTTTATTTTTTGTGATACACAATTCTTCTATCTTGGGCAGGTACGGATCCCGGCAAAGTGTGCTCTCACAATACTCTCTGATCTGTAACAAATTACAACAAAACAGTCAGTGGGGATAAAGGGACGCTTGGCAAGACGAGAAAACAAGACAAAAAAATAGTGTAAATACTTGGGATTTAAGCTCGCGTTATAGACAAATCAAACTCGAAATTTACATACAAGATCGATGGTTGATCAAAATAAATAAATGCTGGACATTTCACTCATTATCTAGCCCCAAGCTAAGCGTGCTTGTGTTATGGGTACTAGATAACTGATATACTTAATACAATAACATTACATAGATAGACAATTTTTATTATACATAGAATAACTTTTCATTTAAAAAACCGACTTCCGCCATTGTATTCGACTAAATAATTTTGGATGAAAAAAAAATTATGAAAGAACCATAGTGGTGAAAGGATTATGATACTTTTAAAATGCAAATGCTTGGTTTGTTGCTGAAAATATCAAAATCGCCATATGTATGCCTACAATATTTGAGGAGTTCCCTCAATTCCTCATGGATCCCGTCATCAGAACTGGCTTCTGAAAAAAATGGGACCAATCTGGAAGTATATCTATGCAAATGAAAAAAGAATTTTCCAAATAGGTTCATAAACGCCGGAGAAATGCGGTAACAAATTAAAAAAAAAAATACAACCGAATTGAGAACCTCCTCCTTTTTTGGGAAGTCGGTTAAAAATAGTGTAAATACTTGGGATTTAAGCTCGTGTTATAGACAAATCAAACTCGAAATTTACATACAAGATCGATGGTTGATCAAAATAAATAAATGCTGGACATTTCACTCATTATCTAGCCAAGTGCTTGTGTTATGGGTACTAGATAACTGATATACTTAATACAATAACATTACATAGATAGATATTTTTTATTATACATAGAAAAATACCCAGAACAGCCTGAACAAATATCTGCAGATTGTACAAATATTTGTTCCGAGGCGGGAATCGAACCCGCAACCTCCTGCGTCACAGGCGAACCTTCGCCCGCCGCACCACAGAGGTCGTCAAAGTAGAGTCGATCAAGTGTCGAAGTTTTATTATAACTGACAGATACTATTGAAAAGGGCTACTATTGAAAACAGTTCTAATCGCAATCCAGTTTCAATCCTAATAACGCTTGTTTGGCACTCTTGAACCAAATCGAGTTTGAAATTGAGATAGAGCACGCGTGTTGACTCGTGAAGAACAACAGAGACAGAAAGTCGATTTGACTAAGTTCCATAAAATTCCACCAGTATTGAATTCAAGAGTACCAAATGACCAAGGAATCTAGTACTCTCTGACGTCAAATGACACTAAATCCTGAATTAGGATTGGAGTAGAGCGTCAAGAGTAGCCACACTGGTCAGCGAGCTCTCCTAACACGACGTTTGAGGCCTTACCTGTTCAGCGAGCTGTCCATAAACGACGTCTGCGGCCTTGTCTCCCAGCTCGTAGCCGCTGACGGCGCCGTTCGACAACATCTCGAGAGCACAGAACGTAATACGGAGGGTGAAAGGACGCGAAGTGGGCACGGCGGAATATTTAACATCACTGTAGAAACGTGATTCCGTATCTGTAAACGAAAATATACAGTAAGTATGCACAGAAAAATTCACAAAAACATTAATGGTTATTTGGGTTCAAAATCGGGTGTATCCCACTATACCACTATAGACGACCTCTGTGGCGTGGTGGGCGAAGGTTCGCCTGCGACGCAGGAGGTTGTGGGTTCGATTCCCGCCTCTGAACAAATATTTGTACGATCTGCAGATATGTATAATAAAAAATATCTATCTATGTAATGTATTGTATTAAGTATATCAGTTATCAAGTACCCATAACACAAGCTTTGCTTAGCTTGGGGCTAGATAATGTTGTGTGAAATGTCCAGCATTTATTTATTTCCATGGAAATACAAAATAGAAAAAGTGGGACTAGCGTTTTTTTCCAAATTATATCCCAATATTTCTATTGCGGCAATAAAAACACAGTGGTGGTTATTTGAGAATCTATTTTCAGTTTAATATTTATGACGGCCTGATAAATTACCGATAAATAAAATTCTAAAGAGATATTGAGAATTTAATCAATAGAATAAAATAAAAACACGACAAAACGGAGAACAAATTAATCATCTTCCATTTTGGTGAATAATTCTTCATCACATACTCTACTTTCTAGTTTCTATGTGCACGCCGTCATAAGAGGTGATGCGTTTTTTTTACCGCGCCGCCGCCAGCAATGGAAACAGTGGGAGAATCATTCCCAGTATTTCTATCAACAGAAATACCTAATGTTAACGATACGAGTGTTATATAGTTATTTTAGGATCATTTTGTACAGTTATTTAATTATTATTATTATTTATTTATTTTTACCTGTAATTATATTAATTATATTTATTTACTACAATTTTTATTACAACTATATTGTAAGTACTCACACACCACATTATTTGTTATACAATTTATTTTCTAAAATTTTCGATAAGTTTTTGTTTTTTGTTTTTCCTTTCTGTACACTTTTACTATAGTTTTTTATTTTATTTTTATTTTGGTACGTCTGCTGTAGTGTTCTTTTGTTTTGAAGGAGGCTCTAACGGAAGACCAGCGTAGTTTGTTTACGACCTGCATATGCTGAGTTAGGGCCTTTTTGTAACAGCAATGCCTTTTAAATTATATTTTTACACTGTCTTATTTTTTAATTTAATTTGTTAAATCAGTGTTGTTGTTGCAAATAAAACATTTTCTATTCTATTCTAATGGAAATAGTGGGATACACCCTCAAAATCTATGTCAGCGTAGATAGTCGAGTCGCGGTGATAACGCAATAGCTGACAAACGTATATCAGGCTTGGGAGCAGTTAGCGGACTCCACGTAACAGACTACGTTTTTCGCAAGCAAAAATATAATGACATGAGAGTATCAACAATACAAAAAAAAAGGTATTATGCCCCTCTTCGCTTCGTCCGGATCGAAGATGAGAGCGCGTCGCTTATCCTTTCTTTTCTCCTGTTTTTTCACATATATATAGCTTAATATAGCTATAGAAAATAATTTCCTCAAAATTTACGCTTTAACATTTAGTATTTCGTACAAAATTACTCACATAATTTCTAGGCAGTTAACGAGTTTATAAAAACTTCTACCCTCGAGTTTTGAATCATTGCGTCGCTTTCTTTGGTAAGAGTAACATCATGAGTAATAGTGAAAACTCTGGCCCAAGAGGCCATTATAGCGATATTTCATCGTCATCTAGATCCGATGATTCTTCAGACTCACAAAGTGATACTGATTACAAATATAATAGGCGACGGCGCCGGCGGCGCCATGCTAGACGTGAAAAGCGTCATTCGTCAGCTCTAAAGGACCTATTAAAACGAGTGAATGTCTTAAGTGATATACTTATCAAGCCGAAAAACAGTAACACTGATCAGGTTCAGAACGAAAATAACCAAAACGTGGTTGCGACAGAAGTCGGGGGTCCCGACTGCCATTATGTTACGACTGAAGCTGGGGGTCCCAGTTTTCAATATTTTTTGTCTGGAGACAGAATTGCCACCTACGAAGAAGTTTTGAACCAGAATATTGGGGGCCCCAATATTCAATATGTTCAAGCGGAGGTTCATTCACCATTTGAGGGAAGGGTCCTGGAAGTACCTTTGGCTCAACAGGAGGACTTAGGCACTGCTCCTGAACCTCCGCAGGATCAAATGGCCTGGCAAGGTTTGCCAGTTGAAGCCATGTCCCAAAACACGCAAATGCTTTGCTGGGAGCCTTCTGTACAGCTAAAAGAACCTGTTATCAAGGAAGCTATTGCATCTGAGCTTGATCTTTTGACCAAACTACAGAAATTCGGTCGTTCAGATTGGATGAATATACCGTTTTTTGAGACTCAAAAAGCGCATAGAGCAACACCTGGGTTTTGTGCTCTTAAAACCAACCCAGAATTAAAACCATTTGATACGTCGGCGACATATCAAACAGAGTTCGAGAATACGCTTGCTGCCATTACACACGCTGCTATTACCCAAACTAATGCGGTTCAAGAACGTTTACAAGGAATTGTAAACTGGTGTAACTCAGGCGCTATTCTTTCTCCAGAAACAGTGACTGAGAAAATTAAAGAGTTGTTTGTCAATGACAAAGAGTTTCTGAAGACAAATGATGATATTCTTCAACTTTCGTGTGGAAAGAGGGCAGCCATTATACAACATAAGCGCTTCAACATAATAAGCCAATGTTCCAACTCTGTGGTGGTAGAAAAGTTAAAAGAAATACCTCCATCGGATACTCACTTATTCGATAATACCCAGCTTCAAAAACTGCTGTTAGACGATGGGGGTACGAATAAAACTTTTATCAAACCTGCTATGACCGGAGTTTTTACGCAAAAAATCCACGATTCAAAGCCTCATCATCAAGGTGTCGCCCATAAATCAAAACAAGGTTATAATAGAAAGCACTCTCAGTCCTTTCGTGGAAACGCCAATAACCGTCACAACAAAGATGGCTCCGTGGGCCATGAATCCAGGAAGAGACGGCAAGAATACTCAAATCGACCCGCCTTTAATGACTCGAAACGTAAAAGGTACAAATGACGCGAGGAGGCAGTTTCAGGGGGGGTGTCTGGAAAAGTTCTACTCGGTATGGAGGGCATTGGGTGCTCCAGAATACTGCCTGAAAATATTATCAGGAATGAAAATACCATTCTACAAAAAGCCTCCTTTATTGAAGAGAACGTCCCTCCTCGAAACTTATGCTACACCTGCAACCCTGGACATGTCAAAAGAAATATCAAAAATGATAGCTATTCGAGTTTTGGAAGAGGCAGACAGTTCGGCGAGTTTTGTCTCCCCTATGTTTCTGGTCCCGAAAGCGGACGGTACCCAGCGACCAATATTAAATCTGAAGAGATTAAACGATTTCATAGAGCCATCCAAATTTCACCTACTATCTCATGTCAGGGTGCCAACTTTTCTTCAACCCGGGGACTGGGTTGCGAAGATAGACCTTTCGAATGCCTACTTCCATCTACCGATCTCGCCTGTCCATCGAAAGTTTTTGCGTATTCTTTATCAAGGAAAAATGTGGCAGATGATATGTCTACCTTTCGGTCTGGCCTGTGCACCAAAAATGTTCGCTTCAATGACAAATTGGGTGGCCGAACAATTGAGAAGCAAGAGGATAAGGGTAATAGTATATTTGGACGATTTCCTCTTGGCATCACAGTCCCAACACTTATTACAACTGCACATCCAGGACACTCTCAATCTGTTACGCAACCTGGGTTGGTCCGTAAATCACGAGAAGTCGATAGTATCACCATGCAAGCGCCTGGAATACCTGGGAGTCGATTGGGACCTACAACAAAACTTGAAGGGTATTGTTCGAAAGAAGGTAAAGAGAGTCAGACAGCATCTCAATCATTCGTTAGAAAAGCGAAAATGGCCTCTACGACAAGTTCAGGTCCTATTGGGTTGTCTCAATTTCATATGTTTTGTAGTCCCGTTGGGAAGACTTCATTGTCGGGTGATTCAAATTCACTGCAACCGAGATCTTCGAAAGAATCCCAAGTCGATAGCATATATCCCGAAAAACGTCTTAGAGCTTAGTTGTGTCACGAACTTTTTGATAACCGATGCATCAGATTACGGATGGGGTGCCCTCCTGAACAACAAGAGCTTTGCAGGACGTTGGAACTCAACACAACAAATCTGGCATTCCAATCGAAAGGAGCTTCACGCGATACACGAGGCAATATTATCCAACAAAAGGTCATTGACCAACAAAACGCTCCTAATACAGTCGGACAATCGGTCAGCGTTAGCTTACTTGAGGAATCAAGGCGGCACGAAATCGACCGCACTTCTTCACGAAGCGAAACTCGTACTAGAATTGACACAAGATTGCAAAATATCGTTAGTGACACAACATCTTCCAGGCTATTTGAACGGGACGGCAGATCAACTGTCACGGGGTCGCCAGCCCTCAGAATGGCATCTTCTGACGGAAGCCACACAGTTAATTTTTCGAAGATTAGGACATCCACAAATCGACCTGTTTGCCTCGAAAACGGCCCATGTTCTGAGAAAATATTGCAGCCTGGATTACATGGACGAAAAAGCCGAATTTTGCAATGCATTCAGCCGGACCTGGCACTTCCACCTGGGATGGATATTTCCACCCCCATGCTTAATCCCACAAGTATTGAAACACCTAAACTCAGCCACGGGACGATATATCGTGGTAGCACCTCGATGGGACAAAACGTTTTGGGGTCAGGACCTTATGTCAAGAGCCCTAGCAGACCCCCTGCAGATAACGAACTTGTCCAGAGTCCTCATCGACACGATGACCAACTTACCCCCACCGAAGATCAAGAACCTAGTGTTGGAGGCTTGGTTGGTACAGGGTGGGACAAACTACTAAAGGATTGGTCATCTGGTGAAATCGACTTATTAAGTAAGAGTTGGAGAAAATCGTCTTTATCAGTATACAAAAGAGTATGGAACTGCTGGCTACATTGGGCGAATACAAAGAAGGTTACACCACATATGCCTTCAGGGCAGACTGTAGCTAAATACTTGGCTTATTTACATATTGATCGGCATCTATCATACAATACTATTTTAGTCCATAAGTCTGCTATTTCTACTATTTGTGAGCCACACCTCCAGACAAAACTAAGCTCGGATCCTTTTATCAGAAAGATTTTAAAGTCAATAGCCTTAGAAAAT
Source organism: Epirrita christyi (assembly GCA_951392215.1). Classification (NCBI taxonomy): domain Eukaryota; kingdom Metazoa; phylum Arthropoda; class Insecta; order Lepidoptera; family Geometridae; genus Epirrita; species Epirrita christyi. The sequence continues at coordinate 5,438,462 of OX595860.1, read as the reverse complement.
CCTATAAAAGCCCAGTGTCCTACCTGGGATCCTTCTATTCTTGTTAATTGGTTACAAAACAATACCCCCCAATAATATAACATTGTTTGAAGCAAATAGGCGTTGTGCTCTAATTCTCTTATTGGCTTCGGGGAGAAGGGTGCATGATTTGACCCTTTTGTGTACAGACATTAATAGTTTTTCAGATCAATCAGATTACATGATTTTCTGGCCAAAGTTTGGGTCAAAAACTGATACTTCAAATATTCAACAGTCAGGTTGGAAACTCTTAAAAAATAGAGTTTCTGAAAATGTATGCCCTATTTTCTGGGTGCGTAAAGTATTAGAGCTAAGTAAACCATCTAGAAATCAATATTCAGAATTGTTTTTGACAAACAATCTCAAGCAAAAGAAGCCAGCTTCTAGGACAGTTATTGCATCTTGGATAAAGACTGTATTTCAGGATGCTAAGGTAGAAGCAACCCCAGGTAGTACTAGGGCTGCGGTGGCGTCTTCTAATTGGCTAAGGAGTATGCCTATTGATGAAATTTTGTCAAGAGGTAACTGGCGTCAGAGTAATACATTCTGGAAGTTTTATAGGAAGGAAATCAAAGAAAACAGAGATGATAATCAATTGTTAACACGGTGTTTTCTTCCAATTGTATGATTTGTAGTGATGCATAATATAAAACAAGTTTTCTCTAATTAAGTGTTGATTACGATCCTTGGAAGTTATTTTGTTTATCCATATAGCTAATTATGTACTGATTCGTATAATAATCAAAGAAAATAATGCATAATTTTACTTATTTCTATGTTACCTATTCTAATGATAGCTTACCTTATTTTGAAATATCAATCGTTAGAGTTCATTGTTAAGTTTTGAAATAAATATGTGCTTAGTTAATTCATATGTCATTATTTAATGTGTTTATTACTTTTATGCCTACCTACATTTATTCCATTCTGGTCATTCGTAAGCGCCTAATACACATAATTCACAGGCGAAAACAAACATATCTCATCTTCGATCCGGACGAAGCGAAGAGGGGCATAATAGAACAATTTTACCATTGAAATTAAATTGTTATTATGCACCTTGAGCTTCGTCCGGAGTATTTAAACGCTGCCTGTTGAAGATGAGACACAATGATTCAAAACTCGAGGGTAGAAGTTTTTATAAACTCGTTAACTGCCTAGAAATTATGTGAGTAATTTTGTACGAAATACTAAATGTTAAAGCGTAAATTTTGAGGAAATTATTTTCTATAGCTATATTAAGCTATATATATGTGAAAAAACAGGAGAAAAGAAAGGATAAGCGACGCGCTCTCATCTTCGATCCGGACGAAGCTCAAGGTGCATAATAACAATTTCATTTCAATGGTAAAATTGTTCTATTATGCCGTGTTGTGTCCCGCCTAATAGACCCCCCTCTCTTGCGGATGTCGGACAAGTCAACTAAGTCAACCAGGGGATGAGCAGCAGCATCCACCTTAATACTGCAATCACTAATCCACCTGCCAACTGTGGCGATTATGGTAAATCCCCAATTAAATGCAATGCTGGCCCCGTCCAGCGTAGGACATCTAAATGATGCGACGAGAGACGAGCGTTCTGGCGCGGAGAGAGCGCGCTGGCGGAGTCGGGACGGGGCAGCTCCCGCCGGAGAAGTAGGCAGCGTCACATCAGCGTCAGCCCAGCGACCTTTCCTTACAAATTTCAACATCCCATTTAGGCACTGGTCCCACCGCCGCAGAGTAAGCGATGAGCTATCGACGATTTCTCGCCCAAGAAACGAATAAAAGATAATCGTTTCCGTGTAAATCAAAGAGAGAGATTATATTTATAGTTCATCGCTGGCTGTTCACACTGCCGGCGAGGACTTTCTCTTCACTAGTTGATCGCAGCGATAAAAGCTATCAACGATACTCGCTCAGCGGTACTCGGCGATGCCCGGTTGACGATCAGAGCGATCATTCTACCGTACAGCGAGCGAGTAATCGCCCGTCGCACTAGAACACTCGCTTACGGGCGACAAAACTATCGAAACTACACACTCGCTAATCGCCTCTCGCCCTCTAGTTCTTCTCGTTTATCGCTCGTCGCTGGCTGTGGGACCAGTGCCTTAAGGAGTAAACATGTCAAAATTCCTCAGTTTTAAGCCGTCTCGTAAGGGTAGCATTATATTCAAAGCTAGAAGAATCATCGCGATGATACATACCTAGCACATCGCCGCCGCTCTCAGCGAGTTTCTTCCACGCCGGCGTGCAGAGCTCCTCGATGCGCTTGCTGGCCGGCTCGAGGCTTTTGGCCACGAGCAGGTTGGCCAAGCTGCCGCTAGGGGCGAACTTATCGCCGCCTGGGATCGTCTGGAAAGCACATCAATCATCTTTGAAATATTCATTTGTGAGCTAGGAGAACGCTCGTCATCATTTAATTGCTATAAGGCTGGTTTACACATTGATTAGTGCGAGTGATTGTAATCAGCGTAGTAAAGTAAATAGAACAGAGTTCTATTTTTTTGCGAGTAGCCCCGTCCTGCGCGCCCTTCCTTCCCCTGACTCGCAGCTTGCCTGGTTGTAAACACGTTTGGGCATGCTTGTTTAGTGATTAGTGTTTAGCATTGTTGCGCGGACGACGCTCGCTGAGCACTGTTATTGTATTTGCAACTGAATTGGACACAACTAAGCACTAAGCACTCTCACTCGCACTAATCAATGTGTAAACCAGCCTATAGAAACATTTTGGAACGCTTGGTTAAGTCAAGTTGAAGGTCTTTACTATAGAATCTGAAAGAACTAGAAGTTTGTTAGTAGAACTTCCTTGTGAAAGAGTTCGTCCAGGGAAGTACTACCGCCGTACCAATTTCTGCCGCTAAGCAGAACTGCTCGCATTGCCGTGTTTCGGTTTGAAGGGTACGGGTTCCGGTGAAATTACAGGCACATGAGACTTTTCATCTTTATGTCTCAGGATCGGCAGCGCGCGTGTGATGCCTCTGGTGTTGCAGGCGGGCCGTAAGCTTGTCTTGCTTGCCAAGTAGTATAAAAAAAAAAAAAAAATTGTGGATTTGGCCTTCCTCTACAACATATACGATACGTATTTTCCGCTATTGGTTTTTTTTGTTTTTTACAAAGTTACACAAAGTTTAGATAGTTTTAACAGAGTTACAAGATGTCCTGCTGTGTGGTGCTGTCCTCTCTCCCTTTTTAGTAGTTGTGGTCGGAACGCGTGACTGCTTTTTCAAGGGGTCAATCAGCTTTGGCAGATAAAATACCTATCTTGTCCACACTAAACTTAAGTCATGTATACTTTCTCTTTGCCCTATAATGTAAACATACCAACTTGTGGACAACGGGGCTGGTTACTCTCATAGAATCACTGTGTTATTTTTAGTCGTATATTTAGTACTACATGAGTGTAATAATCTGTTGTCCTAAATAAATAAAAGTTCTCACCAGTACAAGTTCCACGGCGTTGTCCTTCAAGTTGTCGATGTAGGTGACGGCCGCCTTCGTCAACGCGGCCGGCTCTCGCTCCGACAGTTTGATAATTGACGCCTGCGGCGGTTTGGCGTCGAGTTGCAGATATGCCGGGCACGGGTAGAGCCGTTCCAGCGGTACGATCTCTTCATTGCCTGTGAAAAACATTTAATTATTACTCAAAAAGCTCAGAATAAAAAAGATAAGTGCCAGTTGTCTAGTCTGTAAGGGCATAATTAGGCTTTTGCCTTTGAAAAGGTTGAAAAGAAACAATAGTAATTTGTACTAAAAAAACTTTCGTGAATTATATCATTCATTTTGTAAAACGGGATATTTTCACGTACCGATATGTTGATGGAAGTACCAACAGGTTTCGACCCTAATCGAGGGTCTTCATCAGGGTGCGAGGAGGGACGCGGAGGGAGTGTAACGCGGATCTTATACCCACCCTGATGAAGACCCTCGATAAGGGTCGAAACCTGTTTGGTGCTTCCACCAACATATTGGTACGTGAAAATATCCCGTTTTACAAAATGAATAATAGTATATTTATTTAAATTGTCACGGGTATTTATCGCGTGTTACCTTATTATTCCCGACGTTTCTTTCGACGTTATTTTTGAATAATAGTAATTTGTGTTACAAAGGGATAAAGTAATATTTTGTTCCACAATAATAGCATTATGTTGAATACTGAGCGTAGCAAAAATGCATAGACTTCCAAACCCAACACCTAACATGTTGGGATTTGAAGTCTATGCATTTTTTAACAAACGCAATAACTCTAAGGCCAGGCCCACAGTGCGGGCCTAGCGCGGGTGCGACGGCGGGCGCGAAATATCAAACATATGAAACAGCCGTTTGCGTCCATAGCGTAGTGGCTAAGGCGGGCGCCTAGCGCGACTGTCATGAGCGAGTAGCGCGCGTTTTTTTTCAATCGTTCCTATCCACGCGTTATGGCCATACAACGGGCCTAGTAGGCAAACGTCTCAATGCGCGGGTGGCAGGGATATCAAACCAATTTGGTCTTATCTGCGTCTATTAGCTCGTGCATCACAGTAGCCACCCGCACGCTCCCGCCGTCGCGCCCGCAAACGCCCCCGTCCCCGCGCATTCACTGTTTACGCTCGCTTAGGTTAAGCCCATCTAGGACGCACCCCATTTGGCACTGCACTGCGCCCGTCATCCTGAGACACAAAGATGAAATGTTTCAAGTGCCTTTAATTTTACCGACACATACCCTTCAAACCGGAACACAGCAATGCTCACATTACTAATTGACATTAGAAATAGTTATGGTGGTAGTACTCCACCGGACGAATTCTCTCACAAATGGTTCCTACACACTATGAAGGCGGCTTTTTGCCGCGCGGGTATGCCGATATACGCCGCGGGTACACATAATACCCGCCGGGCATGCCGCCGTGCTTATCGACGGCATGCCCGCCGGCTAGGCCGCCGGCATAGTGTGTACGAGCCTAAAGAGCTCTACTACTAGGATTGTCTAACTAACAGAAGCCCAATTCTCTAAGTTATTTTAAAACTACACTGAAAGTTGACCGAATCGAGACTGAATTGTAAATTGACTGAAAGTTGAATTTCTAGTCCCTCATAAATAACAATTTAGTCTACTTTCAATTCATGGTGACCACCATTAGAGTAGGATAGTTATATATATAATTGGAAAGAGTAAAGAGAGACTCCATCTACTTATGCTAAAATTAACGAAAAAACTTTGAATCGTTTAAGTTTCGGTCACATTTCGATATAATCACATTACAGTGTTGTATTTTATGTCAGGAGAATACCATTTCTGAAATTTAAGACTTCGACACAAGATCGAAACATGATCCGAACTCTATTTCAACTATTTTTTAGTTAGTGAATTGGGCCTCAGATGTTGAAAACTCACCGTATTCAATATATTCAATGAGGTATTTGTTCTTGGTAACGTTTATTCGTTTTACGAAGGCCCGGTAGTGCGTCTCGTCGCCGGTGAACTTGGCGACCACGGTCTGGCCTTTCTGCGGTGGCTCCTTCAGCGGTTTGGCTGTAACCGTACCATACATTCATCATACAACCTATTGATATTATTAAAAGGTAATAATAGTATTATGGTAGTGTTAAGCCGTGATTAGAGATGTAAGATTTAAAACCAATCCGTTTAAAACGAATTTCACATTAATTAAAGACATACAATAAAACAATTGAACAATGTCAAAAATGAAATAATAACAATAGGTAATGTTAAAGAACTCCCTTTTCCGCATTCGAACTCTATGTATGGTCCATTATGCGTGAGGACATAATAACAATAGGTAATACAAGTCAAAAAAGAAAAAATAAAGTCCACAAAAATTAGATTACATCATGCATGTCATTAGGCTACAGTCACATCATACCATTAACCGGGTCTTAAAACGGGTTTAAAACCCGGGTTAGTTCTAGTTGGTCCGTCCGACCAAGCCTACCTACCTAAGTAATATAAACTTTATTGATAAGTTAAAAACCCTGTGTTGGTAATTTTTTTTTTTTCATTTTTTTCAAACGATTTGATTCAGTTTAAATACAAAACTAGATAAACTAGTATTTAATGTATTTAGGTACTTTTTATTGATTTTCTATAAACGAATTAAAACATAACAAGACGTCAGGTGACAATAACTTTTTTTTTTTTTTTTTATGCTACTTGGCAAGCAGACAAGTCAAGTCAAAGTCAAGTCAAAAAGAACTTTATTCATTGAAATCACAAGGATCATTTTGAATCGTCTTATATAAAATTAAATTACTCCTGTTCCAACGCGACCAAGCCTAGAAGAATCAGGCAACAAACTCGGCTTGGCTTACATAAATGGTCCGTCTTACCACTAGGTGAGAAGCGCCTGTGTGGTGCCTCGGAGCAAGGAGTTGCTGATACATAGTAAATGAGAACTTAAAAACCTTAGGAAGGAGGTAGTCAAAAGTAAATAAACATCAGCAAAAATATGCAAGACAGCACACGCTACGCTTGTTATACTTATAAATAATAATCTAATACAAACATGTAAATAGGTAAGTACAGATATTGCAAATTTCCATTTTAGCAGTCGAGGGGCAGAGCGACATCAGGCCACGCGGCTTTATCATTAATATAGTCATCAAGAGTGTAATACGCTTTCTTAATTAGATTCATCTTTATGTAGGATTTAAATCTTCGAATAGGAAGCTTAAATGCACCTTCTGGAAGTTTATTATAGAACCGTACAGAATTCCCCATAAAAGACCCACTTACTTTCTTTAATCGAAATTTTGGTATATTAAGTTTGTGTTTATTTCTCGTGTTAATACCATGCACGTCACTTTTTATCATAAAACTATCCAAGTGTTTACGTGTATGTAATAATATTTCATAGATATATTGCGATATTACTGTAAGAATATTGATTTCTTTGAAACGCTCTCTCAAGGAATCACGCGACTTCATTTTATAAATGGCACGTATTGCCCGTTTTTGCAAGACAAAAATAGCTTGGATATCTGCTGCTTTACCCCACAGTATGATACCATATGACATAACACTATGGAAGTAGCTAAAATAAACAAGCCTAGCTGTAGCTTCATCAGTAAGCTGCCTTATTATACGAACTGCATATGCAGCGGAACTAAGTCTACCAGCAAGAGCCACAATTTGTGGTGCCCACTGCAACCCTGCATCAATATTAAGCCCTAAGAAAATGGTAGACTTGACAAGATCAAGTGTCTCCCCATTTATTTTAATATTAGTTGGATAATGTTTTACATTTGGCAATGTGAATTTGATGCATTTGGTTTTTTTAGCATTAAGCAAAAGATTATTAACTGTGAACCACTCAAGAACACGCGATAGTGAATCATTTACATCATCGTAATTAGATTTAGATCTATCAACTTTGAAAATCAAAGAAGTATCGTCAGCAAACAGAACTATGTCACATATGTCTTTCACAAAAAAAGGGAGATCGTTAATGTAAACTAGGAATAAAAATGGGCCTAGTATTGAACCCTGTGGCACCCCCATGACAATAGTCGATCCTGAAGACCTTTCACCACCAACATCAACTTTTTGGACTCTATTGGATAAGTAAGAATTTACAAGATTAATTGCCTGATTTTGTATGCCATAATGTTTTAACTTGGAAATTAAAGTATCATGTTTCATAAGATCAGGAAAGACTCCCTCGTCAACACATCCATTGAAAATATAGGCCATACACGGCGCAATATCAATAATTATAACACCTAACACCTTTGTAGATATTCCCCAAAGGTCTTCAGTATTTTTAATAGATAGATAGATAGATAGATTATAACTTTATTGTACACCATAAACAAAAATTCAACAAAAATAAAGATACAATGTTTCAAATCAGAGGTACAATGGGCGGTCTTATCGCTTAAGAGCGATCTCTTCCAGACAACCTTTGGATGGACAGAAACTATTTAACAAATAAGGACGGTGGCGTACATCATAGTATAATCACAAAAAGACAAGTACCTAATAAAACAAATTGATTTCAAAAACAAAATAATAAATATATTATTATAAATATATTCTACCAGTATAATATAATACACACAATTATATAAGTACCTACATATATATTATTGATAAATAATAAACCTACATACAATAATAATACATAATGGTGATATTAGAAGAATGTCAAGATGACGTACAGAGTGATGACAAATAATGTTGAGTGACCATGCTTTTGAAAATGTGAAGAGATTTAGCATGCCGGATCGAAACAGGTAATGCATTCCAGAGTTTAGCAGCCTGCAGTGTGAAAGAACTACTGTAGAACTTTGAGGTATGGGCAGGAGTTTTCAATTGAAAGGTTTCAGAAGAGCGTAACGATAAAGGGTGAGAAAGGTGGAGAAACTGAAAACGTTCTTTCAGATAAGCCGGAGTAGAAGACGTGAAAAGAATGTTGTATAGGAGAGAAAGAATGTGCACATTCCGGCGAAGGCGGATAGGTAACCACTTAAGCCTGTTACGGTACTCCGAAACGTGATCATACTTTCGTAAACCAAATACGAATCTAATTGAGAAGTTTTGGAGACGCTCAAGCTTATTAAGCTGGTCTTCGGTTAAATCAAGATAGCTGGCGTCAGCGTAGTCCAGAATAGGATGCAATAACGATTGTGCGAGCGCAATTTTGGTGGAATGAGGAAGGAAGTTTCGCAACCGTTTAAGAGAGGCGCCTGCAGCAAAGGTTTTTCGGCTTACCGCTGCTAGTTGAGGTCCCCATGATAGATGTCTATCCATGAGAACACCCAGATTTTTTACTACCTCGCTTATTTCTAATAATAATAAATTCTAATAATATTAAGTGACTTAAATGTCTTAACAATATCAATGGCATTAACGTATCTGAAACTAAACGCGACCTCACACTTATCAACACTTAATTCCAATAAAGTAGATGCTCCAAAGGCAGTTGATTTTAAAGATTGAGTCACAATATTAGGTATACTAGAGAAAAAACTATCAAAGGCATTTGCGACCTCAATATTATTTGATAATATTGTATTGTTTACGTTTAAATTAATTTGTTTACTACGAGGTTTAGCTTTACCTGTTTCATTATTTATTAATTTCCAAGTTGTCTTAATTTTATTTGTTGATTTTTCTATTTTATATCTCAAATGCAATGATTTTGCTGCATGACAAACTTTTTTGAAGGTCTTGGAATAGTTCTTTATGTACAAGATAAACGTTGGATCGTGCAACATTGATTCTCTAGCCGCATAGAGTTCATATAATTTATTCCTACTTCTATAAATACCGGTTGTAGCCCAATCAGCTAACCCGACATTAGCTCTAGCTTTACATTTTTTTAACTTAAATATCTCACTATGTTCCTCACATATCAACTTAAACAAACTAGTAAAAAGGTCATTCGGATCATCTACGCACGGTACAAGGGGCATTTTAAGTTCAATAGTGCCCTGGAACTTCTTAATGCGACTTTCTGTGATAGGCCGATAAGTGAATTCCTTAGGTTCATCTACAAAATTACAAGTAAATATAGCACTGTGACCATAGTGATCTGAGGTGAAATGTTTAATTACTGATTTATCAATTGGAACACTACTGCAATAAATATTATCTAAACAGGTAGATGTTGTTAGTGTCACCCTTGTAGGTTCTTCGAAGAGGTGATTTAAGTTAAAGCATTTAAATAAATTAAGCAGCCTCTCAGATAGAGGATTAACCGGAATATCTATATTGAAATCTCCGCAGACTATTAGCATTTTATTACAAACAAAAGTTTTAAGCAATGCTTCTTCCATAGTGGATTCAAATAATGCGAAGTCTGCGTCAGGGGGACGGTAAACGCTCACAATGATATGCCGCTCTAGCTCAACACAAGATAGCTCAATAGTCCTCTCAATAGTGAGATTTGCAACATCTTTACAAGATTTTTAAGACAAGCTTACGGCCCACCAGATGGAAAGCAGTTACCGTAGCCTATGAACGCCTGTAACACCAGAGGCATCACACGCGCGCTGCCGGCCCTGAGACATAAAGATGAAAAGTCTCATGTGCCTGTAATTTCACCAGCACCCGTACCCTTCAAACCGAAACACAGCAATGCGAACACTACTGCTTGGCGGCAGAAATAGGTACGGTGGTAGTACTTCCCCGGACGAACTCTTTCACAAGAAGTTCTACTACTAACAAATTGCCCATAATGAAGTGTAAAACACATTTCTTTTATTTTTTAACCGACTCCCAAAAAAGGAGGAGGTTCTCAATTCGGTTGTATTTTTTTTTTTTTAATGTTTGTTACCGCATATCTCCGGCGTTTATGAACCGATTTGGAAAATTCTTTTTTTATTTGAATAGATATGCTTCCAGATTGATCCCATTTTTTTCAGAATCCAGTTCTGATGATGGGATCCATGAGGAATTGAGGGAACTCCTCAAATATTGTAGGCATACATATGGCGATTTTGATATTTACAGCAACAAACCAAGCATTTGCATTCTAAAAGTATCATAATCCCTTCACCACTATGGTTCTTTCATAATTTTTTTTTCATTCAAATATTTAGTCGAGTACAATGGCGGAAGTCGGTTTTTTAAATGAAAAGTTATCTAGGCGAGTTTTCAACCGTTTAAATAGATTTATTTGCGGTTTAAAACGGCAACATTTGATTTAAAACGTTTTTAATCGGTTGTTTTACAATTTACATCTATAGCCGTGATGGTCTCGGCCTAACAATAGGACTAAGAAGGGGTGGAAATTGTCCACTAAAATTTTAGTAAAACTACCACTACTTTACTATAACATGACTTGACTGAGATTTTGACGAATTGGAAAGAGTTTTAATGTTGCAAATTTATCTACAAATACTTGAAACAAGTAAATGAAAATGCCGTGCGAAGTTACACAAATAATAAAATAACCAACTTCCGCCATTGTATTCGACTAAACATCAGGATAAAAATAAATTAAAAAACCATAGTGGTGAAAGGATTATGATACTTTCTGAATGCGAACGCTTGATTTGTTGCTGAAAATATCAAAATCGCTATATGTATGCCTACAATATTTGAGGAGTTCCCTCAATTCCTCATGGGTTCCATCATCAGAACTGGATTCAAAAAAAAATGGCACCAATCTGGAAGTATATCTATTCAAATAAAAAAAGAATTTTCCAAATCGGTTCATAAACGCATTTTAATTATCAGGTAACAGAATTGAGAACCTCCTTCTTTTTGTGAAGTTGGTTAAAAATAAACAAAGTACCCTAAAAATAAAAGATTTAGACTTGCCATTAATGCCATAGAGCACGGTGTCCTGTAACGCAGAGTCGAAGGCAGCAGAGCCATCGCTGGGTCGCACGCAGGCGCGCCGCAGTGACGTCACGTCTAGCAGCACGTACACTGCGTTGTGCTCGATGAGGCGACGCGGCACTTCCGGTACGCCAGGCAGCGACGCGGCAGATGTCGACCCGACAGATGTAGGGGTGGCAGATGCAAGAGGAGAAATTTCAGCAGCTGTGAATAGTTAAATTATTATTAACTAGTGGTTCGCCCCGAACTGAGACCTCGCGATAACACCTTTATCAGCCCGCTAAGTAATTTCCATATTTTGTATTATTATTTTTGAAAATTTTCACCTCGAGATCTACCAGTACAGTACAGGATCTATCCAGTAACTACTCTAAATTCCTACACATCATCGAAATAACCTTTGAATAGGGCTAAACAACGGGGAGTAATACTACATACCTGTTAGTACCTATATCAAGTACCTGACGAATTAATTGATAACGTCCTTTTTACGAAAATAATGGAACTCCAACGTCATTCAAATTCCTAGAAATGGGAGGTCAACAATGGATGTTAGTTTGGTTTTTGTTTTATGGAGTACATGTTTCTAAATTCTTCAATTTCAGACTTTTCCCTGTAGTTGTGACACAAAAGCCACAAGCATACTAAATTTCATCATTGTGGGATTGCTGGAAGTACCCTAGAATTTTTGATTTTTACGTTTTTTATTTTTCCTAATATCTCGAAAACTACTTAGGCTAAATACTTACAAAAAACAGTTTTGAAATGTCCAACCAAAGTTCTTTCATTAGCACCCCACTTGATCTGACTTTCTCACTTTTATTTTTTTTACCTCCTCTTAAACCCCAATATCTCAGCAACCCCCAGAACCGATATAGCTCATAACCTTACCTACAAATTGTACCAATACTATCTACCCCCATACCAAATTTCATGAAGATCGGATAAACAGTTTGAAAGTTTTCATCGGACAAACATACATACATACAGACATACAAACGCCGATTCTTCCAACTTGACTCAGAGAACTCGCTTCGCTCGTTCAAAAAGGCTCAAGATACTGCAAGTTACTGCCTTGCATTTTTTTCATTTTCACGATTTCCATACAAAAATTAATTAGACATTCATTGCCATATCTTTTAAGAGGAGGTCATCGGAAGCTAGCACGCCAACGAAGTTTGGATCTAATTTGCCTCATATTTCATTAAACTCCATGAACTTTTGTACACATGATAAGTACACTAATATCTAGAGCCGTGGTGCGTTAGTTTATTATAAAATGATATGGTCATCAAATCATAAATTAAATAAACTATTTTTTTTAAACTGACACACCACATTCCTTGATATTAGTGTACTGATCATGTGTACAAAATTTCATGGAGTTTAAAGAAATTATAGCCAAAATAGAAGCAAACTTCGTTCGCTTAAAAAAAAGCGTATGCGCGTAAGCGGGCGTGAGAAGAAGGTTCATAACAGACAGACAGACATAAACAAAGTGATCCTAAAAGGGTTCCGATTTTTCGTGTCGCGGTCCGAACCCTAAAATAACTTACGTTCAAGCGGATAGTCGACGTCAGGTAACCAGCGCGTCGCGATAACCTCTCCAACAGGCGAGCCCGCCTCGTCTACCACAGACACTCGGACACCGCTGGTCGATGAAGAGATTACTGTGCAGCTGAAGTTGTCACCGATCTGTAGGAACAATACTATTACCCCCTTATTCATAATCATTTTTTAAACCTATTTTAGACAAAATATGTTGCACAAATTACGCCTGTTGCAAAGCTGTCGCGAGATAGAGAATAGATAAAAAAAATAGGCTGTGACAGACAGGAGACAGAATTTTTATCTTTGAAATTACAACCCGCCTTTCTCTATCTCGCGACAGGTTTGCAACAGGCGTAAATTGGTAATCATTGCTGTCAAACGTCGCTTTTCTGTACAAGGCTAAGTTCAGATGAACACGCGCCAGCGCGCGGTTCAAGATCTACAATCCTGTATCGACCTGTTTAGTTGACAAACGTGGTTTGAGGCGGACGGACGCAAGGAGCCACGAAAATGGAGGACGAGATATCATATAAAAATCATACAAAAAGTCAAAGGATGCAATCGACATCCTAAAGTAGTTGAAAAATCGATCTTCATGTAGTCTTAGTGTGGGATATAAAGTCACAAATAGCCTTAAAGAAAGTCTTTGACTTAAAATAGGATGCACCCAGTATCTTCTTTACTTTCGACGGCAACGTCGCAGTTTGCGGTATTGAAAATTGCCAGGGCGTCTAATTTAAATCGTTGTACTGTACATGTAGAAAAATTCATAAATGAATAAATTTATGTATGTATGCACATCACGGGCTATTTAGGGTCTCTTTGTGGCTACCAAACTCACTTTAAGATCCTGAGTCGTCAGCACAGCAACAAACTCGGGTATGGCTGCGTAGGACGGTGGCAGACGTCGGCTTGCGCGCGGCTTTAGAGGGAGCACGCGGCCAGAGTCCAGCAACGCTGCACGCGTGCGAGCGAGACAGCGCGCACGGTACCAGCCTTCGTCCTCATCGCACAAGAAGGCGAACGTCTCACCGACACTGGGCCTGGAGAAACAAACAAATCCTTAAAAATACATACAATTAATTTGTGTGTAGATTAATTTGTACATGGCCCAGACTTTCCACCTTTTTTTGTAAAACTATACAACAACCCTTTCTATGTAGACGCTGCCTATTTCAGTACGTGAGGGCCCTAGATAGAGATAAAGAGAAGCCCTAAATTCAGTATTTCTTTCAAAAATGTTGGCTTCGTATCTTCTGAGATAAGGGAATGCTTGATTTTCGGATATTTTCATAAACATGTTTAAAACTATGTATTTTCAAATTATAAAACTTATAACGAGCCCTTTCATTTGATGACGTCACAACATGTACTTGACGAAAAAAAACGATACTACGATATGCGACAGCTGTGGTTTGCCCAATCTCACTTTGATGCCAACATACCCACTTGTTGCCTAACTTCAGCGATTTATGTTCTGCGCAGAGCTCTTATAGCGATTCAGTTCAAAAACTATTCAGTACAAAATATCGGTTCGTCGTTGACATTCCATCCTACTAATATTATAAACGCGAAAGTTTATGAGTATGGATGTTTGTTACTCTTTCACGTAAAAACTACTGAATGGATTTGAGTGAAATTTGGAATGGAGATACTTTACGCCCTGGATTAACACATAGGCTACTTTTCATCATCATCATCATCATCAATTTTCATCATTATTCACGCGGGTGAAACCGCGGGGCGCAACTAGTCATTGAATAACTTTAATCGCAGAAGACCTTCTGATAGCGTGCCTTTAAATATAGATGCGGACATCACGGAACCGATATTTTGTACTGAATAGTTTTTGAACTGAATCGCTATAAGAGCTCATAGTAAGGCCACTTATTCTGAGTATTCACGTGACGTACATAGTAACTGTTCATCATTCTGTGCCGCGCAGTTGATAGAAACAGCACAGATTCATAAATAGTTAATACGTAAGTCACGTTGAATACTCACGACTCGCAAAGTGATTGTTGCAATGCAAAACTCGTAATAGGCCCTCAGTTCTGCGAGCTATATGACCAGCCCATTGCCCACTTCAATTTGCTAATTCTGAGAGCTATGTCGTTGATCTTAGTTGATCGCACTAAGGAACAATATTAGCACCTGAAAATATACTTACGTATACTCCTCTTTATCTTTCTGGCATTGAAATGTAAATTCTTCGCAGAGCTGATTGTAAGCCTCCCCGTAGTCTTGGTGGAGTGTCACACAAACGATGCCGGGCTGCTTGGAGCCACTGTCAGCTGCCAGGCCTACCGCCTCGGCTAGGAACGTTGCGCCGACTGGCAACTTCTCAATCAGGATACTGGAAAGAAAACTTGTGTGAGCTTCGCTCATACTCTTGTTTGGAAAGAAAGAAAGAAAACAGTTATGGTCAAACAATAACTTTTCATTTAAAAAACCGACTTCCGCCATTGTATTCGACTAAATATTTGGATGAACAAAAATGATTAAAGAACCATAGTGGTGAAAGGATTATGATACTTTTTGAATGCAAATGCTTGGTTTGTTCTTAAAAATATCAAAATCGCCATGTGTATGCCTACAATATTTGAGGAGTTCCCTCAATTCATCATGGATTTCTGATGGTGGTACCATAAGAAATGAATTCTGAAAAAAATGGGACCAATCTGGAAGTATATATCTATTCAAATAAAAAAATAATTTTCCAAATCGGTTCATAAACGCCCGAGATATGAGGTAACAAACATAAAAAACAACCGAATTGAGAACCTCCTCCTTTTTTTGGGAAGTCGGTTAAAAAACACACAACCACTAAAATACTACACAATTCATACATACATATTAAATAACAATGACAAAATGTGTGTGTCTGTTGCAAACAACAAAAGGGTTGTCCAAGTCAGCATTTGCTAGGCCGCCTAAACAACCCAGCGCTGGTCTTCCGTTGGGGCCCAGAGTGAACCACGGAAATCCGTTCACCAATTGAGCGTCACTATTATGGAAGCGGTTTCAACTACATTATTAACTTACATAGATATAATAATATAATTAATAATATATTAATTACTATTAACATATTCATTCTTAATGTACATAACAAAAAAAAGCCATCAACCATAAACAAACTCGCCTACTCGCAACGCGCTCATTCAAATACCTACATAAACAAAATATATAACAAAACGGTAAACCAAAGACTGCGGAGCAAGGCCCAAGCGCTTGAAGGCTAGGGCTGCAGAGAGGTGAACCTAATGACTATTATTATTGTTATTATCATTATTAGGTACTCACCTAACTGGAACCAGAGGTTTGCGCGGCGTTTCATCCCGTACGCTCACCAGCCGCGAGCTGACAGTAGCTTTCACCGGTTCAGGTATTGCTTCAACTACTTGAATCTGCTTTTTGGGAGGTTTGATCGCTTGAGGTGTCGGCTGAACTTGTTCCGGCTTGATCAACCGATTTTCTGAATTTTGCTGCTTCAGCTCGTGTCGAAGTGGGGGACGTTTAGCTGCAAAGAAACAATAGGATAAAGCATAAATAAATAAATGCTAGACATTTCACACAACATTATCTAGCCCCAAGCTAAGCAGAGCTTGTGTTATGGCAACTAGATAACTGATATACTTAATACAATACATTACATAGATAGATATTTTTATTATACATAGAAAAATACCCAGAACACCCGGAACAAGTATCTGCAGATCGTACCAATATTTGTTCCGAGGCGGGAATCGAACCCGCAACCTCCTGCGTCGCAGGCGAACCTTCGCCCGCCGCGCCACAGAGGTCGTCAAACATAACATAACAAACACCCAACAGTCACACACATAGTCCTGATCCAACACTAGGATTCCCTGTATTGTGGGTATCAGGAACTATGAGTACCATGGACCACAAAACCCAGACCAACCCCCCAATTACAGTAGTAAATGGTAATGGGGAACGCAACAATGGAGATCATTTTGACAGCCTTAGCGCTAAATCTTATGAAACTTGAAAACGGGAAACTTCTTAACCTTATTCCTCCTTTCAAGTTTCAAAAGATTTGGACAGCGCTAAGGCTGCCCAAACGATGCCCATTGTTGCGTTCCCCATTACCATTTGCTACTGTAATTGGGGGGTCGGAACAAATATCCTACTAATATTATAAACGCGAAAGTTTGTGAGTATGGATGGATGTTTGTTACTCTTTCACGTAAAAACTACTGAATGGATTTGAGTGAAATTCGGAATGGAGATACTTTACGCCCTGGATTAACACAGGCTACTTTTCATCACCATCATCATCATCAATTTTCATCATTATTCACGCGTGTGAAACCGCGGGGCGCAACTAGTATACAGATAATGCAAATATTTGTCTCGCAGCAGGAATCGAACCAGTACCTCTTGCGTCTCAGCCGCAGGGCTATTTTCTTTGTCGCGACAGGTTTGCAACAGGCGTAAATTGTTCAATCAGTGGGGTCAGCACGAATAATTTACGTTACCAAGACGCTAGCGAGACGATCGCAAATGTCAAAAATTGGCCAATGACATCAGGGTAACTTGAAATCTTAGTAAGTTGATTGGTTCATATTTGACTTTTACAATCGTAACGCTAGCGTCTCGATAACGTTAGATGTTCGTACTTGGGCCTCTGGGCTGTCAAACGGTAACTTTTGTATGACCAAAAGCGCCGTTTGACAGCCCTTATTGCACAATTTACGCCTGTCGCAAACCTGTCGCGAGAAAAGAGAATAGTCCTGCTGGCTACTCGCCCGCCGTACCACATGCCAGAGATCGTCAAACCTAAACCATTGACGACCTCTGTGGCACGGCGGGCGAAGGTTCGCCTGCGACGCAGGAGGTTGCGGATTCGATTCCCGCCTCGGAACAAATATTTGTACAATCTGCAGATATTTGTTTAGGGTGCTCTGGGTATTTTCGATGTATAATAAAAAATAATAATCTAAGTAATGTATTCGTATTAAGTATATATATAGTTATGCAACGTACACACACACCAAACACATACGTCCTCACGCAACATATATATAATCATACACACCCACAAACACACATACACACTCGATACACACACACACACACATACAACACACACGCCTATAAGCAACTGCCATTGTTTCTAGTTCTTATTCTTTTTTTTTGTTTCTTTTCCTCTAACTTTTAATTTAATTAGCCAATGCACTTGCTTTCTGGACTCACCCAATGTAACTGTGTCAAACATATTATGATAACTCGCTCTTGAGACCCAAGATACAGGCTTTTATGCCTAGTTACAGCTAACCTCTTATAGAACTAAGGAAATCCTTGTGTTTTGTCCTACCTTAAAATATAATGTAAAACTTTTTTGGCAAAAAACAGTATCTTATATCAGTTATCTAGTACCCATAACACAAGCTCTGCTTAGCTTGGGGCTAGATAATGTTGTGTGAAATGTCTAGCATTTATTTATAATGTTTTAAAACAAACAGGAGGAAGTAGCTTACGTTCCGCGGGAACTTCCACAGTATATTCCACATCAGGTATCCACCGCATCACCTGGACCTCTCCTATAGGTGTTCCCGACTCTTCTGCTACCGTCACTTTGATCCCGCTTGAAGATGAAGCGACTACTGTGCAACTGAGATTGTCACCAACCTGTTGGAAACAATTGTCTATAAAGTGTATGTAAGTGTAAGTGTGTGTAGCTCGCTAGCAGCTCGCAATCAATAATTTATAGTAAATGT
The DNA here is from genome assembly GCA_951392215.1 of Epirrita christyi. Lineage (NCBI taxonomy): Eukaryota > Metazoa > Arthropoda > Insecta > Lepidoptera > Geometridae > Epirrita > Epirrita christyi. The sequence goes on along the minus strand of OX595860.1, from coordinate 5,419,878 downwards.
AGCTTGATTAGAATGACAGCTAATGATATTTTAAGCTATATCTTCAAAGTTTCATAGAGTTTTTGAAGAAAATATAGCCAAATTATTATTTATTTATAGACGAGCAGCTTTCGCTGATGTGTCTACGTCAACAGTGTTAAAATTTAGTTGAAATATTGTCTCTTTAGTTTTGTTACATTTTTTTGAGCACTGATTTATTTGTTCGAAGCCAGAGGCCCAACTCTCAAAATTATTTAAAAACTACACTGAAAGTTAACCGAATCGAGACAGAATTGTGAATTGACAGAAAGTTGGTATTCTACTCCCTTATAAATAACAATGTAGTCTACTTTCAATTCACGGTGACTACCATTAGAGTAGGATAGTTATACATATAATTGGAAAGAGTAAAGAGAGACTCCATCTACAATGCTAAAATTATCGAAAAAACTTTGAATTGGGCCTCTGATGTAGAGTTTGTTTTTGAATGCATTGATGGAAGTGGCAGTAACAACGTCATCTGATAGCGCGTTCCAATTGTAAACCACTCTATTGCTGAAGAAGTGATGGGCGGCAAGTGAGACGGCGGGGTCACGGTTTAACTTCAGCTGGTGATCACGTGAGGGGTCTTAGATCATCTTTCCTTATATGAATGTCAAAGTTTGGCAGGTTGTAATGATGGGTAATAATCTTGTAAGTTTCGATAAAATCTCCTCGAAGGCGTCTATCTTCAAGAGTAGTGAGACGTAGTGCGAGTAATCTGTCCTCATAGGATTTGCGACGTAGAGCCTGCGGTATCTTAGTGGCCCTCCTTTGGACACTTTCAAGAAGGTCTATGTTTTCTTTTAATTAGAAACAAAGTTCGTTCGGCTTGACTAAGTATTGGGAATGCAAAAAACAAAATCTACATAACTATGGTATCATCGACACAAAGTAGTAGACTTTCGTCGTGGCACGAAAACTCACTTTGATATCCTGAGTCGTCAGCACAGCCACGAACTCGGGTATGGCTGCGTAGGACGGCGGCAGACGGCGGCTCGCGCGCGGCGAGAGAGGGAGCACGCGCCCAGAGTCCAGCAGCGCTGCACGCGTGCGAGCGAGACAACGCGCACGGTACCAGCCTTCGTCCTCTTCGCACAAGAAGGCGAACGTCTCACCGATACGGGGCCTGGAGAAATACATACAATCAGACATCTGTTTTAGTATTTGTTGTGTTTTTACCCCAAAATAGCTGGACTAATTTGTACATGGCCCAGACATTATGGTTACATACTTTATACCTTTTTTAGTGTAAAACTACAACAAACCTTTCTTTGGAGACGCTGCCTATTTCAGTACAAGAGTGCCCCAGGTATAAGGGCAGGTTTCCACCGGGGCGGAGGAGAGGAGGCGAGAGGAGATGTGTTTGAATAAACCAATCCGATTTCGTCATTTCCTTTTCTTTTTTACCTGTCAAGCCTGCCTGCCAATAACCTGCCAGCTTTGCTCTCGTCTCTTCTCTCCGTCTCGGTAGCGTGCTCAAGTTATATTGGTTTTCAATTTTTATTTTTGTTATTTTTCTCAGAAACTACTACGTAGACGTAAGACTTTAAATAGTTTTGGAATGTATAGACGCCCCACTTCATGGTAAATAGCGCTGCAGCAAACTTCCCCCTCTTTGGGGGAAATACACGTCTTCAAAATAAAAAATCGCCGACGTTAAAAAAAACTGTTTTGTAGAACCTGTATATCAAGTTTCGTCAAGATTTATTGAAATGTGCTACCTCTACGCGAGTTCGTACATACATTAAGAGTTTCAACGACTTTGTGGTTCAGGTAAGATTGGATATACATGCCAGATCGCGCTATGGGTGCAACTATCAAAGTTTATAAAAAAAAAACAAGTTTGCGCTCGCGAGGTCTACTGTTCGCAGAACTACTAGTATTAGCTAGGACATACAAAACAAGACTCACGTATACTCTTCATTATCTTTCTGGCACTGTTCCGTGAAATCCACACAGAGCTGGTTGTAGGCCTCGGTGAATTCATCATGGAGTGTCAGACAGACGTAGCCGGGCTGCTTGGAGCCAACATCAGCAGCCTTGTCCACTGCCACGGCGAGGAACGTCGCACCGACTGGCAGCTTCTCGATGACGTAACTAGAAAGTAGACAGTTCAAACAACCTTGTGCCATGTGCATTTTTAACAGACTTCACAAAAAGGAGGAGGTTCTCATTTCGGTTGTACTTTTTTATGTTTGTTATCTCCGGCGTTTATGAACCGATTTGGAAAATTCTTTTCTTTTTTTACTTCCAGATTGGTCCCATTTTTTTCAGAATCTAGTTCTGATGATGGAATCCATGAGGAATTGAGGGAACTCCTCAAATATTGTAGGCATACATATAGCGATTTTGATATTTTCAGCACCAAATCAAGCATTTGCATTCAGAAAGTATCATAACCCTTTCACCACTATGGTTTTTTCATAAAAAAAAATTCATCCAGATATTTAGTCGAATACAATGGCGGAAGTCGGTTTTTTAAGTGAAAAGTTATTTATTACAAGCTTGCAATGTATGTATGTTTGTCCGGGTGGAATCTTGCAAATGAATTTTTAAATCTGTTTTCTTTAACCGATTGAGCTGAAATTTTTCATACCTGTCAAGTTCAGATGACAATACAATATTATGGTGACAGCGAGCTGATCTGATGATGGAGGGCGGATAACGGAACTCCTCGATGATCAATAGTAGCCTGGCAGTGTTTGGGCTCATTTTGATCAGGTTCCAATAACGAATTTAACAAAAGCTTGGTTTGAAAACTACATTTTTCAACAATAAACTTGTTATAACTTTTAAATGCTAAGGCCCTTATTCACAATCATTTTTGAAACGTATTTTAGTTAAAATAGCTTTTGTTTTGTTCTCTCTGATGTAAAATGTCATACGACAAAACAAGACAAAAGCTATTTTAGCTATCAAAGGTTTTAAAAATGATTATGAATAAGGGGGTTAGTTCAAAAGATAGTAAAGAAAATATGCGAAAATTTACCATTCCCAATCCGGCAACTTCAAAACTACGGAGCTAAAAATGTTGAAAAAAGACCGGAATACTGAGCCATATCAAGCAATAAATGCAATTCAACAAAAACTTGGTTTTTGCCATGGCTCGTGCTACTCCGATGGAGGAGGGTTCCCAACGATTAACACCAAAACGAGCAACACGAAAAAAAGGAAACTTTTGGATGTTTAGGAACAATTTATGCTATAATTTTGGAGGGTAGGTGAGAGAGGTGGGAGGCAGGAGGTATAATCCACTAACCTAGCAGGAACTAGCGGTTTCCGAGGAGTCACATCTTGCAGGCTGCCGAATCGCGTGGCGCTAGCAACGGGCCGCGTCGGTTCGGGCTTTGTTTCAACGACTGGGGATGTGGGTTGCACGTGAATTGCTATCACGGCTTCGGGAATTTGCTGCTTTGCCGGATGGCGAAGAGGCGGCCGTTGATCTGGAAAATCAAATAAAATCAAAATATTGGATTGGGTCCCTTGCTCTTTGTCCTTTTTATCAACGATATTTATTGGTGTTTTAGAAATACTCGATTTCTTTTATATGCCGACGATCTAAAAATCTATCGTGAAATCGTTACATTGCATGACTGTCATAGGTTGCAGGATGACCTAAATCGCCTATCTTGCTACTGCATTGCAAACAAATTATATCTTAGTTTGTCAAAATGCAAGTCTATTACCTTTACAAAGAAAATCTACAATATTGATTTCGTCTATTCACTTTGTGGTACTCCACTAGAAAAAGTATCACTCATAAGAGATCTAGGAATAATTATGGACTCTAAACTGCACTTTGATGTTCATGTAAATCATATTATCAATAAAGCCTTTATGATGTATGGTTTTGTAATGCGGATTTGTGTCCCTTTCAAGAGACTTGAGTCTTATCTTCATTTATATAGATCTTTAATAAGATCTCAGTTAGAGTATGCCACCTCGGTTTGGAACCCGTACTATGCCAAATATCATGACCAGTTAGAATCCGTTCAACGTAAATTTTTACGTTCAATGTGCTATCGGTGTTTTCGTTCTAGGTCCTCTTATGACGTACTTTTAAGTAAGTTTTCCTTGCACACACTTGGTGATTGCTCTCGCATGTGGCGCGAAATTCAAATTTTATTACGTTTTTGCTCATTACAGCTCATCAACACTTCTTGAGATAGTAAAAACTGATTTTGCGAAAACTAGGAGACCTAACACACATGTTTTAGTTTATAGTTTCACATATAGATCATTACTTCAGCTACGAATACTCTTCAAAGATTTTTACAGTGTTTTCTTGGTTTAAAGGTATGCGTAGCTTAACTAATGACATTTATGAGATACTATCAATTAAAACATGGGTGCTAGGTCTCCTAGTTTTCGCAAAATCTGTTTTCTCTATCTCAAGAAGTGTTGATTAGCTGTGATTTACAAAAAACACAATAAAATTTGAATTTCGCGCCACATGCGAGAGCAATCACCTTAAGATAAGAAGATTGCTCCTTGGTCTAATGTTGTTGTTTAATATCTGCCATCAAAAATTTGACTGTATTAAGCTTGTTAACCAAATATGCATACACATACCTTTTCGTTCTTATACCCGAGAGACTCGCAAGCGCTACTTGTTCGCACTCACTTCTTGAAAAACCAATGCTGGTCAGCGTGCGCCGTTGCATAGAATCATGAAACTTTTCAATGACCATTTCACGAGCACTGAATTCTTTGCAACCTCACCCAGCTCGTTTAGAAATAATATAATTAAGTTTGTGTCTGAGTTTTCAGACCTACCATATTAATGACGTAGGTACTTATTCATAACTCTGTTAATTGTTATTATTATTATTTTTTTCAAAACAAACGTGACAAAAACATAGCGCCCTCATATTTTTTTTTTAAATAATTCGTGGACGACGGGGCTGATTGCACTTTTAGTACCTATATTTAAGGAATTATTTGTATTCTTGTTTTTTAGTGTAATTGTTTGTTGTTCCTAATAGAAATAAAAAAAAATAATATATATAAAAATAATTTTTCAAATCAGTTTGTAAACGACGGAGATACGAAGTAATAAACATAAAAAAAAATACAACCGAATTGAGAACCTCCTCCTTTTTGTGAAGTCGGTTAATAAATAATTAAATAAATGCTGGACATTTCACAAAACATTATCTAGCCCCAAGCTTAGCAGAGCTCGTGTTATAGGTAGTACTAGATAACTGATATAATAAATACATTGCATTACATAGATAGATATTTTTAACCGACTTCACAAAAAGGAGGAGGGTCTCAATTCGGTTGTATTTTTTATTATACATAGAAAGTACCCAGAACACCCTGAACAAATATCTGCAGAAATATTTGTTCCGAGGCGGGAATCGAACCCGCAACCTCCTGCGTCGCAGGCTAACCTTCGCCCGCCACGCCACAGAGGTCGTCAAAAATTATTAAAATGTTGGTCTAACGTGATCAAGCCTAGAAGAAAAAGGGCGAAAAAAACACGGCTTGGCTTTTTGATGATCCTGCTTACTACTAGGTGGGAAGCGCCTGTGTGGCGCCTCAGATCAGGGAGAAGCTGATACATAGAAAATGAGAAATTAAAAGAGAATCAGCAGGCAGTTTTTACTCAATACATGAATATTTTAGTTATATAACTTTTCATTTAAAAAACCGACTTCCGCCATTGTATTTGACAAAATATTTGGATGAAAAAAAATGATGAAATAACCATAGTGGTGAAAGGATTATTATACTTTTTGAATGCAAATGCTTGGTTTGTTGCTGAAAATATCAAAATCGCCATATGTATGCCTACAGTATTTGAGGAGTTCCCTCAATTCCTCATGGATTCCATCATCAGAACTGGATTCTGAAAAAAATGGAGCCAATCTGGAAGTATATCTATTCAAATAAAAAAAGAAGTTTCCAAATCGGTTTATAAACGCCGGAGACATGCGGTAACAAACATTAAAAAAAAAAAAAAATACAATCGAATTGAGAACCTCCTTTTTTGGGAAGTCGGTTAAAAAACAGCATTTAATTAGGGTTCTCATTCTCTCAGAACAATGAATTGGTCATTATTGACATTGTGTTTATTTTGTATTTTGTGTAGGTTGTTCAGCGAGAGACACGTCGTTACCAAAATGTGAACTAACGTTGTGCACTTACATATTAAAACCATAATTAGGAGCTGGTTTCTTTCAATCGGCATTTTGAATTAAAAATAAAGAAATAGTAACGTTGTAATAGGATCAAAACGGAACAGACGCGCTATTGTTTCGCCCGTTAAACAAAAACGTTAATTAAGCACAGCAGCGCCCTCCAATCCCACAACGGGTCTCTCGCTGAACTTATTTGCTTGTTTACAATTACATATTTTGTTTTTCTTCCTAGCATGTAACAAAGTCAAAATCAAAAAGAATTTTATTAATTGAAATCACAAGGATCATTTTGAATCGTCTTATAAACTAAAATTACTCCTGTTCCAACGCGACCAAGCCTAGAAGAATCAAATACACTACTAGACTACTAGACAATAAAATATGGAAAAGTGCCTTCCGTGAGACGCACCAAGGTGCAAACCTGGTAATGTATTTCGAGCATTTTTCTGATAAGTCTATCAATTTGCACCGACTACCTTAATTTTCCCGGGCCGTACACCACAAAAAGTTTTTTTTTGTATTCGATTTTTTTTTGTATGTTCCGTATGTCGGATTTAAAAAATACTTGGTGCAAATGTAGATCATAACGGTTCAAAGTCTATGCCAAATTGCACAGACTACTTCTATTTCCCCCATTAAGTTACGGATATTTTTATGGTTTTCACCCTATTTCACCCTGTTCCGGAGGATGAAATTACTGATGCTTATTATTAGAGGTGATTTTTAAGCCATACAATACAATTAGAAAAGTTTTCATGACATCTAATTAGTTCCACACTTTTGCAAAAAATCACCTAATTTGACTGTACTATTATACATAACTGGAGTAGTGTTGGTGCGGAGTTAGTTTTTTTATGAATGTATTTGATGCTGTAGCACGTTAGTATACCATGCTTTAACCATGGTTGGTTTGTTCTAGAAAAACAGTGATTTAAATGTCACCGTGTATATAAAACATCTGAGAGCGACTTGTAGTTAAGATATTGATTGTACCACAGGACGGTAGTGTCCTGGCTTCTGAACTCCGAAGCCGGATTAAATAAATGTTAATGGATGTATCTACGTAGTACCTACTTATGGGAACTAAATTATTTGGCTCAGGCCTGAAATATCTGTTTTCCTAAAATGTATTTTTCCCAAAACGTCTGCTTTTCCATTATGTAAGTGCAGACATTTTGCCAATTATTTGTATGTCATAATGTATGACTGAGTATGTTGGACTGTGAATTATGACCATCAATGTAAAATTACCATATTCAAAACAAATAAATTATCTTTATCTTTATCTTTGCCTTACCTTTGTTTGTGTGCCCGTTTTGGGAACCATGGTTGCGGTTCTGTCCGCTCTCTTCCGACAGGTTGCCGGTTACAACTTGGTTGAATTTGCGTTTCTGGCCTTGTGAAAAGGCGCTCTGCTTCTCTGACGGGACGAATTTCTAAAAGGAATAACTTTTCATTTAAAAAACCGACTTCCGCCATTGTATTCGACTAAATAATTTTGGATGAAAAAAAAATTATGAAAGAACCATAGTGGTGAAAGGATTATTATACTTTCTGAATGCAAATGCTTGGTGTCTTGCTGAAAATATCAAAATCGCCATATGTATCCCTACAATATTTGAGGAGTTCCCTCAATTCCTCGTGGATCCCATCATCAGAACTGGATTCTGAAAAAAATGGGACCAATCTGGAAGTATATCTATTCAAATAGAAAAAAAAAATTCCAAATCGGTTCATAAACGCCGGAGATATGCGGTAACAAACATTAAAAAAAAAAAAAAAAAAAAAAAAAAAAAAAAAATACAACCGAATTGAGAACCTCCTCCTTTTTGGGAAGTCGGTTAAAAAGAATAAATACATTGATAGATAGAAAATTCTTTATTGCACAACTAAAAAGTATTGTACATAGGCTAACTTAATGCTAGATAGCATTCCCTTCCAGATAATTCCACCTTTGTGTATGTGGAAAACAATTTTGAGGCAGTGCACAAAAAAATTAAAGGCTAATTCACACCGGATGCGTATGCAGCACGTAACGTAGACACGCGCGTCACTTTGTATGTACACGCTTGCGTGCACGTCACGCAAGCAGTGTGCCATGTCTCATAGAGATCCATACATTACAATGTCATGGTACAACGACATGCACGACGGCGTCTACGTGTACGCAGCCGGTGTGCTGCAGCCTTTAACGTAGATAGTAAATAGACTTATTTTTAATAGGTATGTACTAAGATACATATAACTTTTCATTTAAAACACCGACTTCCGCCATTGTATTCGACTAAATATTTGGATGAAAAAAAATGATGAAAGAACCATAGTGGTGAAAGGATTATTATACTTTTTGAATGCAAATGCTTGGTTTGTTGCTGAAAATATCAAAATCGCCATATGTATGCCTACAATATTTGAGGAGTTCCCTCAATTCCTCATGGATTCCATCATCAGAACTGGATTCTGAAAAAAATGGGACCAATCTGGAATTATATCAATACAAATAAAAAAAGAATTTTCCAAATCGGTTCATAAACGCCGGAGATATGCGGAAACAAACATTAAAAAAAAAAAAAAAAAAAAAAACAACCGTATTGAGAACCTCCTCCTTTTTTGGGAAGTCGGTTAAAAAGGTACAAAAGGTACATTTCATAATATTTTTATGCAATAAATAAATTACACATATTTGATAGATGAATAATCATAACATAATAGTCAAAAATCCCAGGTCATCTTTTAGTTTGAGACACTATGTTATTGAGAAGGAATTGATCCTTGTAATTTACTCTTTCCCCGTGGTGGCCCGTGGTATGCATAGATGTGAAAGGCTATGCAAAGGGCCCAGAACAGACTAAAGAGGCGTTTCAGGAGGCTTATCAAGTAGTGAGTTATACGAGCTGTAGATAATGATGATGATGTCCCATACCTTTTCCGAGTCGCGAGGCACGTTCTTGGCGGACGAATCGCGAGGCACGAACTTCGCGGACGAATCGCGAGGCACGTTCTTCGCGGACGAATCGCGAGGCACGTTCTTAGCGGACGAGTCGCAAGGCGCGTTTTTGGCGGACGACTCACGAGGCGCATTCTTGGCAGGCGAATGCGGGCGACGCAGCGGAGCTGCTGTCGGAACTCTGTAGGGTAGATGGTTATAAAAATAAGGATAGAGAGATATGATTTAAAAATAAAATAGATCGTTTTAAATAGTATTTTAACTTAAAGAAGACGCTAAGAAAATATTTTCAGGTATTTAAATTCCTGCTGATATAAGAGGAATTTACTCAGTCTGAAAGTGAACATTTGCTTTACGTACTGAATAAAACTTATTAGATTTGGACAATACTTACTCAGGCTCACCGTTTGTCACAGGATGGTCCACATCGTCTTTAGGACATCTGTAAAATAAAGTTTTTTTTTTGTCACTGATTTATTGTGAGTGTAGTTAGCGAAGCGAGCCGCTCCGCCTGTTAAAGTGACGTCTTTTTAAACGTTGACGTTATTATGATAGGCGTATTAAATGAGCCTGTATCACTTTTTGAGAGTATGAAATAGTAAAACGAGCTCTAAACATAATATTAAGAGAAATTAAGCATTTGACTTCTGAGTAGACATCAGTGGCGAGAGAAGCGAGCCACGCAAATGAGCTGTGCGAGAAGAAGTGTCAGTCAGTGCGTTGGCATCGCTGGCGAGCGAAGCAAGTAATTAACTTTTGTATGAAATAAGGGACAAGTCAGTGCTTATGTTTCATTGGTGAGTGCGAGAAGAGTCGTCAGTTCGTTGGAATCGCTGGCGAGCGGAGCAAGTAATCAACTTTTGTATGAAATAAGGGACAAGCCAGTGCTTATGTTTCATAGGTGAGCGAGGCCAGAGGCTGTAGTCCGAGTTTTGTAGCAATCATCGTAACGTAACGATTACGACGATGGTCCGTGACTAGCGTAGTAACTATCAATTAATTTGTGCGTGCTGGATAGAAACTGCAGATATAGTTATCATACATAACATAGGTAACAGACGCATAGTGTGTGTCAGAAGTATCTTTAGCTTTACGTAGACATGCCCCCTAATTCGCTATGACCAAACGTAACATAACGCGGGCTCGTTACGATATCTGCGTGGAATCATCGCTGAATCGTATGGGTGACGTCAGACGTTATTGGCAAGGAATCTCTTAGGTCATAGCAATAACCACCCAGTACGGCTAGCACAGAATTACTAACGTTAGTATCGATAGCGAGCTTTGATGAAGAAAGATAGCGAGTCTCTAGCGCTCCCTAGAGTATTATGTTATGGTCCTTGCTCTAGCGAGACGACAGTAAATTTCAAATATTAACCAATCAAATTTTAAAGTTTTCAAGCTACGCCGATGTCATTGGCCAATATTAACATTTGCGGTCGTCTAGCTAGCGTATTGGTAACGTTAGTCAGCCTGTGCTAGCCATATAGTTTGTGTTGTGTAGTGTAGCAGTGTGCAAAACACTGAAGACACGATGTATGGGCGGTTGGTGAAGCGAGAAGAAATAAACTTACCTCGCCAGGTTGTGGCAGATGGCGCGGTGGCGCTCCTCCCAGTCGCGCCGCTGACAGCGCTCGCCGCAGTAAGGCGTGACGCGGCAGCTCGCGCAGAACAATTCGGCCGCAGCGCCGCACGACACGCAGCACCACGACGGCTCGCGCTGAAGTCCCGGAATGTTACGCTGCGCGTTCAATTTATTGTGTTTTCAGTGTTTGGTGTATGGTGTGATTACAGCTTGCTTTTATAACTTACAATAGCAGATACCATTGGTTTCATTTTGATTAACAGTAAGGGGTGTTAGGTAGGACTGTGTACACAAACCACGCCGTGCAAAGGGAAGTTCACGCCCCACGTTGTTCAGGTTGTGGCAGTTCCAAAATGACGTGCGCAATGAGTTAATTTCATAGCAATTTCGTTTTGGGTCATGGCATTACCAAAATGACGTGCACAATAACCTAACTTTTGAACTGCATAGTTGCGGACAAAGCGTGAGCGCAGATTGCCGTTACAAAAGTGTATGGTGATGACGCAAGTGTTTCAAGGGAGCTATTACAGCCAATCATCACCAAAAATCTTCGCCAAAACGCTTCGACAGCCATTTAGAGGTTTAAAAATGTCACTGCAAAAGGAGTTGACGTTAGCAAGCTAAAGTGGTGAACGCCAACGAACTCTGTGATTCGTTTATATCATACAATAATGTAAGTTATAAAATCAGCCCCCTATTCCCTAACTGAAAGTCACTCGGTGCCTAACGTTTGACAAGTAAAATTACTATCAATTGCTCAAAATTATCATGAAGAGTTGTCAATTGATAAGTATCTCTGTGACAAACGTTTGTTGACAAGTAAAATAACCATCAATTAACAATTCTTCACGATAATTCTATCACTAAGTATTGTCAATTGATGGTAATTTGACTTGTGACCGAGTGTACCGAAATACTTTCAATTAGGGAATAGAGGGCTGAGCATTTACGAAACAAGAGATAAGTATGTATGTGCACCTACTAATGAGCTATATTACATAGGTACTACTGACGGAATCTCATTTTAAGCAACAAGAAATACAATGAAGTGTCTAACTCTTATACTAGCGATAAAGTTTAGACGTCTCACCATATTATTCACTCACTTCCTGAAGTGGATTAAAACCAGCACAACGGGACGTAAATCATTCGAAAATTTTGTGTTCTTTGTGTGTATGTTATGTCGGTTGAGAATGACAGTATATTTCAATTTATTTGCAAATAAAAAACGCACCGCTGCAAAAAATTCATGAGAAACACAAAATTCGTTTTTGGCAATTAGTTTCTTCGATCGACACTTGTCTAGCGGGTTTGTTGTTTGCACTACTAATAATGTAATATTTTCTTTATCACTTTCATGTATTACATTGTTGTTAGTAATAGGTCTTATTACATATTGTTTAGGTAGCTACATGAACCCCGTTAGGGAGCTGAATATTTTGAATTCCAAATAAATATTAGACTAGTAGTAATATAATTGAAACTCAAACCCATTTAAAATACCTAAAAAACTGAATAAAACAATAAAATTAAAATCAAATGTAATTTAATTAAAAACAACATGCAAGGCACAGAGGTTCATCATAATAATGGCATAACAAAACTAAATTCAAACGAAAGATACAAAAACTACAAGCTAAAATTAAAACACTAATACCATACAATATCAAGCTAAAAATACTTATCCTGAAACTTATGTAAAACATTTTAAAACTAACAAATCACAATAATTAGTAAGAAAACATTGGAATTGGTAATGTTATATCATAGTCAAATGTTAATAATTCCCTAAGAAATCAAAATGTCAAACTTTTCCCACCATGTACCTTATCAAATGGTTGACTGTGGTGTTACCACCGAACCTTAGAACAATTTGATAAGGTTTTATACTAAGATGATAACCCTTAGTGATAATAAGTAGACAGTATTCATTACATCTAAAAGTCTAGGCATGAATTTATTGGGAATCATATAGGAATAAATTGTTTTTGCCTTCTAATTTGATTGCACTCCAAATTATTAGAAGGCACTTCGTTAATTAAATTATAATGAAGTTTATCTAAACGTACATTTTCGGCACAAAAAGTCGAACGAAAACGTAGAATTACAATATATATTGAGATAGCTATTAGTGACATAATTGCTAGCGATTCTGTGCATCATTCTCTAAAATTAAACCGCGCTAAAATTATCGCGGTCCCTTTTATTTCGGGTTATTCCCGCTCGTCCCCAGTTTTAGTCCCTACTACCATTTGAATGGGGACGAGCGGGAAGTTTTTTCCCGCTCGTCCCCAAATGCTTCAAGTTCACACTAATACCAACAGTGAATATATTAACAGCAATTTCAGTCTATTAGAAAGGGCGTGCGATAATTTTAGTAATTTAGAATTAGAGAATGATCCACAGAATCTCGTCAAATACGTATTTAAAATTATTGGTGGGTACTGTTTTTTAGCAATAATATGTTAAACTTCAAAATAAATTGATAATTACAACAAAATTACAAATCCTAGCCCAACTATCACAATAGTCGAATGTAAATTAATTAAGTCTGGTCCAAATAATAAGGTCAGGAACACAATAAGAATGGACGAATATGAATGAACGTCTCCCAAAATAGTTAAAAAAAGAATTTCAACTTTTCACCGCCGACTAATGGAACGAAGCTCTTACTCTGAATCACGGACAGTGATTGGTTGTCCACGTACACTACGAACTTACCATTGCAAGGGTAATCTGTTTCGCTAAAGATCTGCCAAATTTCCGTATTTAAACCAGGATTCTTATCCTCCAAAATATCGAAAATTATGTTCAAATCATCTTCGCTATCAGGGAGTATATTTGTGGGTATTTTTAGTACGATTTTCGTTTGGTAACAGTTGTCAGGGATAACAAATTCTTTGCTGTGTTTCGGAGACTCCGGCTCTATTATTATCGGGTCTAGTTCGTGATCTTCGTGTATTTTCGGCGAGTTATTTTCAATATCACTAGTGTTATAAGTTTTATCAACACAGACCTTTTTTTCGTCGGCTGCTTTAGTTACGTCCTTAGACTTCTTCTTGCCTACCTTCTTGGTTTTACTAACTTTCTTTTTGATTTTCAATGCCTTTGTTTTTGTGAGCGCTTCTAAACTTTCTTTGGGTTTGATAAGAGACCGGAGATGCCCCAGTTTGAACTCAGCCGGTTCATGTACAATTAGTTTGTTAAATTGTGGATCGGTGATGACTTCTGCTGATAGCTTGTCTATTTGCAGAACGACGTCTAGCTTTGTACTCGTTCGGACAGTGCTTATCTTTCTCCAGTATTTAGTACGAAGTCTAGGATTCTGTTTCTGCAAAATTGCTATCACATCGTCCGTTTCTTTAGTTGTCTTCACGACCAAACTTACAATCCCAACAGCTCCACGGAATTCTGTAGATTTGAGACTTATTTTCAACTTATCGTTTACCAAAGCAACGTTTTTCTCAATCCATATTCTTGAGTCCATGTTTTTACAAATTATGAATATCACTCCATCAAATAAATACACGTCGTGGAATTTTAGCATCGAGTCTTCAGTAAGACCACCCTTTTCTATAGAATCTGCGACAATGCTCTCAAAGGTTCTCTTGATTGAATGGAATTGAGCTTCGTCTAAGCGAGAATCGGGGTAATTCGTTGGCCCTACGTATAACTTTAGATCGTCGGCAATCAAATCTGAGTAGTGATTTGTTCGAATGCGAGTGAGAGGAGCATTTATTATTTCTGGATCAATCGGCGCATACATATTCTTTGCAACAAATTCTCTTAGTTTTCTAATTTCGACGTTATCAGTGTCTTCAGATTTAGATGTAGTTTCATCGCAACTTATATCTCGTTTTTGTCTGTCAATAATTCTGAAGGTAATCTTCTCTCCTTCATACGTCGGATCAAAATCGGGACTTTTGATAACTTCTAAGGATTCGGGTTCAACACCGAATTCTCGTTTCTGTTTCCCGGCTACATCGGAATAGTACTTCCAACAACTTGGGTTCAATTTCGGATGCTTCTCTTTGAGCTCATTCAATATATTAAGTGATTCAATGTGAGCTTGCTCTTTCGGCAGCCTCATAACAATTCTTGTATACCTTACTAAATGTTTGACATCCCGGAATGTAAGTTTCAGTCCTGTGGAATTGATGAATTTGGGCAATATTTCAGTCAGATAGTCTTTAGTTTCCAGACTATCACAAATGTATATCACAGCACCATTTGACAGATAAATGTCTTGGAATTGCGGAATGATCATGTTTGTGAAGCGTTGAGATTTCATATCTTTGTGCAGGTATTCCTTAAAGAGATGTTTCAAACGTCTGATGTGAGTGCCTTCCAATTTGTTGACTGGATATCCCTCTAGGGTTATCGCGACTTTGAGTTCATTTTCTACATGAAGATAATTCGTTCGTCTATGATACGCAATTCCTCTATTGCTGTCGATGTTTATCGTGCTGGTTTTGGTAAGAAGATTGTCATTGCTTTCAATAATCGACACAGACTTTTCAGACAGACTTTTCAAATCCATTAGAGACGTTGTAGTCGTTTCTGTTTCTAAAGAATCAATTGGTATCTCTTTCTCAGTTTCTTTTTCATCATCACGATCGTAAGTAGTCTCGTCAGACCAGACCAACACTTCATCGTTCTCACCAATATATTTGACATCTTTGATTTTCTTCAAAACATCATCTTGCAAAGATTTTTCTAGCTCTTTCTTGATATCAATCTTTTCAACCTCGTCGTCATTGGCTTGATCATTAATTGAGTAATTCATTTCAGCTTCATCAATAGCTTCTCGCTCATTCAGTTCACCAACAACTGTGGCTTCTCGTGTATCTACAGCGACCTCTTCGAATTTCTTTTCAACTTCAACAGGTACCAAACTAATTGTAGATTCTATTCTCGGCGTGGATTCAGATGATCTTATATCTTCCAGAAGTTTCACTCTCGACGTGATACTGCTCAAACCTTCCTCCATACCAGACAATATGCATTCATAGTATATTTCAGTGTACCCAGTGAGTTCAAACTCCATCTGCTCGTAGTCGATGACATTTTTGAAAGTGGGGCCGCGGATTATCTCCCCAGACACACGATCTATCAGGAACGAAGTGCATTCAACATCATCAATGACTTTTTGAGCGTATATCTTCCATATATTCGTTTTCAACGCCGGGTTGAAATACTGCAACAATTTGAAAGCATCCTGGGCGGTCGCCGGCCAACAAATACGTGGTATTTTCAGCACGGCAAGACACAATCTCTTGACGTCAGAATTCAAAAGCACTAAGTTGTGGCACATGCGTTCCTGCAAACCTGGGGAGACTCTTACCATCCAATCTCTCGTGTCTGAATCTTTACAAATACACACAATAGCACCCCTGTTCAAATAGTAATCGAGGAACGATGGATCTTTTAGTAACAGACCTGCCTTCGATTGCATATCGAGCACATCACGCAGGCACCGTTGAAACAGCTCCATTTGACGTAAGCGCATCTTCGATTTCGGGTACCCCGCTAGCGCTATAACCAACTTCAGCTCATCGTCAACTATGTCTAAATAGTCCGAGTTCCTCATTTGTATCAGTCTGTTAGTTTCGTCAGCCTCGTCATCGGTCTCCGAGTAAAAGTCACGGATTTTTAGATCACACGTCACATTGCTGTTAGCTCTACAAGCTCTACACTTTCTAACCTCACATTTCTTGCTGGTCGCGTCGGATCTCTTACTACCATTGTCGGTAACTTTACTACATTCAGATTGCTTAGATTTACTAACGGTTACAGTGGTCTTGCTTTCCTTGCTATCGGGATTGTCAGTTTTGCTCGTTTCCGTCTCTATTTTCGATATCGGACTTGGGTCTTCAGAGCACAGAACGCAAGTGGAAGGAGTGGAGCTTCCGTCGCTATCTTCTCTCGTCCAAGGCGTCTTCTGGCAGGAACATGTTGTATGGTTCTGTAGACAAATTATCTTGTATCGATTTTATTCTTTTTGAGCCTTATGTCTTTGATGGTAAGAGTAAATATCGAAGGAAGCCCCACTCCTAAGCGCGCATGCATGTCAGCGGCCGTTATAGCTGAAATTTAGAAGTCGACCACACGTTAGCTTAAAATCATCTGTATTTTAATGATAGTAAGATCTGTTAGGTCGACTGAAAGCTTCAAATAGTTATTGACCTGCAATTTAGAAGAATCTATAATAAAATACATCACAGTACACATAATACATAAGAAATACAATAGGTACCTATAATAAATGGGTTTGAGTCAAACACGCATAATACTTTGGTTCCGTGCCTTTTCCCCAAAATACTATTGTATGGCGCAACATGCAATCGACTTAAAAGAACCTATAAAATGTCGATCTTAGAAAATGCTAGTTAGTTTGTTGGTCATTCAATTCGATATGGTCACTGTGTAGGTGTGCCTTTGTGTGTGTGTGTCTGAGTAGCCCGGCCACATCATAAACTCGATGTGATCACTTCGTGTCTTGATGTGTCTGGCCTAAGAATAAATCCCTCCTCCTGTGGATGTAGTTAAAGCCTTACTAAGGATTTACACTGTAAACCCTTAGTAAGGCTTTTCCTACATCCAGCCGTGATCATCTCCTAGTATAAAGTTTACACTAGGAGAGGAACAGCAGCATTTGCCTGAGTAATTAACAGCAAACTGTGATGACCAATACGGCTGCCAAGCGTGGAGATTATGGCAAATCCCCCCATTGCACGCTATGCACGCTATAGGGGAGGCCTCATCTAGCAGTGGATGTCTACTGATTGATGAAGAAGAAATAGGTAGTTTGACAAATAGATTGAAGTGAATCTAATCTAAAAATGCACACCCCCCTGCCACAAAATATAAAGGTACAGAAGGCAAGATCAGTACAACAAGCAGTCGATCACAGATCGAAGCAAGACGATCTCGGTAGAACTCGGTCACCGAGTTCTACGTGGGTACGCGTGTCTATGTGTGCATGCGTCTGTTATCGCTTGTTGCACTAAGCTGGCCTTCTGTACCTATATATTTTGTGCCCCTGCACTGTTTTCACTTTTGACACAAGTGAGGCCACGTCCAGCAGTTGACGTCTATTGGCTGATGAAGAAAATAAGTCCTGTCACTGTTTGGTAATATCCAATAGAGGGCAATATTTTAAGCTTTGTGCAACGATTGACAAGGTTTTTATAAGTAAGCCCATTAATGTTTTGAGTCTATTTGTGCAGGTAACAGGCGGGTAATGATGATGATGATAGCAATTCAGTCTATTTCTATTGAATTTGGATAACAGCCAACAGTCACATAGATTGTCCTGAACCCACACTAGGATTCTGTGTCGTGGGTATCAGGAACTATGAGTACCATGGTACAACAACATCCAGAACGAACAGGTTAAATTTTTCGTTTATTGCCCGTGTTACTACCAGTATTACTAGCAGCAGTAACACGGGTAAAAAAAATCCCGTAGAACTACCAAGTGATCCAGTAGTATAGTACCATGGAAGTTTTTTTTTACCCGTGTTACACTCTTAGTCAACATTTCTTAACACCTGCCACTTTGACACCTGCCCTTTTGACACTTGTCAAAAACTTGTTATTGTAACTTGTTGTTGTTGTGTTGAAAATACTCACCGAATCTCCGGCCCCAGCGGTCAAATTCATCTCGTTGTCTTGAGTCCTATAACGATTAGTTAGTTAATAGTACATTATGATATGTGCTAAGTTGGTCATAACAGTCGAGGTGCGATTGCAGCCTGAGCTGCAGGCGATCGGCTCAGGTGTAATGGAGCCGAGAGAAAATCTTTTATATAAAAAATAAATAAATGCTGGACATTTCACACAACATTATCTAGCCCCAAGCTAAGCAAAGCACTAAGCAGAGCTTGTGTTATGGGTACTAGATAACTGATAATATTTAATACATTACATTTTATTATACATAGAAAATACACAGAATACTGAACAAATATCTGCAGATAGAACCCGCCACCTCCTGCCTTGCAGGCGAACCTTCACCCGCCGCGCCACATTTATTTATAATACAATGGGGGGAATTGCCATAATTACAACCCTTAGCAGGCGGATTGGTGATCGCAGTATTCGTATCGAGTACTCAGGTGGATGCTGCTGTCCATCCCCTGGATTAATCTCTAAGTCGACTTTTACGACATCCACGGGAGGCGCTGGAGGGGTCTAGGCCAGACACACATTTCAGTAGCTTGTATTGAAATATAATATACTTACACCTGGATCGAGCGACCGTCGGGCAGAAGGCGACGCTTAGTAACAGTAAGATTGTTTTTCATCTACAAACAAATAAGTTAGGTAATTAAAGAGGAACTTGTGGCCCTGTATCGTGGGTATCAGGAACTACGAGTACCATTGTACCACAACACCCCGACCCGGAACAAATATTTGCAGATCATGCAAACATTTGTCCCGCAGCGGGAATCGAGTTTGCAACCTCTTGCATTTTAGCAGACTACTCGCCCTTTGCGCCACTGAGGTCTTCAATATGTATGTGACTGTTGGGTGTTGTTATCACAAGCTACTAGAAAGGAGTTGTTTCAGAATACATTGTATCCGCCCCGCCATTTTGTTTTGTGTTACTCTCAGTGAGAAAGATATTTTAGGAAAATGCATTAAATTAAGCTAAATAACTAGTGGTTCGCCCCGAACTGAGACCTCGGATGACCTTTATCAGACCCACTACACTACGTAAGTCATTTTCATATTTTCCATTATTATTTTTGAAAATTTTCACCTCGAGCCAATTTTCTACACATCATCGAAATAACCTTTGTATAACCATCGAAGTAACCAAAATTGCACTTGCGCAATCCCTTCTACTTCCTGTGTTAGATCACGCTGACGCATGCTATCTGGACCTTACAGAAGAGCAGCTTAATAAGCTTGAGCGCCTTCAGAACTTCTGCATAAGGTTCATATATGGATTGCGTAAATATGACCATATTTCTCCTTTTCGTTCTATGCTCAAATGGCTCCCTATTCGCCTTCGCCGGGATACGCATATTCTTTCTCTTCTCTATTCTGTTCTATTTAATCCTTTCTCCCCTTGCTATCTTAAAGAAAGGTTTGAGTATCTTCATTCCTCGAGTTCTTATTCGCTTAGGTCATCAGAAAACTTATCTCTCAAAATGCCTGTGCACAGCAGCTCTTTTTATGGTAAATCTTTCACAGTCCAAGCTGTGCGTCTGTGGAACGCTTTGCCAGTGGAAATCAGGCAGGCATCTTCACTGCACACATTCAAGCAGAAACTTAAAAATCATTATCTGTCTGACCTACCCTCGTTTTGATTGGAATGTGAAAATATCCTGTGAGTGTTTATGTAGATTAGTCATATTTTCTTTTCTTTTCTTTTATCAGGGCATATTATAGTCTTATTACTATTTATTAGTGTATTATATAAAAGTAGGTATATTATGTATTCGAATTTAAAGTAAAAGTTGTATTTTAATATTCTTTCATTGTTATTATTTTTACTCTGTGCACCGCCGTTTCGTTACTGCTTCGCTCATTACTGTCCATCCAAAGGTTGCCTGGAAGAAATCGCTCTCAGCGATAAGGCCGCCCATTGTACTGCTAATTTTAATAAATCCTGTTATGTTTTCCTGGTGTACAATAAAGTGTTAATCTATCTATCTATCTAACCTTTGAATAGGACTAGGCAACGGGGCGTAATACTACCTGTTAGTATATCAAGTACCTGACGAATTAATTCATAACGTTCTTTCGAAAACCATAGAACTCCCAACGACATTCAAATTCCTAGAAATGGGAGGTCAACAATGTATGTTATATTGGTTATTGTTTTATAGAGTACATGTTTCAAAATTCTTCAATTTCAGACTTTTCCCTGTATTTATGTCACAAAAGCTACAAGCATACCAAATTTCAGCATTGTGGGATCGCTGGAAGTACCCTAGAATTTTTGATTTTAAAAAAATTACAACAATGGGAAAAGGTATAACATATATTAAGCAACATGTACAAGGGCTAGGTGTACATTTACAAGCACTTAACTTTTTTTAATGTGGTGTACGATAAAATCTATCTATCTAACGACATTCTGCTACCTTAATAATGTCGTCACGTCAGTCCAACGAGCAGGAGACTGCCTGACCTACACTGCAACTTCAGGTTCGAGGATAATATGTAAGTACTAGTAAATTTAAAACGTACCTTCTGCTGCTGTTTGAGCATGCGTTCCTGCACCTGCAGCTGTTTGTCCATTATCTGGAGCCGCTGAAGCTTTATCTTCTCGAGGTTGTACTCCAGGCTCGGATCTTGACCCTGTAGAATGTTTACAGTCAGGCTTAGGTAGGGTTGCCATCTCTAAAATTTGCCAACCAGGGCAAGACACGTAAAAAAGCCGGATTTTAGGGGCGGTATACCTAATTCACCTGGGTGAACTAAGTACACTTTTAGTAGACTTGATGCCCCCAGGTCATTCCCGGGTGCATTAAGTACACTACATAGTATACTTTATTCACTCAGGTGATACCTCTGTGTATTAGGTGCACTACATGGTAGACTTAATTCACTCGTGTGCTTTAAAATTACCATGTAATGCAACCTATGTGAACAGGTTTTTTTAAACATAGTCAGTGTAATAAAAAACAGTTGAAAATATCGGTGAATTTAGCGAGTCGGTTCGTCGGTTGATCGCGGCGTGCGGGTACAGTGCGTGTGTCGCGGGCGGCCAAAGACATTAAATTTTTAAACCCGGACTACAAATGAAACCCCGCCCGGACGCTCTCCGGATTTGTCCTCTAAACTAGGACAAATCCGGGGAAACCCGGACGGATGACAACCCTAGGCTTAGGGTTACTTCACCAACACATTACCTTGGACAAAATTTGACGAAGCACATTATTTTTTATTATTTTGGTTGTTTTTAAATCTGCAATCGGCTGTTAAGCCATAATCAGATGTTTTCTGGGTTGATGCTGGTTTAGGTGTCATCCCAATATATGACACCACTTGCAGATGCACATTATGATGAAGTTTTTCTATCTCAGATTGCAGAGGCCTAACTATGAGCTCTTATAGCGATTCAGTTCATAAACTACTCAGTAAAAAATATTGGTTCATCGTTGACATTCATCATCGTTGAATAACTTTAATCCCAGAAGTCTATAGATTCAAAATGATCCTTGTGATTTAAATGAAAAAAAATCTTTTTGACTTTTGACTTTTTCTGCTACTGTGCTTTTAAATATAGCTGCGGACATCACGGAACTGATATTTTGTACTGAATCGCTATAAAAGCTCATGGTAAGGCCTCAGATCAACATAATCTAAACCCAATGCACTCCCTATTTTTAACCGACTTCAAAAAAAGGACGAGGTTCTTAATTCAACCCTTACGTTTCTTTTTTTTTCAACAACTTATTCCTAGTCTCTTTTCATGAATGCTTGCCATGCAAAACTGCCTGGTACACTTATCCCTACCAGTATCACCTTACTGGTAGGGATAAGTGAAAAAAAAAACCACTTAGATCTACTGGTTCACTAATCTACGTTCACTGATCCCTACTAAATATAAAAACAAATAAAATAAACTATATGATTATTATTAACTAGCTGGTGCCCGCGACTTCGTCTGCGCAGGATTAGTATTTCGAGTAGCTTATATTAGCATGGCGTAGAAAAGAACATAACCTACCATAACAGGGTGTTTTTGTATATACTGTGGCGGGCTTTTTTGTAGGACTATTTAAAATAAACATTTCCATCATACATTACATAAGTGTAACTCTAGCGGTTTTGGCAGCGCACGCCAGAATAGCTAGCAGATGGTAGATTTTTTCCTACTTACTTGACACTTATCGTCATATTATGGACAATTCGCACAATATCTTTATAAATTGTAGCCTATGTGTTATTCTGATGTATAAGCTATATTATTGTAAAGTTTCATAAAAATCCATTCAGTAGTTTTTACGTGAAAGAGTAACAAACATCCATCCATCCATACTTACAAACTTCCGCGTTTATAATATTAGTAGGATAGTAGGATTATGTTATTTATTTTCATTATTAAGTTGTCGCAGGAAGTCAGTGGTTGGAGGCGGCTCAAGACCGTTCGTCGTGGCAATTTTAAGGGAGGAGGCCTATGTCCAGCAGTTGACTTCTACAGGCTGATGATGATGATTATGTATGTTTTTTTACTTGTGCCAATCATAATTGTCACAACAAGTATTTTAAACAAAAAACAATAATGCATCTGCCATAAAAAAAACTAGTTACCGATGACCTCCTCTTAAGTGGTGCTTACAACGGGGATCAGGTTCTTAAGCACTTACCACATCATCGCTATCTCCAGTTCCCTCCCCTTCATCAGTTTCAGGCACATGATCTTCTATATTTCTGTAACAATAAAAAGGTATAATATAGAAACTATGTATTTATTATTATTATTATGACACTGGTTTATTTTAAAACTCGTTATAAAATACATTTTTCACTATATTGGAATACCTACTACTTATCTATAAAAACAAATAGTATATAAAAAACAGTAGAGTAAAAAATATATTACAAAACGGTAAACCACCGACCGCGGAGCAAAGGCCCAAGCGGTCGGAGGCTAGGGCTGCAGAGAGAGAGGAACCTCCTGACTATGCGTGCCGAGTCCAAGAGTACTGCTTTCTGAATCTGACCCTTGATCCAACCATTTAGTGAGAGCCTCTCAAGGTATTGGTCGATGCTATTCGCTATCAGTCCATTCACTGAAACAACTATCGGGACGATAATCGTTGAATCCACATCCGACATAGCGGTAATCTCGTGGGCCAAGTCAAGATACTTGCTTAACTTGTCCTTCCCGGCCTTCACAAGATTAGCATCATGTGGGATAGTGACGTCAACAAGTATCGCCCGGCGTTCCGACCGATCTACTAGCACGATATCAGGCTTATTGGCGACAATAGTCCTGTCCGTGATGATAGACCGGTCCCAGTAGAGCGTGGCACGGCCATTCTCAAGAACTGGCTGCGGCATGTACTTATAGTACTGCACCTCAGTCCGATAAGGTCGTATCGGAGAGCAACTTGCTGGTGGATGATCCTAGCTACTTGGTAGTGTCTGTGCAAATAATAATTATTACTAGTGGTTCGCCCCGAACTGAGACCTCGCGATAACACCTTTATCAGCCCGACATATTTTCTATTATTATTTTTGAAAATTTTCCCCTCAATGTCTACCAGTACAGTACAGGATCTACCAGTAACTACTCTAATTTCCTACACATCATAGAAATAACCTTTGAATAGGGCTAAGCAACGGGGCGTAGTTATACTACATACCTTTTAGTACCTATATCACGAATTAATTGATAACGTCCTTTTGATGAAAACCATAGAACTCCAACCTCATTCAAATTCTTAGAAATGGGAGGTCAACAATGGATGTTAGTTTGGTTTTTGTTTTATGGAGTACATGTTTCTAAATTCTTCAATTTCAGACTTTTCCCTGTAGTTGTGACACAAAAGCCACAAGCATACCAAATTTCAGCATTGTGGGATTGCTGGAAGTACCCTAGAATTTTGGGTTTTTACGTTTTTTATTTTCCCTAGTATCTCGAAAACTACTAAGGCTAAATAATTATTAAAAACAGTTTTGAAATGTCCAACCAAAGCGCTTTCATTAGACACCCCACTTGATCTGACTTACTTTTATTTTTTTTACCCCCTCTTGGACCCCAATATCTCAGCAACCCCCTGATCGATATAGCTCATAACCTTACCTACAAATTGTACCAATACTATCTACCCCCATACCAAATTTCATGAAGATCGGATTGACGGTTTGGAAGTTTTCATCGGACAAACATACATACATACAAACGCCGATTCTTCCAACTTGACTCAGAGAACTCGCTTCGCTCGTTCAATTATTATTAGTTAATACACAGGCAGCTCAAAGCTGATGCATGTATATCTTATTAATTGTCAGTGCACTTAAAATGTTTATCCAGTCTATTTTTAAAAGAGTTCACTGATGGAGCTGACTCACTCACTGACTCTGGAAGCCGGTTCCAGTCGCTGACGACACGGTTAGACAAAATATGCTTCCTCGGATTGCTAGTACCTGGCCGGCTCTGTAGCTTCAGTGAGTGTCCTCTCAGATTTGTGGTATTGCTCATAGTGTATATGCTTGATACTCCCGGAACATTGTAATGATTGCAGAGTATTTTGTAGGTTTCTATCAAGTCGCCACGCTTTTTGCGCTGTTCTAACATTGTATTTCAAACATTTAATCTATATCTCTTAGATCCTGCTCTCCATCATCAATGTCTGTTGTTACACATCAACAGTGTTGCCATCAACCTTCAAGTCCTGCTCCATTATTATTATTGATTTCTAGATGAGCAGCTTTCGCTGATAAGTATACATCACGGTGTTAAAATTTAGTTGAAAAATTGTTTCTTAGTTTTGGTAATATTTTTTTTCGAACCCAGATGTTGAGATGGTTTTTAAATGCATTGACGGAAGTAGCAGTAATGACATCAACATTAATTCAAAGAGCTGGGCTGGCTGGGGTAGGGTTAGCACAGGGGGGCTCCTGGAGCGCAGCAGTGTGGTGTCTCAAAGGAGAATTTTCCTCGGGACAACGAGGACTCCCGGGCAGGCCTGCACTGGTATCAATGAGCTGCTGGCCAAGTGGCTACTCTCCACACAAAAAGGGCCCACCGGCAGCCTAGTTGCGGAAAAGAGTCAGCGCTACAAGTATAAGTGACAACCTCGGTGATGTGGCGGGCGAGTTGAAGGCTGAGATGCAAGAGGTTGCGGATTTTAATCCCGCTGCGGGACTATTATTTGTATGATCTGCAAATATTTGTTCCAGGTTGGGTGTTATGATACCATGGTACTCGTAGTTCCTGATACCCAAAATACAGGGAACCCTAGTCATCAAGACTACCTAGGTATGCGACTGTTGAGTGTTATGTTACGTTAGGTAAGGGGGCGATTCACAATACAGTCCATGGTGGGACATCAGTACAGGTCTTGAACCCTTTACTTCAAAGTTTATCACTTGTTAAAAATTTAGGAAAAAGTTGAACTGAAAACTAACATATTTTTATTTTAAATCCGATATGACAGTAAAAATTAGTTAATCTGTTTCGGAGTTGGAATTATCAGGAATTTCATTAAAATTATCTGTAAATTGTTAGTGTTCGGCTCAAGATGGCTATGTGCCCACAATCAGTGGAAGAATCGTTTTGTTCACAATTCAAAAAGAAACGAAAAGTAAATTCTTTGCAAATAGGTACCTAGTTTCATATAAATCTTAAAAACGACAGTTACAGGTTCTTGGAAGCAACATTTTTTGAGTAGGAAATATAGGAATTGTTGATATGCAGAAAATATAACTTGGTAAGTGGGTACTTTTGTGGGTAGGTGCCGTTCAAGTTTGATTGCAGAGGTATCTCATACTTGAAACTCGACCCGAAGTTATATTACAGTGTTATGATAACAAAGCCAGCATTATTCCATTTGTTTACGAGTAGGGAAGGAAGTGTAACAAGCTAACAACTCACATCTCGCCATGATTCAACGAAATCGACGCTAAGTATTGGTTCAACATCTTGATTCTGAAAACAATTGGACACGATATTCCGCCTCAACTTATCCAAAAACTTTTACATATGTTGTGAAACGTTTGAAACACAATTTCACAGGACTGAGGAATAATTTTCACAGAAATATTCGCAAACTAACTTTAGAACTTCAAATGAAAACTAAAACTAAACGACCATTTTCGCAAATTTCGCCCACCAAGTGAGTGTTGCAAGCTTGCAAGCCATAGAGAAAATAAATACTTTGCAAGCCGGCAGCAGTGTTGCCGTTGCCGTAAACAAAATGTAAAGTAGCTGGACAAGTTTCAAAAATCTGCTTGCATTATGTAACAGACTGTTGAGAAAAAAAAACGCTTTTATCACTGTATTTTTATATTCTACCTATTTAGAGTTTTTATAGTGAATTTATGATAAAATGGACATTGTGCTGTTGTTGAAAGATCCCTGAAAAAGCAAATTAACTAGTAGTTCGCACCGAACGATGATAATGATGACTAACTAAGCCCAAGCGCGCACTGGCGGCCACCGAAATGTATGCATTGTGTCATCAGCCGCTTGCGACCAAGTGCGCGCACTGATGATACAATGCATACATTTCGGTGGCCGCCGCTTGCGACCAAGTGCGCGCACTGATGATACAATGCATACATTTCGGTGGCCGCCAGTGCGCGCTTGGGCTAAGTTAAGATTTAAAAAAAGTATTTCGTAGATGGCACCGTAGACAGGATGGCACTGACTCAACTCTATCTGTCAAGATTGTCAAATGTATTATCTGTGGTGTACGCGTACTAAGCTATCTTAGAGAATTTATTCTCTAAGTAAGATATTATCTAATTAGTCTGTGGCTATTAGTCATGATATTGTTTGTGGTTGCTTCTGAGTAAGCGCTGGTGAATTCGCTCGCGGTGTTTTTTTAAATTGGCAAAAATAAATACCACGAAACTAAAATATATCAGGTTGTTGATGTTGACATTTCACTTTATTTTGACACTTGACATATAATTACAGAGCTGCGCCATCTATTTTCTACGCTGAAAGCATGATTTTGATGATTTGAAACGGCCCTGAAAACCCCTCATTATCCGTACCTTTTCCAAAAAGAAATGAAGAGTTTACTAATTCCATCATACTACTTTCTGAATAACGAAGACATTCACTGATACACTCAAGAGATAGAGAAAATAGATCAACTGGGTTACCATGAGCTCTTAAAGCCATTCAGTTTAAAAACTATTCAGTACAAAATATATCGGTTCCGTGATGTCCGCAGCTACGTTTAAAGGCACAGTAGCGGAAGGTATATAGACTTCGGCGATTAAAGTTATTCAATGATGACGAATGTCAACGACGACGAACTGATATTTAGAACTGAATATATAAATATAAATAAGAGCTTATGGTAACGCCCCAGTACAAGTAGCGGCGCGGCACTCGGCACGAAACTCTAGCGCTGACCGTTATTGCGCAGAAGTCATAAGTAAGGTATCAAAGGGGGGATCTCTATCTATCTATCATACACTAATTGTATTGCGTGCTCGACAGTGCACACGCGCAACACCCCTCCACGCTTCGCTCAGCGCTAGACTTACGTGCCCTACTTACAAACAGGATGGGAAGGAATGATGGCGTGGCTCAATTACCGGTCCTTTATTGTTAGCAACACTGTCTCGTCATTATAGTTTGACTACAAAATCTTGATACTCATTATAAATTTGTTTAATTCGAGTTACAAAGAATCATATCATACATTCATTTATCAAACATGTCTAGTCTATGCTATGCTTGGTGTTTCACTATGTGATAAAAATGTGAAAATCCGTAGAACTAAGATCACTGACAGCGTTCAGAATTAGCAAGTTTGAAGTGGCAATAGGCAGGTCATATAGCTCGCAGAACTGACAACCGTTGGGGACTAAAGGTTCTCGAGTGGCGACCACGAACCGGACGACGCGGTAGAGCAAGGCTTTCTACTCGATGTACTAAAGACATTCTAATTCTAAGTGGGGGTGTTAAGACCTGCACTGACGTCCCGCTGTGGGGTGTATTGTGCATTGTCCCCTTGTGCTAACCCTACCCTAGCCAGCCCAGCTCCTTAAAGTAACGGAGCAGGACTTTGGGTTGGTGGCAACACCGTTGAAGTGTGTCCGAAGGCGTCGATGATGGGAGCAGGTAGCTCCTGCAAACCCATCTTGGCCCTGGACTAAAGACATTAAAAAGGTCGCGGGAAGTAGATGGATGGAGGCGGCTCAAGATTGTTCGTCGTAGCGTTCTAGGGGGAGGCCTATGTACAGCAGTGGACTTCTACAGGCTGATGATGATGATGATGATTTACTTACCTAAACACAAAAATATAAAATGAATAAAACGAAGGTAACATTAAGCTAGCCTTCCGAGATGGGCTGCAGACCGCAAACTGCAACCGCAATCTACAAGCGACACCACTGGTTTCTATGAATCTCTATGAAATTGATTCCGAGCGCGGCAACACTGCGGCCTGCAGCGCCAGTAGCTCCCTAGAGTATTATGTTCCTTGTCCACTGACCAGTAGTGACCAATGTTGTTCTATGGTAGTGACGCGAACCGCAGAGAGTTCACACGTATAAACTCGAGTGCAAAGTCAATGGGGAGTTTTCTGACAGCTGAAAGAAAATAGTTCTAAATCCATGCATAGATGGCGCAGTCCTGATAAGGTTGTCTAAAATTTGTCG
Source organism: Epirrita christyi (assembly GCA_951392215.1). Lineage (NCBI taxonomy): Eukaryota > Metazoa > Arthropoda > Insecta > Lepidoptera > Geometridae > Epirrita > Epirrita christyi. Next base: position 5,390,864 of record OX595860.1, on the reverse strand, counting down.
TTCGGCCACCAACTGTCAGTGTCACTGATTTCACTCGCTCATGCTGTTCATTGGTAAGTATCTCTGATAAAGTTTTGTGTTGTTTGTAGAACAAAAGCGAAAAGTTAGGCTTAGTTGACTTTTCCACCAAAACAGGTTTTTTTTACAGAGAGAATTTGTTCTCCGTGGTTCTTTTGCAAAATCTTCAGAAGACAACCATGGCGAGTCACCGCCATCTACCGGAATTTTAAGAACTATTTTTTCTTTTTAACTGCCTCCCTGAAAACTTCCCATTGTTTTTTATTTATACGACAATACTTTCGAAACTTTTCCTCTGCACCAATTATATCGTTTTTAATCAAAATATAACAGCTTCCTTCTTTGGGTCGGCTTTTAAATAAAAGATCAGATGATTTCCTTTTTTTTTGGCATATACAGTAACAACAGGTCGTCATAATATCTTCCTCTTCTAATAAAAGACACATTAGTTAACTATCCGTAACGTTGTCCGACATTCTGTCTCGCACGAAGGTACAGGAGTGACTGAGGCATGGTTCCGTGCATTGTGCAACCACGGCATGCCGCTGCGTTTAAAATAGAAGCAACCGCGACCGCAGGCAGCACTGCGGTCTACCGCAGCCGCGAGCCGCAGTGTAGCCTGCGGTTGCGGTCTGCAGCCCATCTCGGAATGCTAGCTTTAAGTAGGTATAAGTAGCGGCACGTAAGTCTAGCGCTGAACGAAACTTGGAGGGGATAGTTGCGCATGTTTACTGTCGCGCACGCAATACAATTAGTATAAAATAGATAGAGACAGAGATAGAGATCCCCTCAAGATACCTTACTTTTGACATCTGCCACCTTCTGCGCAATAACGGTCAGCGCTAGAGTTTCGTACCGCTGCTTGTAGGCATGCGCTCAAGCACTTAGCACGCTTTTCTGAACGGTTTCGACGGCATAGTATTTACAACAGCGGTTTAAATGAAACAAAACTGACAAGTGTAAGCGAGACTCGCGCTCAGAGTCTGTTGCTATTCATTTCAATCGATCAAATCGATTGATTTGATGTTGTTTCTATTGTGAAATAACGTTTAAGCGATTACCTAATTTACGCAGTCTGTCGCAATTAACCTTTGTAAATGCGTAAATTGGATAATCGCAAGAACGTTATTTCGGATAGAAACCGCATTGAAATCGATTGAAATCTATAGCAACAGAATTGCGTAATCGCACCACATTATTTTGAAATCTTTTCGAGTTTACTACTTCAGGGTTATTTTAGATTTATATATGAATGGAGACAACTTCAGCACGCTTTACTATGCGTGCTCCAACATGCGGGGGGCGAGTAGCCAGCAAAATGCAAGAGGTTGCGGGTTCGATTCCCGCTGCGGGATATTTTTTGTATTACCTGCAAATATTTGTTCCGGGTCTGGGTGTTATGGTATCATTGTACTCGTAGTTCCTCATACCCACGACATAGGGAATCCTAGTGTGGGATCAAGACTACATATGTGACTGTTGGGTGTTATGTATGTATGAGGTGCAGAACCCTACAAGCAACTCACCGTGGCCTTCCCTTGATGCTAATGCTAGTGCAGTCATCTTGAACGCTTGTACTCATCCTCTGCTCGTTGTGATTCTGTGTATCCACATACGAGTGTTGTCTGTCCGTGTTAGAGTGTTGTCTGTCAGTGTTAGAGTGTTGTCTGTCCGTGTTAGAGTGTTGTCTGTCAGTGTTAGATTGTTGTCTATTCATGCTTGACGGTTGTCTATTAACGCTTGACTGTTTTCTGTTCGCCTGTCGATCGGTATTGGAGAGGCTTCTATCTGCGTTTGACGGTGTCTGCTGATTTGGCTATTGAAAAATAAAATAAAAACAAATTAATATTGAATTTTCATGTTTCTTTCGAAAATGCAAAGGAAGGCGATATAAAAAATTTTGTTAGATATAAAATAATATGTGTCTTTAAGGTATATATTTCTATGGGCTTTATGTTTAGGTATAATTTATTGTACATTTCCCATTTAAGCCTAAAATAAATTTATTATTATTTATTTATTTAAAAAGAATTTCCACTTTTTTGTTGCTTGTGTGATTGACGAAACAAATTGTCAGGCAGGGGTAGGCAGATTGTTTAAATATAATATACTAGATAGACAATTATAGAATTTAAACTTTCGTTGCTGGGAATCATTTTACGAAACGTCAGCAAAAATGACGGAAAATACTGGTAATTAGCCGTATTATTAATAATTCACACAACATTATCTAGCCCCAAGCTAAGCAGAGCTTGTGTTATGGGTACTAGATACCTGATATACTTAGTACAATAAAATTACATAGATAGATATTTTTTTATTATACATAGTAAAATACCCAGAACAAACAAATATCAGCAGATTGTACAAATATTGGTTCCGAGGCGGGAATTGAACCCGCAACCTCCTGCGTCGCAGGCGAACCTTCGCCCGCCGTGCCACAGAGGTCGTCAACTCAAAAATTTAAAATACAAGACATTTTCTTTGATACTTTTCTTCTTTTTTTATGAGTAAATTACTTATCTTACTCTAAAGTTATGCTGTAACCTCAGCTTATTACAAATGCAATACCTCTCAGGTTACGTCCACCTAGGACGCGCCCTACTTGGCATTGCACTGATCCCAACATGGAACCACCATGGCTCCATGCATACAACATACATATGGGGAGATATGCCATAATCATAACTGGCAGGCGGATTGGTAATCCATTTGGTGATAAATACTCAGGTGGACGCTGCTGCCCATTCCCTGGTGTAATCTCTAACGGCCTTATTACAGAACATGGATTAAATCTGAATTTAGTACAGGTGTACTAGTCTAGGATTAAATATCGACATTAGGCATATGCGACTTTAAATACGAAAGCATATGGTTTGTTTTCCGAAATAAATTCTCGCGCTACTTCGCAAATTTCCAAAGTATCAAACTGACGGATTGCGTCACATCACAATTGAGATGTCCAAATTCTTACCTCTAACAAGCAATCAACTGTCAATTTATAGTCCATTGCTAAACTAGGGGGCTGGCTGGTTTAAGATAAACCAGATATAGTCCAAGCTTATGTCATTTTTGGCATTCGCGCGGAATATCTAGCTCGAAAGTTGCTTCTGGAAAACAAACCATCTGCATCATGCAACCATTTGTATTACAGTCGTATATACCTTAGGTCGATATTTAAGCCTAGACTGGTAGTCTTGGTTTAAACCCAGACTAAGGTTTTTTTTTATAATAACACCGTAAGGCTTTTACTACACCCACGTGAGAAGGAGGGGTTTATTGTTAGGCCGGACACACCACAGCAATCAGTATAATATTTCAACTTATATATACCTTCAGACTTCTAACTAGTCACTTACGTTCTTTAAGTGAGCAAAACAGATGTTCATAGAGAACGGTTCAGTTTTGTTTAGTTTCATCATTGCTATCCTGGCCTCGCTGTAACAAATAAAAATATATAAAAAAACCCGTCAATTACGAGTCGGACTCACGTGGAGGGGTTCCGTACAAGCAGGCTACCATAGTAACCAATAGACTATTTAAACTTTTGAGTTAATCAACACAATTTATATTTTATCTTCACAAACATTTTCCGTTTCCTGTGGGAATTTACAGACTCAGGATTTTAGGTTAGGTTTAAATTGTTCCGTTGGTACCTTTGATGTACGGAACCCTAAAAATATACTTCTTATAATCCCTTTTGAGCCCTTTCATTTAAAATGCACCTGAAAAGTTTTTATTTAATTTTCACATTTGGTCCTCAAACATTTTGATGCAAACATAAATATAGCCGTTGAATACATGACCCTTTTTTTCTCACTTAAGTAGTCGAGCTGATAAAGGTGTCATCGCGAGGTCTCAGTTCGGGGCGAACCACTAGTAATTATTAGTCTGTTCAGCGAGAGCCCCATTGTGAACTAACGTTGTGAACTACATATTAAAACCTTAATTAGGAGCTGGTTTCTTTCTGTCAGCATTTTGAATTAAAAACTAAAGAAATAGTAACGGTTGTAATAGAATCAGAAAGGAACAGACGCGCTATTTATATTGCAAAGTAATTAAGCACAGCAGCGCCCTCCAATCCCACGACGATTCTCTCGCTTAACAGACTCTTAAGGTGAAACATTTCGCAAGTGGCGCGAAATTCAAATTTTATTGTGTTTTTTGCACATTACATCTTATCAACACTTGAAATAGCGAACACAACATGTTTTGCGGGAATCAGGAGACCTAACACACATGTTTTAATTAATGCTGGACATTTCACACAACATTATCTAGCCCCACGCTAAGCAGAGCTTGTGTTATGGCAACTAGATAACTGATATACGTAATATAATACATTATAGATAGATATTTTTATTATACATAGAAAATACCCAGAACACCCGGAACAATTATCTGCAGATCGCACAAATATTTGTTTCAAGGCGGGGATCGAACCCGCAACCTCCTGCGTCGCAGGCGAACCTTCGCCCGCCGCGCCACAGAGGTCGTCAAAATTAATATTAACTAGTACTAATTAATAGTAACTAATAAATATTATTAGTTTAGCTACGAATGTCAATGAATGATTTGTATAGTGTTATTTTGGTTCATTGACATTCGTAGCTGAACTAATGATGTTTATGAGATACTTTCAGTTAAAATATGTGTGTTAGGTCTACTCATTCCTGGAAAACCAGTGTTTGCTACCTCAAGAAGTGTTGATAAGCTGTAATGTGCAAAAAACACAATAAAATTTGAATTTCGCGCTGCTTGCGAAACGTTCCACCGCGTTACGCCTTTAGTCCACCTACGCATTCGCATGCGGTAGCGAAACAGCGAAAAAACTGTCAGTTGCAGGCACCATTTCGCATATGCTATGTCTCACTCACTCTACAGCGAGATTAGATAGTTGCGTCCTTGTCGGTACTGTTTCGCAGGCGAATGCGAAATGGTCGTTACACAGCCGCAGGAGTTCGCAATTGGTGTTTCTGTTTCTGTCTGGGCGGACAGATTTTGGCATAATGGAAGCCGAAAATATGGAAATATTGTTAAATTTTAATTCGGAATTATCCCGAGTTACATTTAGTTGAACACGCAAACTACAAAAATACGAACAAAACAGAGGTGGCATGGCCGGAAAATTCAAATTCAAATTTCTTTGCGAAACAACCTTAGTGTGCTAAACGTTTCGCAGAGTTCCGCTACCGCAATTGGTTTCGCAAAGATTCGCTGTCGCATGCAAACGCGTAGGTGTACTAAAGGCGTAAACACTTTTATGTATTTTGTGTAAGCACTAAAGACTCACCCGGCAGTCTCGAACTGGACGAACGCGTATCTCTTGAGCGGATCCCTGCTGAAATATGAGTGTACCACCCTGCCGTATTTGCTGAAGAGGTCCACAAAGCCCTCCTGACCCAGAGCTGCTGGCAGTTTGGTGATGTATAGCTTCGTATGATCCAGTTGAACCAACTCGCTGTTGAGACAAACCAAGTAATGTAACAAACAAATTAGACAATTTACCCCTTAGTTGCTTTAGTGCTTATTAACAGTGGATTTGCTGCTGGCATTACATTGGAACATGTTGAGAAGTCCAAGAGTGGCATGTACTATGTATGAAAAGGAGTAATTTTAGTTTATAAGACGATTCAAAATGATCCTTGTGATTTCAATGAATAAACTTCTTTTTGACTTTGACTTTTGACTGATATTATACTGGGGGGCATTATACTGGATGGAACATTCTGAGGAGTCCAACAGTGGCATGTACTGATAGGTGCTTCTGAGGACACCAACAGTGACATTTGCTGGTTGCAAGCATTATATTGAAACATGCTGAAGACTCCAAGAGTTACATGTACTGATACGGCAGTATACTGGAACATACTGAGGAGCCCAACAGTGACATTTGCTGTTAAAGTTAAAGAACTCCCTTTTCCGCATTCAAACTCTATGGATGGCCCAGAGTGACATTTGCTGGTGAGGGCATTGTATTAAAACATGCTGAGGAGTCCAACAGCGGCATGTACTGATAGGGGCATTATCCTGAAACATTTTGAGAAGGTTAACGGTGGCATCTACTGATGCTACATACCTGGCACTGTCGTCAAGATATTGGGCGTTGTAATTGGTGTCATTGAAGTCTTCGCGCATGGGGTCCCAGTCACTGCTGCTACCTCCCTTGCCCCGTGAGGTCATTATACTGAAACAAAAGAATAACTAGGTTTTAGAATGTAAGGTACTTAATTATAAATGAGGAAGAATTAATTTAAAAATATTATCATAGTACCTAATATTTTAACCCCCTTATTCATGATCATTTTTTAAACCTATTTTAGCTAAAATAGGTTTTGTCTTGTTTTGACGTATGACATTTTACATCGGAGAGAACAAGACAAAAGCTATTTTAACTAAAATAGGTTTTAAAAATGATTATGAATAAGGCCCTTAGTATTTAGTGTTAAGTACTCAGATGGATGCTACTGTCCATCCCCTGGCATAATCGACATTCGATTATTTATTTATTCGTCGATCGACGACGTCTGTGGCGCGACGGGCGAAGGTTCGCCTGCGACGCAGGAGGTTGCGGGTTCGATTCCCGCCTCGGAACAAATATTTGTTCAGGGTGTTCTGGGTATTTTCTATGTATAATAAAAAAAAAACTATCTGTGTAATGTATTGTATTAAGTATATCCGTTATCTAGTACCCATAACACAAGCTCTGCTTAGCTTGGGGCTAGATAATGTTGTGTGAAATGTCCAGCATTTATTATTATTTATTTTAATTTAAAAATATTATCATAGAACCTAATATTTTTAGTATTTTGTGTTATGTACTCAGATGGATGCTTCTGTCCATCCCCTGGCATAATCCTTCAGACAACACCAACCCTTTACAACATTTATAGGAGTTGAAGGAGTTCTATTCTTAGGCCAAGACCACTATGGAATTAAGAATGTTATGATGTCTAATTATTTTCTCAGGTTAAAATATTATTTTATAGACCCTGTGCTACCTAGCCATGTCTTATTTACCCAATTGCAAATGGCAAGGGATAACACATGGGGACCATTTTCGCAGTCTTGTCGCTGTCCAAAACTTTTAATGGGAGTGTTCAAGAAGATTCCTCGTTGCCCTTTCCTAGGGCAACCGGAGGCCAAAAATTCTAGACTCTAGATCAAAAATTCAGCAAGCAGACTCTAGAGTCTAGAGTCTGGTGGTAGACTGCTTATATTTTTACGTATAAAAGAACGTATTTGAGTAGTGCCAATAATTAAAAATATAGGTTTAAATAATTTTGAATTATCTCAATGTTTGACAAAAACATTTTGAATTGCGATCGTTAGGTGACATGTGGTAGTTTTCACTCTCCTAGAAATCTTGCTTGGCTTTCAATAGCTGTATATATTGTTTTGAAACTACTTATTACATTTATTCTAAATAAGTATTTTCTATTTTCTTACCCTTTTATTCGGAAGAAATCTAAAAACACCGGCAGTAACAAAACAAAGCAAAATAATGAAGACAAGAAAAGAGTGAGTGAGTGATCGAATTCACGAATTGGAAGGGAATGACATATTGAATGGAACTTGACTTTTGTTCCTTGCTCCAAGAACTTGACGTGTTTGATTTGACTTGACTGACATGATGGTGTCAAAACAGTCAAGCAAGTCAAACCATGGAATGGAGTCAATCGAACTAAAAACCTCAGAATACAGACTGTCATTATTCTGAGCTAAAACCTTCTAAAAAACAAACAGTTGTGAATCTTATTTTTATTATTTTATCAAAAAATCATACCATAATAAAAATTCCTTGCTTGATTCTTTGAGCCTGACCGGCCTGACAGACAGATTAGAGTGGCAGTGACAGTTTGACAATCACTCACTCAGTAGTCGCAGTCGGAAACTTAAAAATTCTAACCTCCTGACATGAATGAAGCTAGAATACGTAAGAATAATAGTGTAAATTCTTGATAAAAACACACAATATAAATATGAAGAATGGACGATAATGCGAAGCACGCATCCTCCTACCAAGTGGACCAGGAAATACTAGAAGGTACGTGAGGTTTCGATGTTTTTTTTGCAATTGAAATCAGAGATGGGCAACAGGTACCTATGCTGCAATATTATTTTTATGTATGGCGCAGTATGCAATGCATTCTTCCTTCCTACAATTGCAACATCAGAATCACTGGTCCGCCTTTTTGTCAGATAATTAAATCAAACAAGAGTAACACTAACTAGAGCGATGCTAAAAAAACTTAGTTTAGTTTGTATGTGGTCAAAATAAAACATTGCAGATTGAAACATTGTAAAAGTTTTGGAATTTACATACCTTTAGAAACTTGAATCCGAACACTATGCTAAGTAGTTAAGTTTACATGTATACTTTTTTGTTTTGTGACTTTTCTATCCATCTAAACTATCAATGCAGAATAGATTTTAAACTTTCAGTTAATTAAATAACTGCCTAATTTGGAAAAACCAGTATGTGAATTGAAGAATGATTTATAGTGCCATGCAAATACCATTTTGAATAGTAATAAGTATAATACAAATTTTCTTATGACACAAGAAACACTAATCAGCTGATTGCTGGTTCAATGACCTTTCTATGTTTCTACATTCAAACTCATCAGATTTAAACTGGGAACATGCAGATGATCCCAGAATATACTGAGGAACTAATTTGACCTGTGCTTTGACCCCAGCAGTGATATGTGACTTATGTTGAAGATTTTGATCTCTGCATCGGTTTATGGTTCCTCAATAGATTATTTTGATCTAGTTTCTTGGTAACTAATCAACATTATACTTGAAAATAGTGATGAGTAATCAAACGTTTTTATACTGAATGGCAAACAGTTGTGAGATAATCTATGTATTTAAATGATGAGTCACTTATTTAGTAGTTATACAATTATCCAACCTATATCATGAGGCGATATAGCAATATGAAATAAAGAGATGAGTGGAACCAAGTTCACCAACATAACACTCAGAATTAGCAAGTTGAAGTGGCAATCAAATCAAATCAAAAGAATTTTATTAATTGAAATCATAAGGATCATTTTGAATCATCTTATAAACTAAAATTACTCCTGTTCCATCGCAACCAAGCCTAGAAGAACCAGGCAAAACACATGGCTTGGCTTATGGCTATTGGCAATGGGCAGGCCATATAGCTTGCAACCTTTGGTGAATAAAGGTTCTCAAGTAGCAACAACAAACCGGTTGACGCAGTGTATGAAGGCCCTCTCTTGACAAATTGAAGATGTTATAAAGGTTGTTGGAAGTCTGCCGATGGAGGCTGGCTGAGACTGCTCGTTGTTGCATTCAATGTGGAGGTTTATGTCCAGCAGGGGACTTCTATAGAATGATGATGATGAATATAGTGATGATGATTGTGAATATAGTGATGATGATTATGAATATAGTGATGATGATTATGAATATAGTGATGATGATTATAAATATAGCGATGATGACGAATATAGTGATGATGATGGTGAATATAGTGATGATGATTATGAATATAGGGATGATGATTGTGAATATAGCGATGATGATGAATATGGTGATAATGATTGTGAATATAGTGATGATGATTATGAATATAGGGATGATGATGATTATTAATATAGCGATGATGATGAATATGGTGATAATGATTGTGAATATAGTGATGATGATTATGAATATAGGGATGATGATTGTGAATATAGTGATGATGATTATGAATAGTGATGATGATTGTGAATATAGTGATGATGATGATGAACCAATATCAACGCAAGTTGCACTCTGCAATTTAAGATCAAAATTGGATCAAACCTGAAAATTAATTTGATTTAGATTTTTAATTTACATTTCTATGTAGTAATAGTAATAATGATATATTTATTTCAGACTTATTGGGAAATTTACAAAACCTATTCAATAAGCCCATATAAATGCATACCTTATAGACTAAAATACGTATAAAAATGCAAATTAAATTTGAATGATCACACGTGAAGACGGGGATGTTTAGTGCACCTGTGAAGTGTCTCATTTCGGGCGTCTAATTAACTTCCTAAACTTGAATCCCTTCGGCTAAAACTCATTTATGAAGGTCGATAGATGGTCCGTTCGCACTCTCACCATAAAATAAATAAAATTCACATTATAAAATAAAAAGGCATTTAATCCACTCACACTATCATTAATTACAAAGGTACAAGTTTTATATACTTATATATGACGACCTCTGTAGTGCGGTGGGCGAGTAGTCGGCTGAGATGCGAGAGGTTGCGGGTTCGATTCCCGCTGCGAGACAAATGTTTGTATAGTCTGCAAATATTTGTCCCGGGTCTGGGTATTATGGTATAGGTCGCGCAAAGAATTATGAGCGCTCGGCGAAAGTGGTGGGGTTGATTGCGCATGTGTGCATGTTTGCGCGTCTGTATCTAGGGAGCGCGAAACGCAAGTGCGGGGCGTGCGGTACGGGAAAGCGACTGAGTAACCAATACGCGCCGGCGCTGGCCGCCTCTTCCGTCGCACCTCTCTCCCCCCGCTAAACAGACCCATAAAATCACTACTGCGCATTGAAGGTCAGCGCTCATAACTCGTTGCGCGACTAGGCATGGGTAATCTTGATTCAGTTGTCCGAAACGATTCACTGTGTCTGATTCACTAGACTGAATTAATTCACCCTAAGTATTCTCTATTCACCTTAACTATTCACTAATCGCTTGTGTTATAATTCAGAATTAAAGTAGGTATTTAGTCGCTGACTGACTCGCTGAATGAGATTTAATAATACTCCTTAGCGATTCTGAAATGTGGTCTGATTTAGGGATTCCTTTGTATTTAACTGCTTTAAAATATAGTCAGTAGTTCAATCACAACAGACCAAATATACTTTATTACAACTAACAGAAATTAATAATTATTTTTAGTAGTTACAAGTGGTCACTAACAATTTCCAACAGGCTAAATTAAATAGTAATACAGCAAGTAGGCTTAGGGCTGTCAGAGCCTTCCCAATTTTGTAGTATAGTATCATCTTTGGATAGAGAGCCTCTAATTCCAAGTGAGAGAGGAGTAGTCTGTGTGTAACGGAAATCGCCCGACATCACCCGAACGATTCCGAACTCTCGCAGTCGGCACTTCAGCACTCGGCGGACACTCGATGAATCGGTGAATCAGTGAATCGTTAAGGTTTAGAGGGAATAGTTAAGCTAAAGCGTCACCGTAGTGAAACGATTCTTTTTAATGCCTCTGATTCAGTTTACCCATGCTTATGCGCGACCTTGTACCATGGTACTCTTTGTGCCTGATACCCACAACACAGAGAATCCTAGTGTGGGATCAGGACTATGTATGTGACTGTTGAGTGTTATGTTTGTTATATTAAGAGGGCACTATACTACAATTTAGACTCCCTCTTTAACGCACGCGATAACCCGCGCGCCGTCTCGCTCGCGCCAGCGAGTGTCGTCCACAAAAATGAAGTTTTAAAAAAGATTATGGCGAAAATAAAGTGTTTATTAAAAAACTGATTTTAGCATATGAATAAATAGTTATTACCTACTTGCTGTAGTAAAATTTATCTTAAAAAACCGTAGGGTTCCTGAGATTTATTTCAAAACGTGTGGAACAAGGGTATTTTCATTAAATAAAACTATCGAGGTTTTTTTTTACATATCGTGTTTTCAACTTTACACAATAAATGCAAGAATATTAAATTTTCATATTCCAAAATATTTAACTCTTAGAACCCGTAGATACTGAGTTCTAGATCGATTTTGTTGGGCAAAATCACATAGTATGCCCTCTTAAGGCGAGACTCCAACTTCTCGACCCTCAGGGTGAGCCCAGTCTTCTGCTAATACAACTATAATAATAAGGTATAAGGTTTTGTCCAATATTTTCAGCACGAGGCATTAACATGACCGTGGAAGAAGTAGCAGGCTTGCCAACCTGCAAGTACTCCCAGCGTGTGCAGTCGATGAAGCTCAATGATGAGGACCGTGCCTTTCTGAAAGGGCTCAGAAGAAGAATTAAGAATCGGGTAGGTATCATCATCATGTACACATCTACTGTTAGACGAGGACTCTCCATGGAATAGATTATATCACCACACTTGGCAGGTGGATAATAATAATAAATGCTGGACATTTCATACATTATCTAGCCCCAAGTTAAGCAGAGCTTAGAGTGTTAGTAGTAGAACTTCTTGTGAAAGAGTTCGTCCGGGGAAGTACTTACTACCATTGTACCTATTTCTGCCGCCAAGCAGTTGTGCATTGCTGTGTTTTGGTTTGAAAGGTACGGGTGCCGGTGAAATTACAGGCACATGAGACTTTTCATCTTTATGTCTCAGGGTCGGCAGTGCGCGTGTGATGCCTCTGGTGTTACAGGCGTTCATAGGCTACGGTAACTGCTTTTTAAGTTTACATTCCAATCTGCCCAAGTTTAAAAAGCATGCTAGACTTGCCAGTTATTAGCTAATTTTCAACTTTACTTCTTTGATAGTAAGTCCATTTGTGTTCAGGTAGCAAGAATTTCTGTATACGCATTTCCTCCTAACATTTTGTTTTTGTGTAAGATTCGCTTGAGGAATTAGCACACGCAGCCCATCCCGCAATCCGAATCTGACCGCCTCTCAGATTTTGATTTTTAGCACGATGCACAGTGGCACACATGCTGAGTGGGTGCTTTTTTAGCAAGATATCTCAAACCGTGCTAAAAAAGTACAATGAAATAGCAAATGTAAACCAGGCATTAGGGGTACTAGATAACTGATATACTTACAAATTATAAATCACATTATACAATTAAAGTCAAATAACCTTCATTAATACGCAAAAACCATTCCATTCGTCCTCCTCACAGTACCTCAGGCGAACCAACAAGAATTTCTTCCATTCATCCGCAAACAAATCACAATCTGGGTTGGCGAATAGGAGCTTGCTTGAGGGCAGTGAGGGTGCGGGGTAGTGGGGAGTTAGCGCGTGCGACTGTGCGATGCTGCCCATCACCTGGTGTTATCCCTTTGTCGCCATTTACGTCATCCACCGGAGGAGCTGGAGGAGTCCTATATTAGTCCGATACCACCACAACCAGCACCGCATTATCTATGTATTGAGTTATTTAAATCTTGCAAAAGTATTTTCTTGCGTTTGGCTTCACTGTGTCTGATTCACTATCACCCAGAGCGTGACTTTAAACTCTCGGCCTTATTACAGAACATGGACTAAATCTGAATTTAGTCCAGGCATACTAGTCTAGGATTAAATATCGACATTAGGCATATGCGACTTTAAATACGAAAGCAGATGGTTTGTTTTCCGAAATCAATTCTCGCGCTACTTCGCAAACTTCCAAAGTATCAAACTGACGGATTGTGTCACATCACAATTGAGATGTCCAAATTCTTACCTCCAACAAGCAATCAACTGTCAATTTATAGACCATTGCTAAACTAGGGGGCTGCCTGGTTTTAGATAAACCAGAGATAGTCCAGCTTATGTCATTTTTGGCATAAGCGCGAAATATCTAGCTCGAAAGCTGCTTCTGGAAAACAAACCATCTGCTTTTATATTACGGTCGTATATACCCTAGATCGATATTTAAGCCTAGACTAGGTAGTCCTGGTTTAAACCCAGACTAAGGGTATTTTTTATAATAACACCCTTTGAAAACTGACAAATCTTAAGTAAACCAGTAGAATGCCCGGAAATTCGTACATTCGTGCAAGAGGTTTGATTCCCGCTCCGGGACAAATGTATGCATGATCTGCATATATTCGTTCCGGGTTTGGGTGCTGTAGTACATAGTACTCGTAGTTCCTTGATACCCACGACACAGGGAAGTCTAAAGAGATTTAAAATCCACTCTACACTTTAAGTGGACACTACAATGGATACAAAATGCTTTAGAACCACTATCATTCTGTTTTATTCTTTATCGTCTTGAATACAAGTATTAATTTTCTACAAGCAATACGAGCAATGAAATATGAACTTGTGTGTATGAGTAACCGCGTAATACAATCCATTGAATTTAATTCTCACGCCGCCGAGCAAGTTCTATACAAAGATCGGTTCCGTTTGACAAAACATTGCACTTAAGTACCTAAAGATTTGAATTTTACGATTTCAGCAATTCACATACTTATGTTATTTTTATACTATTGAATGAAACGTAGGTGTAATTTTGCCGTAGTGTATCCGGTTTAGGAATAAACCTCTCCTTCTCCTCCCGTTGATTTATAAAAAGTATATAATACAAATCATTCATTGACATTCGTAGCTAAACTAATGATATAGGCACTTAAGAAAATATAGTTTACTAAAGGTGACCAAACCAATATTTACCTAGACTAAATAGTATTCTCCTATTAAATTAAATAAGATTTGAGACTTTACATCTGTGCAAGATATGGTTGTGCGATATTCAATCTTATTCCGTTAGTATTTGCGTCTAAAAGGCGATTCATACGACGACCTCTGTGGCGCGGCGGGCGAAGGTTCGCCTGCGACGCAGGATGTTGCGGGTTCGATTCCCGCCTCGGAACAAATATTTGTACAATCTGCAGTTATTTGTTCAATGTGTCCTGGGTATCTATGTATAATAAAAAATATCTATCTATGTAATGTATTGAATTAAGTATATCAGTTATCTAGTACCCATAACACAAGCTCTGCTTGGCTTGGGGCTAGATAATGGTGTGTGAAATGTCCAGCATTTATTTATTATTTTACTTTCAATTAAGCCTTACTAAGGGTTTACACCAGGGGATAGGCAGCAGCATCCACCGGAGTACTCAACACCAATACTGCGATCACCAGCCTGCCAAGCGTGGTGATTAAGGCTTGTATTCAATGGGGGAGGCTTCGTCCAGCAGCGAATGTAAACAGGCTGGTGTTGATGATGTTATACTATAACGGGTTTAAAAATACTACTCCCGAAAACTGAAATAGATTCAGACCATGATTCTGAAAATATTTAAGCTGGAAAAACACGAAAAAAAATGCTCACTTTTGGACCGCTTTTTTAGTGTTTTCTTTATAAATATCCATAAAATATCGTTAAACTAACACAAAAACCTAATTACCATAATTAAAAACATGTTAATAAATAAAAACGTCAAAAAAAGAAATGAAAACCACATTCTTAACAAATATTGGCACTACGGGTCGATCAGCTGACCGGGAGCGTTGAACTCGCGCGGCTAGAATAAATGCGTACATTGCTGGCTGACAAATTCGATACGAAACGAAAAAAAGATTTTCTCCAGCATGAATCACCTCTCAGGCGAAAGCTATTTTGTATAGCTATGATATAGGTAGCTTTACCGGTACCTTCAGTATTCGGGAGCCGCCCTTTTACATGCTGTATAATATAAATAAATAGTCGCAGAACGCTTTGCTAGGACAACTATTGGATCTTAAAATTACGCTTGCAAACCCAGATTTGTTGGCAATTTTCGTTGGTATAAGATTTGTCCTGGCTGCTGGCTTATTTAAGAGTGTGAAAGAAAGCGTTAGCCGAGTTGATCGTAGAAAGCAATGGCGGCAATGAGCTCACCACTTTTCACGTCTATATTCCTGCGAAACTTTGTAAAAAGATTCTATATTAAATTGCAGTTGGCTTCGCAGAACAGCCGGCGTCGCTCGGTGGAGCATCTGCGGCGATTAACGCGCGAACTCCGCGCGGTGCGCGCGTGCCGGAGCGACGCGCTCGCCGACCGCCGCGCGTTGCAGGCGCGCAGGGACACTGTGCGGGATAAGTGCAACACGCTGCGGCGCCATCTTGTTCAGGTGAGTCTTAACATAACACCCAACAGTCACATACGTAGTCATGATCCCACACTAGGATTCCCTGTGTCGTGGGAATCACGAACTACGAGTATAGGTCGCGCAACGAGTTATGAGCTCTGACCTTCAATGCGCAGTAGTAATTTTTTGGGTCTGTTTAGCGGGGGGAGAGAGGCGCAACGGGAGAGGCGGCCAGCGTCGGAGCGTATTGGTTGTCGCCTTCCAGTACCGCGCGCCCCGCACTCGCGTCTCGCGCTCCCTAGATACAGACGCGCACACATGTACAACATGCGCAATCAACCCCACCACTTTCGCCGAGCGCTCATAACTCGTTGCGCGACCTATACTCGTAACACCCAGACCCGGGACAAATATTTGCAGATCATACAAACATTTGTCCCGCAGCGGGAATCGAACCCGCAACCTCTCGCATCTCAGCTGACTACTCGCCCGCCGCGCCACAGAGGTTGTCAAACCACCCACATGAACCACCCACAGCACAGATCATAAATATTTATTGTATGGGTATTTAGTATAATATTGATTTTAAGAAAACTTTGTTATAATTATTCTGATTCTAGATTCTTCAAGCAAGATCTGACGTCGCCGAAGTACCATCTATAGAAGTTGAACTACCACCGTTGCCTCCCAAAGAGAGTTCTATCAAAAAAGGTCCAACCGCTCGCGACAAATCTCCACTAACTCACCTTTCCGAATGCTTTAAAAACAATGAAACTGATAAAATAAAGCAGGAAATAAACTTTGAAGAAGATGATGATGTTTATGAAAAAGTGAGACTGGAACTACAGAAAGAGAAAGAACAATATGCAATGGAAAAAGATGAACCAGTAAAAGATATGAGTTTGAAAAGAAAACTTGAAAACTTTGATAATATACAAACAAATATACTTAATTGCAGTGCTATTAAAAAAGAATTGGACAAGAATATATTTGAATGTAAAATAGGGAAGTTGGTGCAGCAAAGTGTTAATCATATATTCAATGATAAAAAAAAAGTGTTTGCTAAGACGGTGTTCATTGCGAATGAAAAGATGACGTCAAACGTCAAATCTATAACCTTTAATCCGGGGAACGAAGAAGTATTGAATCTATCTGTGAAAGAGGGGGCGAGGAGGAAGTCACACGGGAGGAAGCAGTCCGCGCCGAGGCGTATCACATACTGCACGCTGAATGACGGTAATATACATATTTTTTTAGGGCTCCGCATCCAAAGCTTAATTTGTTAAGGCTGCGTTTCCACCAGAGATGAGCGAGGATGCGCAGCGAGGGATGTGTTTGTTAAGAACCAATAAGTGCACTTCATTTACCTAGCCTCGCATAGCGCATCTCTGATGGAAACAGCTTAGCGAGAGTTTTTATACGTACAAAACAAGCGAGGTGCGTGCGAGGGATGTGTTACGAAGAATGTGCGCGAGGGATGTGTGCAAACGATGGACGAGAACGAGAAACTACTAGCAGTCAGTCTGAAAAGAGGCCGCTACACATCCTCGCACCGCTCATCAACCTCGCACATCTTTGGTGGAAACACAGCCTAAGAGAAGCTTCCCTTAGGGCGCTTACGCCCTTTTGTACGCGAACGAAGTTTGCTTCTATTTGGCTATTATTTCATCAAACTCCATGAAATTTTGTACACATGATCTGTACACTAATATATAGTTGTTTGCTCGTCTCAGCTCATTAAAACTTCTTGAGATAGCAAAAACAGTTTTTGCTAAAACTAGGAGACCCAACACACATATTTTAATTGATAGTATCTCATAAATATCATTTGTTAAGTTACGGATATCCCTGAACCAAAAAAAAAACAATGTCAAAATCAATGAACAATATTTGTAGCTAAAAAATTAAACTAAAACATGTGTCTATGGTCTCTTAGTTTTCGCAAAATCAGTTATCACAAGAAGTGTTAATAGCAAAATACACGAATAAATTTGAATTTCGCACCACATGCGAGACAATCCATCTTAATTTAATAACATTCATAATAGAAATGTATTCAAAATAAATAAACTAAAAATAGCATATTTCCTCCACTCAATGGGCTAAAGAGAAAAAACGTCGCGTGAAATCGGTGGATGGAGGCGGCTCAAGACCGTTCATCGTGGCATTCTAGGGGGGACGCTTATGTCCAGCGGTGGGCGTCTACAGGCTGATAATAATGATGATTATTATAAGATTATTATTATTATGTTTTATTTACAGATGGAGTATTGGATCTGAAGATTAAAAAGGAAAGTCAGTGACAATTAAAAGCTCTAGTGTAAGCACTATATACACATATATAATCAGACCAAATATTATATTACATGTAATATAAGTTAAAGGGAACATATAATTAATATAAATGTAAGATTGTATGTCCTGGGATTTTAGTGTGAAATGAACAGAGGTCCTAGTCTAGAAATGTAATAACTTTTCATTTAAAAAAACCGACTTCCGCCATTTTATTCGACTAAATATCTGGATGATATGTTGTTGGTGAAAGGGTTATGGTACGTTCTGAATGCAAATGCTTGATTTGTTGCTGATTATAATCAAAATCGCTATATGTATGCCTACAATATTTGAGGAGTTCCCTCAATTCCTCATGTATTCCATCATCAGAACTGGATTTTGAACCTGGGACCATTCTGGAAGTATATCTATTCAAATAAAAAAAGATTTTTCCTAATCGGTTTATAAACGACGGAGATATGAGGTTACAAACATAAAAATAAATAAAAAATACAAATGAATTGAGAACCTCCTCCTTTTTGTGAAGTCGGTTGAAATGCAACTGCACGGTCCTATACTACGTGAGGTGCGTAAATTTGTATGCTAGGCCCTCTTATAGACATAAGATATCCCTATATCACAAAGTATATAGAAATTTAACGAAAGTGATACATACTTAATATACATACATACATGTCACGGTAAGATAGGGACATAATAATCAATATACATATAACGGATGTAAAAAGACTACTCCCGAAAACTGAAACAGTGCATTCAGACCATGATTCTTAAAATATTTCAGCTGAAAAAACACGAAAAGAAAATGCTCACTCTTGGGCCGCTTTTTTCGTGTTTTCTTTATAAATATCCATAAAACATCATAGAAGAAGAATTATTTCTTCCTAGTATGATGCTATATTGATAAGATCCCTATCTTACTGCGACATGTACAGGGACAGAACTAAAAGAAAAATCATTAAAAAAATAAAATCACCCATACTATGTTTGGGTTTTTTTCTCAAACGCTGATAAAGTCGTTGTAAACTTATTTATGACAAGTTTTTTTCTTATTTATACACATTGCTAATGATCTATTTCACTAAGTTCAACTATTAGGTTTAGTTCAACTTATTGGACGAAAATATTCCAATTAGTTAAATTTTCCAACTATTACAAATAATAACATTTGAAAAATTATGTATGTGATGTGATGCATTTTCATATATTTGCATTGCTAATTTTTGGCCTATTCCACTAAGTTCAACCGGTTGAATTAATTCGACAAAAATAACATTTAAAAATTATGTATGAGATGCATTTTGATATACATATGTATAGATTGCTAATTTTTGGCCTTTTCCACTAAGTTCAACCGGTTGAATTAATTTGACAAAAATATTCCAATTGGTTCAACTTCGTATTTTTGTTTTGAAGAATTTATTGGACGGAAATGATCCTATAAGTTTAACTTTCTTATTATTTAAATACTTTAATTCCAACATCCATCATTACTCCCTATGCAGATTGTTACGTTGTTTTATGTGAGCCAAAAAACATATTTAGATAGTCAAACTAATTGGACAAAAATATTCCAATTAGTTTAACTTTCATCATTGTTATCATTTATAATAGTTGGAAAATTTAACTAATTGGCATATTTTCGTCCAATTAATTCAACTGGTTGAATTAATAGTTGAATTTAGTGGAATAGATCTATAAGTTCAACTACTAATTTATCCGAATTAAATTAAACATATTTTAATCTGATTTAAACATGTACCAAGTATCCTTAATTTTCCTAAAAATAGTAGATGTATTAATTGTAAATATATAAATGTATATCTAACTAAATTGCACAATGAAAAAGCGGCCTTATTGCTAAAAGCTATATCTTCATACCTTCCATACATACCCAGAAATGTTTTTATACAAATGTTATGTAAATACGAATTATAATCAGTTATAGTTATTTAAGAAAAACAAATACTGTGTAATAGTGTGTCATATTTAAATTCTATCTATACGATGTATGCCCGTGTTTAATGTTTTTTTTATTATTATAAATTGTATGGATGTCCATACATCCCCATGTATGGACAAATGTATGATAAGCTCTGCGCGGAAAGACTGAAAGCGAAAGATCACGGCGAAAAACCTAACATTAAAAAAAAAACAAATAGGCAATAAAAATAAAATTATTCCACTGCTGAACTAGGCTTCCCCTATAAAATACAAAGGGGGGATTTGCCATAATCACCACGCTTGGCAGGCATCACAGTCGGTGTTGAGTACTCAGGTGATGCTGCCCATCCCCTGGTGTAATCCGGGCCGCGACCCGTCCACCCACCAGCTTCACCCACCAGTGGGACCACGGGGAATTTCTTTTTCCCCGTGCACCCACTGCCTTATGGCGGGAAAATATCGATGTCAAAGAAATAATCATCAAGGAATGGTGCGTGTACAACAGAAGGCACAGAACTAATAACGTTTCCGAAAGCTGGAACACCGGCATTAATACAAAAGTGAATAAAAATTATGTAACGAAAGCTAAACTTCTGACTAAAATATATTTAACGCCACAATCTAAATTAAACGATTCACGGGAAAAATATTATAAATTAAGAGACTATCAGATACTTCAAGCACAAATGCAACTTATTCACGAAGAAATAAGCGTTGGTCATTTTTTGCAAAGTTGCGTTAGGAATTACTTTTTGTTTTTGGCTTCTAGGTTATTTATGATTTATTAATTTCTCTAAAATAATTCGGTCGTCTATCGTTTTAATTTCCCATAGGAATGAGTTGTTTTTTTTGTAAAGAATTGTTAAAATTGTATTTATATCGATATATATTTTTCTTGCCTTATGCATAAGGTTGCAGTGGGTGCACGGGGAAAATGAAATTCCCCGTGGTCCCACTGGTGGGTGAAGCTGGTGGGTGAAGCTGGTGGGTGGACGGGTCGCGGCCCTTAGTCGGATTTTACGACATCCACGGGAGGAGACGGAGGGGTCTATTCTTAGGCCGGACACCACGGCACAAAACTATTCTAACCTACATATATTGAAAATACAATACTTTATACTATAGATAAAAAATGCGTTCAGAGGCCTTAACCATGAGCTCTTATAGCGATTCAGTTCAAAAACTATTCAGTACAAAATATCGGTTCGTCGTTGACATCCGTCATCATTGAATAACTTTAATCGCAGAAGTCTATTTATATACCTAACTCATATACTAATTTATTTTATATACAATATTCCAACTACCTACACTACAATAATATAACATTGTACTGTATAGATAAATCAAATGTTCGAAAATTTTTTTTGGTCGAATCTCCCTCTATAAACTGACCATATTCTATCCGCACTCTACTATGTTTATGACACTATATAGCACGAAACGGACACTGGCTGAGTGAGGGCTTTTCATCTTTGGTTAAAAAGAAAAAAGTAGTTCAAATTGGTTCGATAGATGGCGCTGACTCAACTGTATCAATCAAGATTGTCTGTGGTGCACGCATACAAAACTGTTATCTAAGTAGTCTGTGGCTATTAGTCATGATTTGTTTGTGTTTGCTTCTTGAGTTGAGCTTGTGATTTCGTGGTATTTTTAGAAGTAGGCAAAAATAAATACCACGAAACGAAAATTATTTCTACGTTGTCGATGTTGACATTTAACTTTATTTTGACACTTGACTGCTACGTTACAGAGCAGCGCCATCTATATTCAACGCTGAAAGCATGATTTGAAACGGCCGTGAAAACCCCTCATTGTGACATCAAGCCACAAAAGCCATAAATCAAGAAGTCAAGTCAAGTCTATAGACCTTCTGCTACTGTGCCTTTAATATAGCTGCGGACATCACGGAACCATTTGTACTGAATAGTTTTTGAACTGAATCGCTATAAGAGCTCATGGTATGGTCTGTTCATTGACCACAGGCATGGTGTTCTAAAAGGCTGGTGATGTTCACTTAGTTGAATGGCAATACTGATTTTCTGGGCTAGGTAAGTGCCAGCCCTTTATTGGCCTCAGCTATCCGCCTATAACTTAATTAAAATTAGTGGATTCATACATAAAAATTTAAGTACTACTTAAAATATCGCCAAGTCTTATATTTGACGACCTCTGTGGCGCGGCGGGCGAAGGTTCGCCTGCGACGCAGGAGGTTGCGGGTTCGATACCCGCCTCGGAACAGATATTTGTGCGATCTGCAGATAATTGTTCCGGGTGTTCTGGGTATTTTCTATGTATAATAAAAATATCTATCTATGTAATGTATTATATTACGTATATCAGTTATCTAGTTGCCATAACACAAGCTCTGCTTAGCTTGGGGCTAGATAATGTTGTGTGAAATGTCCAGCATTATTTATTTATTATTTATTTATTTAATTAGACTATTAACTTTTAAATACAAGATCACCAGCAGCCTTTAGACGTCCATTGCTGGACGAAGCCTCCCCCACACGGGCTAGCCAGGTTTTAAATTCGGGGGGGTCAACAATAAAAATGTACACGAAATGACATTAATATTAATGTGAAAAAAACACATACATCACAAATAACACATACATCATCATCGTTTCTTCAAAAAGTATCAGATTTTGTCAACATTTTGAATATTTTGTGGGAGTTTGAGCCCCCAAAAGCATCTCCTCCACGGGAGGAGATGGAGGGTATATTCTTGGGCTCTATTCTCTATTCTTATTCTTCTATGGGCTAGACACACCATGACACACATAAAACAATAAATTTGTTACAAATCGTCATGCTGTGATGTAGAGCTAATCTAATGACCGTGTTACTATCAATACATAAACAATCTCATTTCCAACCAACCTCTATGGTTGCTCATCTGCCTTTAAAAGTCCACTGCTGGACATAGACCTCCATAAAATGCCACGACGGACGGTCTTGAGCCGCCTCCATCCACCGACTTCATACCTTCATAATGTCTTTAGTCCATCGAGACATTGAGTCATACATTGCGTCGTTCAAGAACCATTATTCCCAAACGGCAGTTAGTTCTGCGAGCTATATGGCCTGCCTATTGCCACTTCAACTAATTCTGAGTTATTTCGTTGATTTTTGTTCTACGAATTTCATTTGAGGATTCTACATTTTCTAGGATTATCTAATATTAGTTTCGTTAAATGTTATCAGAATCGAACGACCCGTGGTTATGAACTGTTTGCCGATCGAATATATTTGTTTTATATGTTGATATAAGAAAAATAATTATGATATTTAATGTATTAGAAATAAGATTGGAAAGCTGGAATGGCTCCGATCTTTAGAAGGAAATCAGTTTTTCTATGTATAATTTGTTTTGTTATAGATTTACTGTGGATTACTAGAACAATGTAATCGCTCGCCTAGTTTTAACAAATGCATTCATCACATATACCAAACTCGTATGCGACTGTGTAGGTTCAAGAAAATTTAAATTTCTGAAACTGCTATCATAGTTTAATTTAATAATCTATAGTTTTTCTCATATGTAATTAAATAATACTTGTAGTGTATGCTGTTTTTAAGCCAATCTAAATCTATATTTTGTATTTTGATCGTGTACAAAATGTATATTCGCAAGTGTTTTATACAAAATCGCATTGAGGCCCTAGTCTGAATTTTACGCGGTACTTACCTAGTCGTGAGCGTGTCATACGGGTTTTCCTATAGACTAAATAAGTTGCTGTAACGGACCTCTAGAGGTGCTGTTACGTTGGAAAGCACATGTACCGCTCAAAAGTGTAAGTATCGTTGCAAAACTTAGACGCGACCTCTGCCTCCTTTTTGACTTTGGTGTGGATTGCCATGGGTCTCGGGAACCCAAAATTATCTATTAAGTTGGCTGGTTTTAGAGTCACGCTGACCGTCGGCGCTGACAGCTGAAACGTATGAACTTGTAGGAAGCGTTTTAGAATAACGCGTACCAATCAGCGCGTGCGGTGGTCAGCGCTGACCGCCACACGCGCGCCTCTACCTTCAGTGAGCGTTCTAGTGTCAAGCCGAGCGGACGCCTTCAGCGTGTTTACAGTCATGTCGTCTATACTCCATAGTGATCAGAGGGCGTATTACGACTTTTGCATTGCAAAAACCGGAATGCGAAACGTGAGCATTCAACGTGACTTACGTAGTAACTATTTACTAATCAGTACTGTTTCTACCGACTGCGTGGCACAGAATGATGAATAGTTACTACGTAAGTCACTTTGAATGCTCACGTTTCGCATTCCGGTTTTTGCAATGCAAAACTTGTAATAGGCCCACAGCACGATACTGAAACGTCTCGCGCTCAACCTCAGCGCTGAAACAAGCTACGCGCTGAGCTGTCAGCGCCGATGGTCAGCGTGACTCTAAAACCAGCCTTAGATGATAGATGTACATTTAATTATGTGATAATGATCTTTATGTATTGTGTTTGTCCAAAAGAAATACGTTATACAAGTGCATGAGGTAATTCATGACAAAATTATACAAATTATTATACATACATTTACTAAACTATATAAGATTTAAGTTAGTTTAAGATGATAGAAAGAAAGATTATGTGATGTTGAGTTTTAATAAATAATTTTAGTTACCCAATTGTACTGTTTTATTTTTATTTATTTTTTATTCATCGCTTCAGACCGGTTGTTTGAGGCAAGGAAGTTGTATACTACGTGTTTGAGGTGAATTGTACAAACCACAATGAAAAAAGGCCAATGGGGTATATCTAGCGCAGAATAATTTTATACATACTAAGGGCCTTATTCATAATTATTTTTTAATTTTAGCTAAAATAGCTTTTGTCTTGTTTTGACGCATGACATTTTACATCAGAGAGAACAAGACGAAAGCTATTTTAACTAAAATAGGTGTAAAAAAAATATTATGAATAAGGCCCTGAAAGTACAAGTAGCGGCACGAAACTCTAGGCGCTGACCGTTATTGCGCAGAAGTCAAAAGTAAGGTATCTTGGGGGGGGGGATCTCTTTCTACTTATCTTATACTAATTGTATTGCGTGCGCGACCGACAGTTAACATGCGTATTAACTCTCCTGCGCGTTTCGTTCAACGCTAGACTTACATATTATATATGCATGTATCAAATCAACCTGATTATTACCCATTTATAATAGGCCTCCCCTCCTCCATAGCATTTTTATACATACATATGCATAACGTGGGCAGGTCATATAGCTCGCAGAACTGACAACTGTAGGGGAATAAAGGTTCTCGCGTGTCGACAACAAACCGGACGACGCGGTAGAGGAAGGCCCTCCACTCGATGGAAACGTCGCAGAAAGTCTGTGGATGGAGGCGGCTTAAGACTGTTCGTCGTGGCATTCTAAGGGATTCCTATGTCCAGCAGTGGACTTGTTCAGACTGATGATGATGATGCATAACGTAGCATGCATAGTGTACATATGGGTACAATGTACAACATTGCAAGCGTGCAATGGGAGGGTTTGGCATAATCACCACGCTTAACAGGCGGATTGGTGATCGCTGTTTGGTGTTAGTTTGTGAGGATGGATGGATATTTGTTACTCTTATTTTCATGAAACTTAAACAGTATTAAATTAAATATACTTATAGTTCATTAGAATAACATACCTATATTTTATGAGAGGTTCCAGGCGGAGCCGCGAGCAAATGCTAGTGTCACTAGGCTCCATTCATCCTTAGAAACTTTTATTTTTTTATATTAGTAGGTATACTGAAAGTATGTACTAATAAGTACCTATGAAAATAGTTAAGGAGGCCTTGTGGGGACCCACAGACTGCTTACAGGAGTAGGTACTAAGGACCATAATTTCTTTCACCAAACTGGTTCTAACTTCTCAGTGAAACGAGGGGAAGTGTCTATGTGCAGTAGAGCTATAGAGCATTACAAAGGTTAGGGTGTCATATGATGATTGATGAGCATGTTCTGGTACAGACACATCACCATAAAACCGTGCCCTATAACCACCTACCTTCTGTGGTACCTACCACATAACATTATTTTCTCGTCTAAAATAATGCGATAACGCAATCTACCTGTAAGCATACCGTTCATCTCATACTAAAATTATAGTATACTAGTTGCGCCCCGCGGTTTCACCCGCGTGAATAATGATGAAAATTGATGATGATGATGATGAAAAGTAACCTATGTGTTAATCCGGGGCGTAAAGTATCTCCATATCAAATTTCACTCAAATCCATTCAGTAGTTTTTACGTGAAAGAGTAACAAACATCCATACCTACTCACAAACTTTCGCGTTTATAATAATATTAGTAGGAATATAGATTAGTTGGATTTGATTTGATTGATACTGTTGGAACTAAAATAACCTTCAGATATACCGCCACCTTTTAGTCTAACCTGGAAACATTTGCTACAAATTGCTTCAAATAATTTTTGCTACCTGATACAAGATGGCGTTAAAATATTTTTTTGTATTGGCAATACTAAAAATCACTAGCGCACTCTAGCGGTACAACTTGAAAACTTGTATTTGTCTCTCACTCTTTCATTCAATCCATTATCCATCCAATCCAACCAACCAAAACCAAATCCAATATGGCGGCAAACGGTGTATGAAAGGTGCAGAATGTTATGATTCGACTCGAACAATAAAAAAATATTATAATATCCAGACGAATACCGAAAAATCTACGCGATGGGTAGCGCGTAGCCTCACCAACGTGTTTGTGATACTCAAAAATCGATCTCCGATGTGTTGTGTCATTTATCAATAACACAAGTGTAGTGTTTTTTTTATGTGGGACTTATTACTACTGCTAATGTGGTCTAAAGTGTTAACATGTAATAGTATTTCACGCGATAGATATGTCTGCCGATCCTGATAAAGGCGCGGCATGCCCGATAGGTGATAAAGTGACGGGTTTCGCCGAGGGCGACCCCTCTCATGGTGAACTCCAGGAACAGAAAAAGAAAAATCGTTCTGTGCGTTTCCCCAACGAGAACCAGCTAGTTACAGAGTACTTCGAGCCTGCGAACCCTTGGCATGATGGTAAGTTATACAAAACTAATACAAAAAGTCTAAAGATCTCATCACTGAGACAAATGAACAAAATGTTTGGGCAGGTAATTATTTGGCAAAGATTCAATATTTTCACTGTCTTCCGCCTAAATTATTTTTTCTACCTCGCGGGTACAGTTTCATTGTAATTTCCACTATTTAATTGTATTACAGAGAACCTACTAACAATAAAAAAATTCAATTGATTCATTAAAATTTCACCTAACCATCTTATCAGTGTAAGTACGTACATATAAGTACAGTGGATTTATAAACTTCAAAAATAATACTATGTTATGAGGATCCTTTCTCATTGCATAGCCTGACAAACAGTTCATTAGAAAAGGTTTTGCAATAGCCCAAACTCTTAATTTTTTCATTAGCAATTAAATATTTAATTTTGAATGGCTTTAGGTCCACTAAAGCCAGGACTAGTGGCCGATTAGTTAGCTGGTGTATAAATATTGGAATATTGATCATTAACGGTTGCATGTGCCAAATGTGTTGTTTGCACTTGCATCTGACTAGCCCCTAGTAGGAAGCCCTCACAATATGATCATCAGTATAGAAGTCCACTGTTGGATATAGGCTGCCCCCATAGAATGCTGTAACAAACAGTGTTTATTGCACTTCCCCCATGCACCTCATCAGTCTCAAAAGAACCTTTATTCCCCCGTACTTGATGGGGTTCTGAGATCTACCCATTTTATCTTAAAATCAAACTAACTACAATATATGTAACAAATACATACATACATATTATGTCAAAACAAAAGTCTATTTGTGGGGAAAATAAGAATATAGTTTTGCTCAGAAATTATAAAGATTTTATTTATTACAACAAGCCCACCTGATTTGAAACAGTAACCTTGCCTATAACAATGCTTTATCTCACAGATCATGTCCTCCAAGGACATGTGCTACGTGGTATTGCACTGGGTCCACCACCCTGAGCCAAAGAAGAAAAGTCTCATGTGTAATTTCACTAGCACCCATACCGTTCACATCGGAACACAGCAATGCAAGTAATAAATAAATGTAATGACCAACCCCATATATTTTTAAATCTAAACTGGCCCCTGAACTCCATGGGCAAGTGGTCACCCCCCTATCATACAGGGAATTATTTGCTCTCGTGTTTCTGATAGGATATTCAAATCTCAATCTCCACTTTTCCAACTTCATGGAAATTGGGTTACGCACCAAACTTGTCAGTGTCATTCCTTCTAACAAAGTAGGTATACTAAATTACTATTTTTTTTCTGGTTTTACTCACACAGGTTGTTATAGTTACTCGAATAAAAGCAATGTATGTAAATAAAACCAGAAAAAACAATGTAATTTCGAATAAGACTAAAAAAATTAAAAATTTGTCATAAAATATACTAAATTGTCAACAACTCAACACAGAGGACAGAGGAGAGGGAGGTGCATTATGGTAAATCAAACCGTCTATTACCAACTGACCAACCACGCTGTCCACCTATTTGGATGGTTAGTATAATATTTTTCTTAACCAATAAACTATCTAGTTTGTTTGTTAGTAATCTACATTTTTAATCCTAACCGACAAACTATCTAAGGATGAATTAATAGTTCAAACATAGGCATCCACAATACAATGCTATGACGAATGGTCTTGAGCCGCCTCTATCCACCGACTTCCTGCGATCTTGAAAGTGACGTCGGCCCTTAGAGAAAGGGGCCACTGCGTCATCCGGTTCATGGCTGCCACTCGAGCACCTTTATTGCTCCATGGTAATATACCATTTAGTTACCTAAAAATCAATACCTGACTCCACAGCGGTATACTTATTGTACACCATACAAAGTACAAGTATAAATTATTACAATGTAATTAGGTAGGTGCTTATCACGATGGGAGTATTATTTCTTGTTAGGTTCAAGATCTTATTAAGCTCACAATCATTGTCATTATGCTTTGATGATAAATTACTTCACCTCAGTGGCGTAGTGGGAGGGAAGGGGGGGGGGGGGTTTGGGCATGGTTCCGGGCGGCAGATTTTAGAGGGCGGCACTTCGGGAAACGAAAGCCAGCGTCCGCCAATTGGAAATAGGCGCCGTACGTATCGCACGCGCGCCCGTCGTGAGGACGCCGTCGCATATCGAGATCGCGGCTCGCTTCGCTCTCTGGTAACAAATTTGAAATGATTTTTGTTGCATTGCGCCCATATCACTGGATCCATCTCTTCCGTTCTTCGTTCATCTAATGAAACTAGACTTTGTCACACTGTTTTAACGTGCTGGGTACAATATCTAGCTGGATTGCATGTAGGCTGTCAGGTGCTAGAATGCGCGCTATATGCGAGCTATACTAAGCTCATGTTACGCGTGCTGTGTTAAAGCCTTTAGCTTCGCTGTCCAAGTCTCGTAGTTGCCAAAATATTCTTTGGACCTTCCTGGTGGTCTGCAGGGCTATTTTAAAACGTTCGGAAGGATTTCCGATCGGATTCGTTAGTTTTTAATTTCGATGTGTAAAATATTTTTCTCTAGTAAAACACAGTAAAAAAACAATAAATATTGTTTATTACTTTGTTTTACTAGAGAATATTTTTGGAAAATTGTTTTAGTTAGGTGTAAGTACCTAACTAAAACAATTTTCCAACAATTTTCACACCGAAATGTTAAACTAACGAATCCGACCGAAAACCCATGCTCTTGTAGCTGCCACGATTGGGGTGATCCATTGTCCAACTAATCGTATGCCCCATATCAAATGGTCTTCCGCCTTATAAAAAAAAAGAAAGAAAGTTTATTAGGTAAGTTTAAAAAACTTATGCATGGAAATCCCGAAAATCAAAAACCTCTAGGGCACTTCCAGTGACCTCATAGTTTTGGAATTTAGAATGCTGGGGGGCTTTGTGACGCATATAAAGGAAAAAGTCTAAAGTTGAGGTATTTTTATTTATATTGTGACGGGTTCTTATCGCGTGTTACCTTATTATTTATGATAATACATATATTAATAGATATTGAGGTATTTTGACCTCGTTACCCATAACATGAGACGGTGACTTTTGTAGATATAAGTTTTTTTGTTGAAAAATGTGTATTTCAAAACAAGCTTTTATTAAATTAGTGATTGGAACCGTGAGCTGATCAAAATGAGCCCAAACACTGCCAGGCTACTATTAATCATCGAGGAGTTCCGTTATCCGCCCTGCATCATCAGATCAGCTCGCCGTCACCATAATATCGTATTTTCATCTGAACTTGATAGGTATGAAAAATTTTAGCTCAATCGGTTCAAGATTCCACCCGGATAAACATACATACATTGCAAGTTAAATAAAAGCTTGTAATAAAAAGTGGCTGAAACTAGAAAACAGCTCTGACGATATTTAAATAATTAACGTATCAGAACCCTTAGAGCGCGAGTCTCGCTCGCGCTTGTCCGTTTCATTTTATATTAATCAGATAATTAATATTTTTAGACCTGTCTTCTTTAATGATTCTTCCGGCATTATTTCACACTCTGTGAAATCACGTGAAAACTTCAGACATTAATCTTATGCCTGAGAGATGTCTTACGTCATATTTTGACGATTTTGGTCAGAATAAACACCTTCCGAGTGACCTCATGTTATTAGTCATTTGGTTATTTCCTAGTTAATAAGACTCATCTTATTACCTAAGCTTGCGAGCTCAAAGATCGAAGTTTAGTATCTAAGCAGAAACTAGCTCTGGAAGAAAAAAACTTAACTCAGATAAAATTAAGAAATCTTTAACGTCCAGCTGTGGACGTAAACGGGTTGGTGATGATGATGATGATGATGGAGTTGCGTATTAAATACTTAATAGGTGACCTGACCGATTTGACCATTTTGAACAGGGTATGAATGGTTTTCATTTAAAAAAAAAACTAGAGACTTTTTATTCACTCAATGATACAGGAAAGTTTAACACTGGTTTTTTCTTAATCTTCGAAGCTCTGCTTGACTCAAACACGTTTTTTCATGGTCTCCGTGTCTTGGCAAACCCTAAACTACCAGTTATTTCAAGATTCAAAACAAATCGTTGAACTAAAACGTTCGGAACTTCAAGCTCATGTCGATTTATATATTTTTTAATCACGATCAAAGTATTAGTTTCCATTTGCAATTTTCGATAAAATTAAATTTTACAAATTTGCCTCCTCGTGTGTAAAATTTCGGCATGCAAATGGTAAGGTCCCTTCATTTAAAATCATTTTAATAAAATTAAATTTTATAGTAAAAAAAACAGCATAACAAGAAGCATTAGATTATAATAGTAGATTATGCACTAAGGGAATAAAGCAGTGTCTTATGTCGCGGGCGGCATATTGAACCCTGAGCGTAACGAGGGACTCTAAAGTTAACTCCCGAGTGTAGCGAGGGAGTTATATAGAGTCCTGAGTAAAGCGAGGGGTTCAAGCTGCCCAAGACGAAGACAGGCTTTATTCCAGAGGAGCATACTCTACTTTTCACACCTACTGCGAGACAATAAAATGCCAGGGCTTTTGATTTTTGCGGTAGTAGATTATCAATAATCTCTAAAGCGTCTGTTTTGAGAAACTTTGGAGTAGAATCACTATCGTTTGTAATTTTTTATCAACATTATGAATATTGCAATAACTTTTACTGAAAATTACAGCACAAAAATGTCATATGAAACAAAAGAGTCTTTGTAAACGCTAGTCCTTATTCTAAGGTAAACGCACCTTTTCCTTTTTTTTTGAGTTCTGCTTATGGTGGCCAGCTCGATTTTTGAACAAACCTCTTTACAACGCCATATGGGCATAGAGTTTTCCACGAGTCTCCACACGAATTTGACGATCCAAATTCAAATCACTTTAATCCCTAGGGAGTTTCATACAACTTTATATCCCTAGAGAGACAATGCTTTACTTTACGTTGAGGTTGCATGATTTGTAATTGGACATTGTCGAGCAGGTGGTGTGAAAAATACATTATAAACCTACAATAAAACTTTTCAATGATACAGGAAAGTGTAACACTGGTATTTCTCTGCTTGACCCTAATACTGTTTTTTCATGGTCTCCGCGACATGGCAAACCCTAAACTACCAGTTATTTCAAGATTAAAAAAAATCGTTGAACTAAAACTTTCGGAACTTCAGGCTCATAATTATAATAAATAAATGCTGGACATTTCACACAACATTATCTAGCCCCAAACTAAGCAGAGCTTGTGTTATGGGTACTAGATAACTGATATACTTATTACAATACATTACATAGATAGATATTTTTTATTATACATAGAAAATACCCAGAACACTCGGAACAATTATCTGCAGATCGTACAAATTTTTGTTCCGATGCGGGAAACGAACCCGCAACCTCCTGCGTCGCAGGCGAACCTTCGCCCGCCGCGCCTCAGAGGTCGTCATAACATCAACACTAAAGATACCGGCGAAACCTTTGACCTGGCGGAATCTAAAGTATTATAATATTGAAATAGCAAAGAACGAACGGCAAGAAAATAGCAAAACACAGGCAGTATCTTGGATATCATATTGTGGATCTCACCTTGGGAAACAGTCGTCTGATCACTTTCGACACGCGATTTACACCTACTTTGAGTACATGTCTGGCAACCCTAATCGTAGGTGATCAATTAATCACCTACGATTAAGGTTGCCAGACATGCAGACAAATACATGAGCAACATAAAAAAACGGCGTGTCCTAGGCCGTATGTTTTTTTTTAAGTGAAGGGGATACGGAACCAGTAACAACCATAATCTTTTTGCTATGGAGGATTAGGGTAGCGAGAGTTATGTATCGTTGACCAGCGCGCAAACATCGAGGAGCGCAAGAGGTATTTAAGAAGTTATTTCTTAAATTTTTGCTCGTAAAAAACTACAAAGTCTTAAATAAAATAGTTTTGAAATATCCAAACAAAGCCCTTTCATATGATACCACATTTTTAATTTTTGACCCCCTCTTTGACCCCTGGTTGACTCCTCGACCGATTTAGCTCCAAATCTAACAACAGCATCCTAAATTAAATTGCAAACAATTACTAATACTATTGTCCTCTGGTGTGAAAGCTCTCCCAAAGGACGAAATCTATTTTAGTTATTAGGTACTTACCCTTAATAATAAGCTTAATAACACCGTGGACTAAGTTGTCTAAATAAAAAACTTTATTATGATTTCACGTCATTTATTTTCAAACACAGGCTTAACCTGGACCTTTATGAGGCATTACTGGGGCCGTATTAGCCAACAGTAATAGACCCTTTTACAATTAGGATATAAAAAACATTATTGTTATGGTGGATGGAAGGCAGATGATTAAACTATTGTGGAAATGGATGAAAGTTGGTGCTATTGCAAGGAGAACATGCTAATTGAATGTTTATTTGGCTATTATAATATGAGAAACGGCCACCTGCCACTTCTAAATTATTGAAAACGATTTAGGCAGGTGGTGACTTGCCGTTCACTAAACGTGAAGCCAATGAAGGCAGCGTAAGGGGCAACGTTGGCGTGGACGGATACAGGGTGTTGAGAGGTGTGCTGCAGTTTCACTAAGCGCTACCGGCTTTATGCCTTTAACACTTCCACCCTTGGAGCATAGGTTTCGCTCTTGCGCCTCCACCCTCGGCCAGCCGGCTAAGGCAAGCCGAGGGTCAGGGGTCTCTGTTGCTCCCCAGGGAGTATTGGGGCTTCGCGGTTTCGCCACTCACCGAACGCTCGCCACAAGCGTGCCCTGCCGTTTATTATTATTAAGACATCTACGCATCTCAGATACGGAGAACCACCCATCACAATTAACATTTACGCTAATGACACCCACTCTTCACCACAAACGTTTGCCTGCAAGACTGCGTGGCTCTTGTATTTTGGCAGAGCTGTGTAGTCAGAAATTGGCGTCTATTTGCTATACAATGTTTGAAACTGATGATAGAAGAGTTAAGAATCTCGCTTTACTAGTACTCAATACTATAGGTAGGTAAACTCATGTTCTTCGAAACAAATCAAATAAAAAAAAAATATTAATTGAAATCACAAGGATCATTTTGAATCGGCTTATAAATTAAAATTACATACTCCTGTTCGACAAAAAATATCTAGGGACATAATCTCGACTCGAAGCCAAAGTATTTGAAGACTACGGAAACGGATCCTCGTTTCCGTAGTTATTGTTACTTAGAGATAACTACTTAGGGTTCCGTTCTTTCTATTGATCTAAATATAGTAAGGAATAAAGCTAAGTTCACAGGGATTTCTCGGTTTTTGAAAACATAACTTTTCAAGCTTTTACGCACGGTTAGACCCTAAGAAGCCTAGGCATTTTATTCCCACGTATGGGATTCAGGACCCTCAGGCAGCGAGAGCATAATTATTTTGGGACGATAGAGTAGGTACCAGAATTCTTTTGGCACCGATTGAATTACTAGGAAATTTTCAGTTATTTATAATAGGGAACGGTCTCAGCCTGTGCGTAATTTAAAACTGTCTTTATATTTTGAGCCGTCTCAAAGCCCATTCCCCTCGAAATTCCCTATAGTGCGTGACAAAGTTGATCACCGAATTGTGCCCGTGCCAAAAATCCGTCGAAACGATAGGAAAATACCTCGTTAACATTAGTGAAAGGAAAGATTTGTTGTTGTTGCGTCTAAAATTATAATAACATATTAATAATTTTCAAAACAACATTTCGCTGTGATTTTAGTATGATTTTCTTTATGGTCGCAGTCAAAAGCAAGATGTTGTTTTGCGGATGTCTCTGTTCGTAATACAAATTGTAAGCTTTACCACATTATATAGGGCTGTCCTAATCTTTTGAAACTCGAAAGGAGTAATATTTAGGCTGCCTTTTGCTACTGTAATTGGGGTGCTGATCCCAAAATAGAATTCCCTGTGTCGTGGGTATCAGGAACTACCAGTACCATGGTACCATAACACCCAGAGAGCTGATTCTAAGTTTTTAGCACACAGTTAACACGGACGTATGGTGTAGTGTAACAAGGATTTTGTATGGCGACACCGATGAGCGCCCCTACCGTACACTCTGTGAACCTCATTTTCCATACAAAAACCCGTGTTACACTACACCATACGTCCGTGTCAATTGCTTGTCAAAACTTAGAATCAGCTATCAGACCGAGAACAAATATTTGCAGAACATACAAACATTTGTTCCACAGCGGGAATCGTACACGCAACCTCTTGCATCTCAGCTGGCTATTCGCCCGCCGCGCCACAGAGGTCGTCCTCATCCAACATTCTTAATCAAAAAATCCAGTCTGCATCATTGATGCTTAGATAACCCAACAGTCACATACACAGTCCTTACCCCACACTGGGATTCCCTGTGTCGACGGTATCAGGAAGTAACAAGTACCAATGGTACCTCAACACGCGACTAATATTTGCAGATCATGCAAATATTTTTCAAGCAGAGGGATCAAACCCAAACCTCTGGTATAGACATCTCAGCCGGCTCATTCGGTGCAAGTCGAATCCTCTTCGTAGTACTGTCCAGGAGGTCTACTCTTATTCTATGCATCCGCAGTTGCGGCTCCTAACGAAGAACGACCGCTAAACGTAACTTGTAGTTTTGTTTACTTTCTGATCGGCCTAGAGAGGGACATATCAATGTAACCAAGTGTGATTTAAGAGGGCGTACTATGTGATTTTGCCCAACAAAATCAATCTAGAACTCAGACCTCGATAGTTTTATTTAATGAAAAAACCCTTGTTTCCCACACGTTTTGAAAGAAATCTCAGGAACCCTACGGTGTTTTAAGATAAATTTCACTACAACAAGTAGGTAATAACTATGTATTCTTATGCTGAAATAAGTTTTTTGATAAACACTTTAAACAAAAAACTTCATTTTGTGCTCGACACTCGCTAGCGCGAGCGAGACGGCGCGCGGGTTATCGCGTGCGTTAAAGAGGGACAATAAATTGTAGTATAGTGCCCTCTTAAAGCAACTACGGTGAATAAAATGAGTATGAGTGTGAGCTGAAACTCGAAAAGGTCTGACGATTTCGATATAATTTACGAATCGGAAGAGCTATTCTCTATCTCGCGACAGATTTGCAACAGGCGTAAATTGTGCAATCAGGACTGTCAAACGGTAACTTTAGTATGAGAAAAGCGACGTTAAGGGGCCTGCGAAGGCCGCAAGAAAATGCAATTTGAAGCGAGTGTCAAAATCAGCTATCCCTGTTTGGCACCGGGGCCTCTCCCCCTGCATGCGCGATGGGTGTACGAGCCGTTCGGAATCTGTATCAAATTAGGTCGTGTTCCGTAATACCAAAAATGAATAAAAACTTAATGTTTTTTTCATATCTTGTTGTTATTCTGTAACTTGACAATATATGCTATGTTCCTTAGTACAGAATACTAGAAAGTACGTTGTTTTGAATACGAAACAAATAAGATGAAATCATGTCGTAAAAGTCGTAAAAAAGGTGCTAACTCGCGGATTCAAGCGAGTTTCAGATCCGCGAGATGACGAATAAGTCAATTAAATTCGCTTAAATTTCGTTTTAGGTAAGTAAGTATTTTGAAACAAAAACTATCTAGGAACCTAGATAAATACTATCCGAATCCGAGTAATAGCATTATATGGTGGAAATACGCTCGAATTACAAATGATTTTGGTATTACGTTTGCACGGGCAGTTCATCCTTCCCCGACCCCTTAACAATAAATTATTTTGTATTCTATTTTAAATATTTCGCGAATCTTACTGCTTGTTTACAACGCCGCATGGTCGCGCGACTTGAATAATCAGGTGACGAGACGTTGCGTTAAAAAAATACAAACTAAACCTCTTATCTCCGGTGGAAAACAACCAGCTTCAGGCTGGAGATAACGAGAATTGTTTATGTTGATGTGTCTGAGCTGTCTTTTTCACTTGTTATCACAAAACTAGGTTTGCCTGCCGAGTCAATCGTACTCCGAGATGGAAAATAACACGGTCAAGAGCCCCCCGCCCCCCGACTCGCGCCCCGAGGGTTCTGATCCGTAAATAATTTCGAAATCGTCTGAGCCGTTTTCGAGTTTTAGCCACTTTTTCATACAAACATTACATTTTAAGGGTAAAAATTACGAAATTCCTCATTTTTTTATTATTGCAAATTTCTGAATTGTGAGGTCACTGAAAGCACTAGAGGTTGTTAATTTTCGCAATTTCTATATAAAAATGAGATACTTATTCATTTGTTGCTATTGAACGAGCAATATTTGTATATATATAAATGTTTTGATATCTCGAAAACACACATACAAAGAAGGGAGAATAACTACACAGCACTACATGCATGGCTGTAACGTACTTATGTACCTACTATAGCAAAAGTGACGCGACGATCATAGTCTTGTTTTTTTTGGGCCTAGCTCTCATTCGCCTTATGTGGCTGTGTACTTCGTTCCAAAAACGTATGTTGTTGTCCAGCAGGGCTAGGGTTTCTGATCGGATTTGTTAGTTTTTCATTTCGATGTGGTAAGTAACCAAAACAATTTCTCCCAGTAAAACAAGGTAATCCTACTTCCTACCTAATCCTACTAATATTATAAATGCGAAAGTTTGTAAGTATGGATGGATGGATGTTTGTAACTCTTTCACGTTAAAACTACTGAATGGATTTTAATGAAATTTGGAATGGAGATACTTTGTACCCTGGATTAACACATAGCCTACTTTTCATCATCAATTTTTACACTAATTGTTCACGCGGGTGAAACCGCGGGGCGCAGCTAGTAAACAATATTTATTGTTTTTTTACTAGAGAAAATTGTTTTGGTTATTTATTACCACATCGAAATGAAAAACTAACGAATCCGATCGGAAACCTTCCGAACGTTTTAAAATAGCCCTGCTGTTGTATACAATATGTGTTCATCGATCTAT
The DNA here is from genome assembly GCA_951392215.1 of Epirrita christyi. Classification (NCBI taxonomy): domain Eukaryota; kingdom Metazoa; phylum Arthropoda; class Insecta; order Lepidoptera; family Geometridae; genus Epirrita; species Epirrita christyi. The sequence goes on along the minus strand of OX595860.1, from coordinate 5,352,899 downwards.
CTATAGTTTTATTGATAAAATATCCTATAAAAATATCCAATCTCTTGTTATCTCATTGATACCATTTATTTTCATAGTGCCAATGTACGCAAGCGTACGCATTGTCGATTAAGATCGTACTATTACAAATGTAAACTGATATCTTTGATATTGTAACTGACTGTAATTTTCCGATTACACTATCCACTTCCCAAGGCAAACCTTTGGTGGAGCAGTACAAAAAAGCTTCTGTTCTAATTATGAGAAATCTTATTTGACGACTGCCGTGGCGGCAGGCGAGTAGCCGGCTGAGATACAAGAGGGGGCAAGTTCGATTCCCGCTGCGGAACAAATGTTTGCGTGATCTGCAAATATATGTTCCGGGTCTTGGCGTTGTGGTACCATGGTACTTCGTAGTTCCTAATTACCACTATATATGTAATTGTTGGCTGTTATGTTATGTGCTTTTTTAAACGACTAGATCAAACGGTAATAGCCATTGCTGAGTTATAATGAATAGAGAATGGTCTGAGGAACTGTTTGAACGCCTCCGTGTCAGTTGTACTACTAAGAAGTACAACTGCCAACTGGTAGTACAAATGACACACCTTTGTATCTCTAGTACTACCAGTAGTACTAGTGACCTTATGCGGTATTAGTAGTTCAACTGAACATTTATCACCCTATTATTATACCTTCTATAATTTTTTTATACTAGAGATACTTTGATAAATAATACTCGTATTATTTATCAAAGTAGAGATACAAAAATTCTGTTATTTTTTTATATGAGATACAAGTGTTATGTTGTTTTTTTTTTGACTAGAGATACAAGTTTGTATCATTTGTATTACCAGTTCAACTTACGTTTTAATTAGAATTCAAAAAGTCTAGTGAAGTCGAGTGAATGTACTTGTACTAGAGATACAAAGGTGTGTCATTTGTACTACCAGTTGTACTTCTTAGTAGTACAACTGACACGGAGGCGTTTGAACTGTCCGCATCCGCATTTCTTTGGCGCTGAACACTAAGATGTACCAAATTCAAAAAGTGCGCGGCAAAGATAATTGCGGCGCACTTATTGAAGTTTCTTATAGAAAACACCACCTTTGGGCGCACTTAAAGGCGAACCAAGTCGTCCTTTTCAAATAGATGGGATGAAAACAATATGTCGGTGTCTGCCGTGGCAGACAACCGCCTTATCATAACCAACTCACATAAGATCACTCAAGTCTCTGGACTGTAAGTGACTCTGAAAATAGGTTTCTCAGCGCGCTAAAAAACCATGCCAACGCGCAACGCACGCGCCGCGCTGTCTGCGCTGCGAGTCACGTGTGCAATCACGTCACCTGACATGTCATAGAATAAATATACCAGTTGCCGTGGTCTGCCCTTCGCATGATCGATGCCTGTCACTTGCTTGCAATTAATTATATTAACTAGGTTCTTGTTATTTATCACACATAAATGGTCTGGCCGCGAGTTCGCATGTGACCCGGTTACATGACATTACACCCAAACTGTCACATACATAGTCCTGCCGCCTTATTCCCTAAATGAAAGTCACTCGGTGACTAACGATTGACAAGTATAACTTTTCATTTAAAAAACCGGCTTCCGCCATTGTATTCGACTAAATATTTGGATGAGAAAAAATTTATGAAAGAACCATAGTGGTGAAAGGATTATGATACTTTTTGAATGCCAATGCTTGGTTTGTTGCTGAAAATATCAAAATCGCCATATGTATGCCTACAATATTTGAGGAGTTCCCTCAATTCCTCAGGGATCCTATCATCAGAACTGGATTCTGAAAAAAATGGGACCAATCTGGAAGTATACCTATTCAAATAAAAAAAGAAATTTCCAAATCGGTTCATAAACGCCGGAGATATGCGGTGAGAACCTCCTCCTTTTTTGGGAAGTCGGTTAAAAAGAGCTTTCCTTGATCTTGAAGAAGTACCTACCTAGCCGTTGTTGCCCTGTGGTAAGTGTTTACCGTCCGTTTACCCTCCGTCTCCTCCCGTGGATGTCGTAAGAACCGACTAAGAGATTACACCAGGGGATCGGCTGGGGCATTCACCTGAGTACTCAGCTCCAATTCTGCGATCACCAATCCGCCTGCCAAGCGTGGTGATTATGGCAATTCCTCTCCCATTGTATTTTATTGAGAAGGCCTCGGCCAAAAGTGGACGTCTAACGGCTGATGATGATGATGATGATGATGGCAAACCCTCTAGTTCGATGTAATTAATGTAGTTGATGATGAAGCATATTTATATTAAAAAAAAAAAAATTAGTCCCGTTTTGTCGAATTTTAATCCTACTAATATTATAAACGCGAAAGTTTGTGAGTATGGATGGATGTTTGTTACTCTTTCACGTAAAAACTACTGAATGGATTTGAGTGAAATTTGGAATGGAGATACTTTACGCCCTGGATTAACACATAGGCTACTTTTCATCATCATCATCATCATCAAACGCGAAAGTTTGTGAGTATGGATGGATGTTTGTTACTCTTTCACGTAAAAACTACTGAATGGATTTGAGTGAAATTTGGAATGGAGATACTTTACGCCCTGGATTAACACATAGGCTACTTTTCATCATCATCATCATCATCAAACGCGAAAGTTTGTGAGTATGGATGGATGTTTGTTACTCTTTCACGTAAAAACTACTGAATGGATTTGAGTGAAATTTGGAATGGAGATACTTTACGCCCTGGATTAACACATAGGCTACTTTTCATCATCATCATCATCATCATCAAACGCGAAAGTTTGTGAGTATGGATGGATGTTTGTTACTCTTTCACGTAAAAACTACTGAATGGATTTGAGTGAAATTTGGAATGGAGATACTTTACGCCCTGGATTAACACATAGGCTACTTTTCATCATCATCATCATCATCATCAATTTTCATCATTATTCACGCGGGTGGAACCGCGGGGCGCAACTAGTGTCAAATATATCGAATTGATTCCTACGTACTTGCACTCCTGGCGTGAAAAACGCTATTTCGGAAAACCAGCCAACGCTTGAATTGCAGCTTGTGCTTTATGTATTCTCTATATGTGAAACCGATTTATTTAATACCTTGCTTGCTTATTATGAATTCAACATGATAACTTCGTTTCCTTTGACCTTTCAAAGGGAAACCAAGGAATTATTCTTTGATTTGTTCGATAATTACCTAAGTATATATGCAGAGAAACGACGCTCTTCGATTGCACATCCATACATACCTATACCTACCTAATAAAAAGATAGAACCCGCAGTGCAAGTACGTAGGACTCGATTCGATAAATTTTACCAAACGGGCTATTACCTCTACATAGTCCCGTTTTGTCAAATTTTAATGTCTTTATCGAATCGAATCCTACGTACTTGCAGCATTGTGTCTACAACGGAGACATTGAAGAAAAGTGATAAAAATAAAAACTTACTATTATACATTACTATTATATTTTAAAATAATTTATTTTTGAACGGCATCGAATGACTAAACTTTAGTAAAATTTAGAAAAATTACGACTATTCACCACGTACTTTACTATTCTCCTGCTGACGTTTCGTTGACCATTTTGAGATCCTGCTTCATGAGCACCGACTGCGACCACGTTGGAAGGTCGTGCGACGGGAACTCAAGCAATTAATTTTTTTAGATTAGAATTAGATTTTTTAATTAAGCAATAAAAAAATCGCACCCCAGGGCGTACGGGCGAGTATCACTCGCACTTGTCCGTTCTTAACCGATTTTTTTTTTTTTTTTAATGTTTGTTACCTCATATCTCCGGCGTGTATGAGCCGATTTGAAAAATCTTTTTTTGAATAGATATACTTTCAGATTGGTCCCATTTTTTTCAGAATCCAGTTCTGATGATGGAATCCATGAGGAATTGAGGGAACTCCTCAAATATTGTAGGCAAAAAAAAGAAGGAAATAAATTAATAATTATAAATCCTACTAATATTATAAACGCGAAAGTTTGTGAGTATGGATGAATGTTTGTTACTCTTTCACGTAAAAACTACTGAGTAGATTTGAGTGAAATTTGGAATGGAGATACTTTACGCCCTGGATTAACACATAGGCTACTTTTCATCATCATCATCATCAATTTTCATCATTTTTCACGCGGGTGAAACTGCGGGGCGCAACTAGTTATACATATAGCGATTTTGATATTTTCAGCAACAAACCAAGCATTTGCATTTAGAAAGTATCATAACCCTTTCACCACTATGGTTCTTTCATCATTTTTTTTCCATCCAAATATTTAGTCGAACACAATGGCGGAAGTCGATTTTTTAAATGAAAAGTTATATTTTAGAGATTCGCTGTCATGGTCTATAACCAGAGTAGCGCTAATGAATCGTACTCGGCACATAAACAATTATTGCTCCCTGTTATTACAGCTGCCGACAATTCAAAGTAATTATTGCTAATGATTGTGAATGTCCGCACATGATCTAATCTACGCACATTGTGTGCTTCGTAGGAATTGTAGATATATCATAATTTCGACCGGTACACACCCACTATTGAGCACAGAGGGCCTATTACGGGTTTTGCATTGCAACGATCACTTTGCGAGTCGTGAGTATTCAACGTCACTTACATAGTAACTCACATCATATAACATTACATACCTAAACTTTCTTTTAAAATCGCTTCCTTAAAAAATAATTCAATTCAAAGGTTGCTCTTCCCACTTTTACAATTTATAGATGCTGAATTTAGTAGTAGAAACCTCCTCTATCGTTACCTCATTGCTGAAGATCATAACTAAATAAATAAATAAATAATGCTGTACATTGCACACAACATTATCTAGCCCCAAGCTAAGCAGAGCTTGTGTTATGGATAATAGATAACTGATATACTTAATACAATACATTACATAGATAGATATTTTTTATTATACATAGAAAAATACCCAGAACACCCTGAACAAATATCTGCAGATCGTACAAATATTTGTTCCGAGGCGGGAATCGAACCCGCAACCTCCTGCGTCGCAGGCGAACCTTCGCCCGCCGCGCCACAGAGGTTGTCATAGTAACACACATCATATAACATTACATACCTAAATTTTTTTTTAAGCGCTTCCTTAAAAATAAAATATTTAAATTCAAAGGTTGCTCTTTCCTACTTTTACAATTTATAGATGCTGAATTTAGTAGTAGAAACCTCCTCTATCGTTACCTCATTGCTGAAGATCATAACTCCTTTGGTGGAGTCTGTTTGCTGTTTGACTCCAACGGTTTCGGTCAGTTGTCTGATGGAGAGCCGCGCTGACTGGTATCTCCAGGTGCTCAGCCATGTGGTCCGTCCATTGTTAGGTGTTTCGTCTTCGTGCCCTTTTCCCCTCGACTACTACTTCTACTTGTAGGTCCGGTGTAGCTGTATGCTGAGACAGGGACCTTTGACCCCCCACACAACATGCATTATGCCATTTGGTGTTTTTTTAGTTTTGTCTAAACTAACTACTTAGGTAGGTACCTACTGTTGTTTTTATTTTGTTTCTTTTTAAGTGGGGAAAAATAAATGTATTTTCTTTCTTTCTTTCTTCTTTTCAACTTAAACTAACTCCACCAAAACAGGCATTTTCAAAGCATGTATTGTTTTATGACAATGATAATTTCGCCTTGTTAAAACTCGAAAGTTTCCTCATAAGGGAAACCAGTATATACCTATTTATATATATATATATCCCTCTACAATTTTCCACAGAGGCTGAATCACCGAAACACTAATTTTGAAACAACAGAAGCAGTAATATTTAGGTATATGGAACGGTGCCAATGTTTTCAAGTTCTAGGCTCGCAGTTGATGTCATGAGCTTTTGGGATAACACTTCTTTTGAGTAGTGGTTTCGGAATGCCAGGTTTACCAATAGATAGCCGAAAATGTTATTGACTTGTTTCACATCGGCTGCCTTTCGACTTCCACTGTTGGACCAGGCATCCTCCATTTATTTGCCATAATAAATAATGCTGGACATTTCACACAACATTATCTAGCCCCAAGCTAAGCGGAGCTTGTGTTATGGGTACTAGATAACTGATATACTTAATACAATACATTACATAGATAGATATTTTTTTTATTATACACAGAAAAATAAATAAAAATAAATAAATAAATAAATAATGCTGGACATTTCACACAACGTTATCTAGCCCCAAGCTAAGCAGAGCTTGTGTTATGGCAACTAGATAACTGATATACGTAATATAATATATACATTACATAGATAGATATTTTTATTATACATAGAAAATACCCGGAACAATTATCTGCAGATCGCACAAATATTTGTTCCGAGGCGGGAATCGAACCCGCAACCTCGTGCGTCACAGGCGAACCTTCGCCCGCCGCGCCACAGAGGTCGTCAACTCCAATAATCTCTATAATCACTACACTTGGCAGGTGGATTGGTGTTGAGTACTCAGGTGGATGCTGCTGCCCATCAAATCACATCGACCTAGAGATTAGTGTGGAAATCTTACAACCCAGAATTGGTTATTTAGTTTGATATATAAAGTACCTGGGTGAACGAGCTTTAGTCAGCGTGAAAACTCAGAAAAACGCGTTTGTCCCCAGAGTGCGGGTTCCATTCCCGCTGCGGGACTAATGTTTGCATTGCCTGCAAATATTTGTTCCGTCTGGGTGTTGTGGTACCATGGTACATGGTACTCGTAGTTTGGGATCAGGACTATGTATGTGACTGTTGGGTGACATGGTATGTTTGTTGTGTGCTGCCTTCGAGCAACACGGAAGGGAGTAGCCATTCGCAGCGTTCCCCTCTGTCAAAGTACAAGCCAAAATAGGCATATGCGTTTAATAAAACTAGTTGTTATTCTGTGCAAGGTTCGTTAGTGTGAGTGTCGTCATTACAGTGTTGTATTTGGATGTGTATGGATATGCGGAATTGCGCTTGTGTGCACATTTCCCCCCGCAAAAAATGACAGAACTCTTTGAATAATATATCGCTAAGGCTACACCCTTCCGGCCCGCGGCAGGAAGTCCGTGTTGCTCGAAGTGTGCTGCAGAAACACCGGTATACCCTTGCCATTATTGCTGAAAGTTTACTATTCGGTCGTCTTTAATAGTGCTTCCTTCTAAAAGATCCTACCACAATACAATACAGAATGCGAAGGTCAAGGTTGTTGTGTTAGGGTAGTTCAGTTGATCGGTAATTGGTTTGTTTTCGTGACCACTTGTTGTAATCACCCCATTGTATTAAACATACACGTAGGAAACTTATTGGATATTTGTAATAAAGAACGGGCTCCGAGAAGTCGTTAGCATCAATTATTGGTGTCGCACTGAAATAGACCATATTCATGGGTTAGAAATAGGTGTGCTGTCACTTCAAAGTCACAGTCAAGGTGTCGGTCGAGTGCTGTGCTGACTCAAGCCGTCACCTGCACGCGATTTCTGGAAATGGCGTGGTCGTATTTGTTGCCATATCAGTTCGGGGTCGTCCATTAATCACGTGATGTTTTTTTTTTAGCATTTTTTAACCTCGCGTTCGAAAATATAAATACACGTGATATCTTACAACCCCCCCTCACCCCTGGTAGTGGTGAGGCTGAAATGTTGGTGATTCTTGGCAAGAATACATGCCTCAAGAAAGAACTTTCTGAGCTTCACTCTCAATATGAAGCCGTACTCGAGCAGATGGACCGTCTGCAGTCCATGTTACATTCCGTGGACAGCTGCCATGAAACCTACGAGGTGTTGCTTCAGGAAAATAAAGACTTACAGCATGAGCTTGCGGAGTGCAGATGTAAACTAGAACATTTAGAGTCGAAGCATGTGCCCTCAAATAATAATTATAGGAGTCTGGATTTACAGACCGAACTCATGGCCAGTTGTTCTAACATCTCAATGATAGATCTCACTACGCCAAATTGTAAAAGTAAATTTCTACAATTGAAAGGGAGTAAAAGAATAAAAAAATATGTAAGGCTAAGTAATTTTATAAAAAAAACTGAGAAAAAGCTTAAAAAGCATAAAAATGTCCTGAGTTATGCAAAGCATATAAAGCAAAAATGTAATATGAATGAGGAACTTAATTCCTGCTATAATTTGATTGGACGTAATTCAAAAGAGTTACTTGATATGTCAGAGGTAATCAAAAGTTTAGAAACATCACTTCATGATGTAACGTGTAAATATAAAAAAGCTGAACAAGAAGCATCTGACAATATTCAGAAAATGAATAATATCGTAGAGATACTGAGTGATGATAGCACATATGTACAAGTATGTAATAGTAGCTCACAGACGGACCTTCCTGTATCAGAGCCTTCTGGATCAGCTTTAGGTGCTTTAATACATATGGCACCATGTGCATCGCAGAGACAAGCTAAACCTACTGTTCAGGTTGAAGTAGTTTCCACACCTGGTATGCAGTCTCTGGTTAGACAGGTAAAATCCTGTCGGCAGACCCGGAAGACTGTGGTGTTTTCAGATAAGATAGGTGTTGGGATGGGTTTGCTTCTTAGTGATCTGTTAGGGCAAGTTGTGACAAATAATTGCTTTCCAAATGCCCCTATTCACAAACTTATAGATTCTATAAAGAGGGAGGATTGCTTTGACAACGACACCACTTTGTTAGTACAATTAGGTGAGAGTAGTGGTGTCATGCGATTAGATATTATTAAGCTGGTTGAGACTTTGCTACACAAGTTAAATTCAGGATTGGGAAAATTAATTTTATGTGCTTTCCCTTACTCAAAATCTTTGAGTGCCAAAGACAATCAAAAAATATGGAATCTCAATTTAATGCTATATAATTTGACATGTCGTCATAGAGACGTTTTGTATTTTGATACTAATAATTTTATTAGTAATTTTGTTTTGACAAGAGATACTGTGTACCTGAGTAGACATAGTAAATTAATAATTGCTAAATTGTTAGCATTTAATATTTTTGATCCCGTTATAAGTACTATAACGCAGTTCACCGACAAGCCCGTAGTTAGTAGTAGTACTAATGAGGGCAAACAAGTAGGAGTAGCTGACAGTCATTTAAACTGACGAGTTCGACAATGAGACAGCCGGGCACGTTAAATGTAGTACATCAAAACGTGCAAGGCCTTCCCAGCAAAATCTTAGAATTAGAATTATTTTTAATCCGTTTTAATGTTGATATTATGTGTGTAACTGAACACTGGATGTTACAATTTGAGTTACTCCCTTATTATGAGAATTATAATATTGTAAGTTCATACAAACGCAAGAACGCCATACGTGGGGGTTCCTTAATTGTTGTTCGAAATACTTTAAAATGCAAGGAACGTAAAGATGTTGCAAATCTCACTATTGAGAGGACTATTGAGCTATCTTGTGTTGAGCTAGAGCGGCATATCATTGTAAGCGTTTACCGTCCCCCTGACGCAGACTTCGCATTATTTGAATCCACTATGGAAGAAGCATTGCTTAAAACTTTTGTTCGTAATAAAATGCTAATAGTCTGCGGAGATTTCAATATAGATATTCCGGTTAATCCTCTATCTGAGAGGCTGCTTAATTTATTTAAATGCTTTAATTTATATCACCTCTTCGAAGAACCTACAAGGGTGACACTAACAACATCCACCTGTTTAGATAATATTTATTGCAGTAGTGTTCCAATTAATAAATCAGTAATTAAACATTTCACCTCAGATCACTATGGTCACAGTGCTATATTTACTTGTAATTTTGTAGATGAACCTAAGGAATTCACTTATCGGCCTATCACAGAAAGTCGCATTAAGAAGTTCCAGGGCAGTATTGAACTCAAAATGCCCCTTGTACCGTGCGTAGATGATCCGAATGACCTTTTTACTAGTTTGTTTAAGTTGATATGTGAGGAACATAGTGAGATATTTAAGTTAAAAAAATGTAAAGCTAGAGCTAATGTCGGGTTAGCTGATTGGGCTACAACCGGTATTTATAGAAGTAGGAATAAATTATATGAACTCTATGCGGCTAGAGAATCAATGTTGCACGATCCATCGTTTATCTTGTACATAAAGAACTATTCCAAGACCTTCAAAAAAGTTTGTCATGCAGCAAAATCATTGCATTTGAGAAATAAAATAGAAAAATCAGCAAATAAAATTAAGACAACTTGGAAATTAATAAATAATGAAACAGGTAAAGCTAAACCTCGTAGTAAACAAATTAATTTAAACGTAAACAATACAACATTATCAAATAATACTGAGGTCGCAAATGCCTTTGATAGTTTTTTCTCTAGTATACCTAATTTTGTGACTCAATCTTTAAAATCAACTGCCTCTGGAGCATCTACTTTATTGGAATTAAGTGTTGATAAGTGTGAGGTCGCGTTTAGTTTCAGATACGTTAATGCCAATGATATTGTTAAGACATTTAAGTCACTTAATATTAAAAATACTGAAGACCTTTGGGGAATATCTACAAAGGTGTTAGGTGTTATAATTATTGATATTGCGCCGTGTATGGCCTACATTTTCAATGGATGTGTTGACGAGGGAGTCTTTCCTGATCTTATGAAACATAGTAAATTAATTCCTTTGTTCAAGTCTGGTAACGAAAAAGATCCAGGTAATTATAGGCCAATTTCTATATTGCCTGCGTTAAGTAAAATCTTCGAGAAACTTATTCTTACTCAGTTATTGTCACACTTTAACCTCCACGGACTTCTTCATAGTCATCAATTTGGATTTACTAAGGGTCGTTCGACAGCCGATGCTGGTACCATGCTCTTAGAACACATATTTGAAGCATGGGAGAACTCTCAGGACGCGATCGGAGTTTTCTGCGACCTGTCCAAAGCTTTTGACTGCGTGAGGCATGATACTTTAATTTCCAAGTTAAAACATTATGGCATACAAAATCAGGCAATTAATCTTGTAAATTCTTACTTATCCAATAGGGTCCAAAAAGTTGATGTTGGTGGTGAAAGGTCTTCAGGATCTACTATTGTCATGGGGGTGCCACAGGGTTCAATACTAGGCCCGTTTTTATTCCTAGTTTACATTAACGATCTCCCTTTTTTTGTGAAAGACATATGTGACATAGTTCTATTTGCTGACGATACTTCTTTGATTTTCAAAGTTGATAGATCTAAATCTAATTACGATGATGTAAATGATTCACTATCGCGTGTTCTTCAGTGGTTCACAGTTAATAATCTTTTGCTTAATGCTAAAAAAACGAAATGCATCAAATTCACATTGCCTAATGTAAAACATTATCCAACTAATATTAAAATAAATGGGGAGACACTTGATCTTGTCAAGTCTACCATTTTCTTAGGGCTTAATATTGATGCAGGGTTGCAGTGGGCACCACAAATTGTGGCTCTTGCTGGTAGACTTAGTTCCGCTGCATATGCAGTTCGTATAATAAGGCAGCTTACTGATGAAGCTACAGCTAGGCTTGTTTATTTTAGCTACTTCCATAGTGTTATGTCATATGGTATCATACTGTGGGGTAAAGCAGCAGATATCCAAGCTATTTTTGTCTTACAAAAACGGGCAATACGTGCCATTTATAAAATGAAGTCGCGTGACTCCTTGAGGGAGCGTTTCAAAGAAATCAATATTCTTACAGTAATATCGCAATATATCTATGAAATATTATTACATACACATAAACACTTGGATAGTTTTATGATAAAAAGTGACGTGCATGGTATTAACACGAGAAATAAACACAAACTAAATATACCAAAATTTCGATTAAAGAAAGTAAGTGGATCTTTTATGGGGAATTCTGTACGGTTCTACAATAAACTTCCAGAAGGTGCATTTAAACTTCCTATTCGAAGATTTAAATCCTACATAAAGATGAATCTAATTAAGAAAGCGTATTACACTTTTGATGACTATATTAATGATAAAGCCGCGTGGCCTGATGTCGCTCTGCCCCTCGACTGCTAAAATGGAAATTTGCAATATCTGTACTTACCTATTTACATGTTTGTATTAGATTATTATTTATAAGTATAACAAGCGTAGCGTGTGCTGTCTTGCATATTTTTGCTGATGTTTATTTACTTTTGACTACCTTCCTAAGGTTTTTAAGTTCTCATTTACTATGTATCAGCAACTCCTTGCTCCGAGGCACCACACAGGCGCTTCTCACCTAGTGGTAAGACGGACCATTTATGTAAGCCAAGCCGAGTTTGTTGCCTGATTCTTCTAGGCTTGGTCGCGTTGGAACAGGAGTAATTTAATTTTATATAAGACGATTCAAAATGATCCTTGTGATTTCAATGAATAAAGTTCTTTTTGACTTTGACTTTAATATTTCGTGATTTTTCTAAACCCCCTCCCCCCTTTCAAACCTCACGTGATTAATGGACGGTCCCTTAGTTCTAACTTAGATTTTTGTTGAAAAAAAAGTTATTTTTGAAACAAGCTTTAATTACATCACACTAAAGTTATAAATGCGAAAGTTTGTGAGTATGTTTGTTACTTCTTAACGCTCAAACGTCTGAACGGATATGAGTGAAATTTGGAATGGAGATACCTTATACCCTGGATTAACACATATGTTACTTTTCATCATCAGCATCATCAATTTTCATCATTGTACACGCGGGTGAAACTGTGGGGTGTTACTAGTGTTTTAATAATCCGCACGCTGATGAAAATTTAGCATAAACATCATTCATCTCTATATAACGAGAGGGTACTATTAATTATTTCATCATCAGAGAGCTGATTCTAAGTTTTTTTGCAAACAATTGACACGGACGTATGGTGTTAGTGTTACAATGATTTTGTACGGCGACACCGATGAGCGCCCCTAGCGTACACTCTGTTAACTTCGTTTTCCATACAAAAATCCGTGTTACACTACCACCATACGTCCGTGTCAATTGTTTATCAAAACTCAGAATCAGGCCCCAGCAGCCTTTACACGTTCACTGCTGGATGAGGCCTCCCCCATATAAACCAATGGAGGGATTTGCCATAATCATGACGCTTGTAGGCGGATTAGTTATCGCAGTATTGACTATTCGTGTTGAGTACTTTTATTTATTTTATTTATTTATTTACACGCATATAACACATTACAACCACAAATAAAAATAAAAAAGAGATACCATATATTATTTCTCAGAGGCCCAATTCTCTAATTTTAAAACATCCAATTCGCAGTATAATCTCGTCTCAGTCGCACTGTCAGCTGTCACCTATATAGTAACTATTACTTAATCTTCGCAAGCATACGCGAAGATTAAGTATTAGTTACTATACGATACAGTGCGACTGACACGAGATTATATTGTGACTGAATGTTTTAAAATTAGAGAATTGGGCATCTGATCTTGGTCGCAACATAAACACATGTGCGCACAGCAAAAACAAGCAACCATACCGAGTTAGCTGGGAAGGTTCGAGGACTAATGAAGTTATACAAATAAATATATAAAAGTTTGACAATAATAAACATACTAACTACTTACTAGCAACTTAGCCTTTCAAGTTGTTGAAATGGAGGATGTCTTTAATAATTTTAATGAATTGGCTCAATTTGGGAACAAATATATCAAGTTCAATACTTTCCTTCAAGAAGTGATTGTATTGACGAGCCATTCTAGTCAATGGATTATAATAAGAAATGTTATTTCTATACGTTTGCAAAGCAAAAAGATTCACTTTATTAGAGTTGCGCGCTCTAAATTTAAGTACTCTGGTGGATACTGCTGCCCACCCCCTGTAGTAGGCCCTACATCCACTGGAGGAGACGTTCCCTCCGTCTATTCATAAGCCGGACACACGCAACGGCATCAAATTTTATATCCTTAGATAATTCGATGGTTCTTATAAGGAGGTCGCGAACGAAGTTTGTTACAAATTTGTCTATTCATTCTTCAAATTCCATTAAATTTTGCACATTATGGTCAGTACACTAATATCTAGACCCGTGGTGTTTCACATAAAGTTATAATTGGTTACCAAATCATAAATTAAAAAAAAAACTATTTTTAACCGACTTCACAAAAAGGAGGAGGTTCTCAATTCGTTTGTATTTTTTTTATGTTTGTTACCTCATATCCTCCGTCGTTTATAAACTCATATACTTCCCGATTGGTCCCATTTTTTTCAGAATCCAGTTCTGATGATGGAATCCATGAGGAATTGAGGGAACTCCTCAAATATTGTAGGCATACATATAGCGATTTTGATATTTTCAGCAACAAATCAAGCATTTGCATTCAGAAAGTATCATAACCCTTTCACCACTATGGTTTTTTCATAAATTTTTTTTCATTCATATATTTAGTCGAATACAATGGAGGAAGTCGGTTTTTTAAATAAATAAATTACTGCTGGACATTTCACACTACATTATCTAGACCCAAGCTAAGCAGAGCTTGTGTTATGGGTACTAGATAACTGGTGTACTTAATACAATACATTACATAGATAGATATTATTTATTATACATAGAAAATACCCAGAACACCCTGAACAAATATCTGCAGATCGTACAAATATTTGTTCCTAGGCGGGAATCGAACCCGCAACCTCCTGCGTCGCAGGCGGACCTTCACCCGCCGCGTATAACACATTTACTCGATACTTTATTTTTATGAAAGTTATGCCTTTAAACTAGATTTTTTGAAATTTCTAGGAAATAACTTCAGTCACATATCCAAAATAAATACTCACCGAAGGAAAATATAGTTTATTATCCGTGACCAAACCAAAATTTACCTAGACTAATTATTATTCTCATAATAAATTAAATATGATATGAGACTTTACTTCTGTGCAAGATACGGTCGTGCGATATTCAATCTTATTCCGTTAGTAATTGCGTCTAAAAGGCGATTCATGCATATTATATTTTCGGGGGCCCTCTTAACATAAATCACTATGGCGTTATACCCACAACTCCCGTCTTACCACGAGACTAGACACACACACAAGATTGCATCTGATTCATCCGCAACATCACACCCAAACCGCCTGTGAAGTAAACACTCACTTGTTGAGTCCTATAACTCATACTTTGGACACGGGCCAAAACACCGGTGATTGGCCTGACTCGGCTGAACCGAACGTTTTCGGACGAAAATAGGTAAATAGAAAATAGTTTACATTATTATTACTGACTTCTATTTTGGACGAATAGCATAGTACATGTCGTCCGCGGCTTAGCTTTTTGGTTCCGTGATAAAACGCGTACGTTAAACGTTTACGAATTTGCCGAGGCCGTCAAATATTAAGAGAGTGTAACCGGTAGCTAAGAACTTTTGCACGCGAACGAAGTCTAACTTGGCTATTATTTCTTCAAACTTCATGAAACTTTGTACACACTAATATCTAGACCCGTGGTAAGTTAGTTTCTTATGAAACTAGTTGCGCCCCGCGGTTTCCCCCGCGTGAATAATGATGCAAAAATTCATGATGATGATGATGATGAAAAGTAGCCTTTGTGTTAATCCAGGGTATAAGGTATCTCCACTCCAAATTTCACTCAAATTCATTCAGCTGTTTGAGCGTGAAGAATTAACAAACATAATAAGGTAACAAATTTTCGCGTTTATAATATTATAAACATTTTGGCTGTAATGGCTTACACATAAGATATATATATATACTGTAGCGGGCTTTTTTGTAGGACTATTTAAGATAAACATTTCCATCATACATTACATATATGTGTAACTCTAGCGGTTTTGGCAGCGCACGCCAGAATAGCGCGCAGATTAGATGGTAGATTTTTCTACTTGCTTGACACTTATCGTCATATTATGGGCAATTCACACAATATCTTTATAAGTTGTAGCCTATAAGTTATTCTGATGTTTAAGCTATATTATTGTAAAGTTTCATTAAAATCCATTCAGTAGTTTTTACGTGAAAGAGTAACAAACATCCATCCATCCATCCATCCATACTCACAAACTTTCGCGTTTATAATATTAGTAGGATTATATGGCTACCAAATCATAAAAGCAAAACTATTGGGGTGTTATTATAAAAAATGCCCTTATCTGGGTTTAAACCACGACTACCAGTCTAGGCTTAAATATCGACGTAGGGTATATAAGACTGTAATACAAAAGCAGATGGTTTGTTTTCCAGAAGCAACTTTCGAGCTAGATATGCCAAAAATTACATAAGCTTGGACTATCTCTGGTTCATCTAAAACCAGGCAGCCCCCTAGTTTAGCAATGGTCTATAAATTGACAGTTGATTGCTTGTTAGATGTAAGAATTTGGACATCTCAATTGTGATGTGACACAATCCGTCAGTTTGATACTTTGGAAATTTGCGAAGTAGCGCGAGAATTGATTTCAGAAAACAAACCATCTGCTTTCGTATTTAAAGTCGCATATGCCTAATGTCGATTTTTAATCCTAGACTAGTACGCCTGGACTAAATTCAGATTTAGTCCATGTTCTGTAATAAGGCCGTTGGGGTTGTTGCACAGTGGCAGTAATATAGACGTGACAAGTGGTGAGCTCATCGTCGCCATTGCTTTCCATATTCCAGCTCGGCATCTCGAAATGATGTATGATTTATTTGCACACAAGTACATTTTGTACATTATAAAGTTCTGGGGCCGTAGACAAAGTAACATTCTAATGGCGATGTCGCCAGTAGAAAAGTCCAAAATGTATGGGATTGACGTTAGCTTTCGATATGTCACGTGGTCTTTTGTATTGAATTATTAGAAATGGAATCGCTTCGAAGCGAATGCCACTTGGCTAGGCCCTCAGCTAAACATAAATTTAATTTAACAAATTTTTCATCCACCGACTTCCTGCTACGCTTATAATGTCTTGAGTCCGTCGAGTGGAGGGCCTTCCTCTGCCGTCGTCCGGCTTGTGGTCGCCACTCGATAAGCTTTATTCCCTACAGTTGTCAGTTCTGCGAGCTATATGACCTGCGCATTGCCACTTCAACTTGCTAATTCTGAGAGATGTGTCGGTGATCTTGGTTCTTCTACGGATTTCCTCATATCGGATTCTATCACGTGGTGATACCCCTAGCATAGCTCTCTCCATAGCCTGCAATTTTTTTTATACTACTTAGCAAGCAAACAAGCATACGGCCTACCTGATGGAAAGCAGTTACCATAGCCTATGGACGCCTGCAACACCAGAGGCATAACACGCGCGCTGCCGACCCTGAGACATAAAGATGAAAAGTCTCATGTGCCTGTAATTTCACCGGCACCCGTACTCTTCAAACCGAAACACAGCAATGCGAGCACTACTGCTTGGCGGCAGAAAGAGGTACGGGCGGTGGTACTAACTTCCCCGGACGAACTCTTTCACAAGAAGTTCTACTAAAAACTAAGCTAATTGCGGTTACGGTCTCTTATGTAAATGATCCTCCAATGAATCACCCTGATAAGCAAGTCAACAAGTCGCCCCGTGCCGCGGTCAGCCTGCTGTTATCGGAGGCAGGCGGAAGTGAGCGCAACCTTCGAACCGCGCCCTTCGCCTCGGTTCAAGGGCACTATTTACTACCAATGACGGAGGATGGTAATGGACTTCTGAACACGTGGGTGTAGTAGGCAGTTAAATGTTGATTATGTTAGAGCTTAGAGGAGCAGGGCTATTCTAAAACGTCGGAAACGTTTCCGATCGGATTCTTTAGTTTTACATTTCGATGTGGTAAGTAACTAAAACAATTTTCTATAGTAAAACACAGTAATATACAATGTTTATTGTTTTTTACTGTGTAAGAGAAAATTGCTTTAGTTTTAAATTCTTTTAGTTACTTACCACGATCGAAATGAAAAACTAACGAATCGAATCGGAAACGTTCCCGATGTTTTAGAATAACCCTGGAGGTCACCGGTAGCAAAACAACGTAGAGCAACAAAAATGGTCTCATGTTTAAAAAACCTATCATATGAGCAACGCCTTAAAAAACTGGGTCTGACAACGTTAGAACAGCGCAGAAAGCGTGGCGACTTGATAGAAACTTACAATATACTCTGCAATCATTACAATGTTCCGGGAATATCAAGCATGTACACTATGAATAATACCACCAAATCTGAGAGGACACCCACTGAAGCTACAGAGCCGGCCAGGTACTAGCAATCCGAGGAAGCATATTTTGCCCAACCGTGTCGTCAGCGACTGGAACTGGCTTCCAGAGTCAGTGATGAGTGCTCCATCAGTGAACTCTTTTAAAAATAGACTAGATATACATTTTAAGTGCACTGACAATTAATAAGATATACACGCATTTGCATTTGGCTATCATTTCTTCAAACCCCATGAAACTTTGTACACATGATCAGTATACTAATATCAAGACCCCTGGTGCGTTAGTTTCTCATAAAATTATATGGTTACCAAATCATACGTAAAAAAAACTAACGCATCACGGGTCTGTACATATCTCTTCTTCTTAGTCGTACACTCTTGACAGAGTGGTCGTGGTTAAGTAGGTCTTGCTTGAGTGGCGGCTCTTACGATGCGTCTCCACTCGGCTCTATTAGCAGCATTGCGAGAACATCCAACCGTCCATCCTGCCTTGCACTACAAGACGCTCCATTGAGCCTTCATTGCGTGTTACATGACCAAAAAACTTTAAAATTCGTATTTGAACAGTCGACGATAATCTTTCTTTAATCTTAAGTTCTTTTAAAATCGATACATTGGTACGGCGCGCTGTCCAGGGAATTCTCAGCAAACGCCTCCAGCACCACATTTCCAGTGCATCGATCTTTCTCCGATCTTTCAGTCTCAATGTCCACGTCTCAGCTCCGTAGAGAAAGATTGGAAAGACGAGACTTATCATAAGTCGAACCTTCGTGTTTTTGGTTATTCTGCGATCTTTCCAAATCTTTGCGAGCTTCTCAACAGCGGTCTGTATATATATACCGGGCGTAAAAAGACTACTCCTGAAAACTGAAACAGTGCATTCAGACCATGACTCTGAAAACTCTCTGACTCTCTGACTCTCTTTCGTTTCGTATCGTATTTGTCAGCCAGCAATGTACGCATTTATTCCGGCCACGCGAGTTAAACGCTCCCGGTCAGCTGATCGACCCGTGGGGCCAATATTTCTCATGTGCTTTTCATTGCTTTTTTTGACGTTTTTATTTATTAAGGTGTTTTTAATGATGGAAAATAGGTTTTTGTGTTCCTTTAACGATATTTTATGGATACTAATAAAGAAAACACGAAAAAAGCGGACCAAAAGTAAGCATTTTTTTTTCGTGTTTTTTCAGCTTAAATATTTTCAGAATCATGGTCTGAATGCACTGTTTCAGTTTTCGGGAGTAGTCTTTTTACTCCCGGTATATATATATATATATTAGTGTGCTAATCATGTGTACTTTTCATGGAGTTTGATGAAATAATAGCCAAAAATAGAAGAAAACTTCGTACGCGTACAAAAGGGCGTAAGCGCCCCATCGGTAACCTTCTCTTAAAGCAATTTAAGAGAAAAAAGAGTTTTTTTTTGAGGCACTTTATTATAATATAACGTCATTCTTGTCTTCTGTTTAGTTTTAATTTTCTTTGTTAAGAGGGCACTATACTACAATTTAGGCTCCCTCTTTAACGCACGCGATAACCCGCGCGCCGTCTCGCTCGCGCTAGCGAGTGTCGTGCACAAAAATGAAGTTTTTTGTTTATTATGGCGAAAATAAAGTGTTTATCAAAAAACTGATTTTAGCATAAGAATAAATAGTTATTACCTACTTGTTGTAGTAAAATTTATCTTAAAACACCGTAGGGACCTGAGATTTCTTTCAAAACGTGTGGGAAACAAGGGTTTTTTCATTAAATAAAACTATCGAGGTTTTTTTTACATATCGTGTTTTCAACTTTACACAATAAATGCAAAAATATATAATTTTCATATTCCAAAATATTTAACTCGTAGAACCCGTAGATACTGAGTTATAGATCGATTTTGTTGGGCAAAATCACATAGTACGCCCTCTTAGTCTTTGTTGTTTGTGTGTTTGTCTTTTGTATTTTCCCGTGTCTTTTTTATGATGCATCATTGACACAAATAAATGCTTTTTCTTTCTTTATTTCTTTCAATTTTGGAAATTCGTTCATTATCCCCGAAATACCCGACGCCTGAAAAACGAACATAAATTATAGGTACATTAGATTTTCCTCAATAATATTGACCGTGGTGTGCCCGGCCTAAGAACAGACCTCTCCATCTCCTCCCGTGGATGTCCTAAAAGCCGACAAAGGGATTGCACCAGGGGACGGGCAGCAGCATCCAATCCACCTGAGTACGCAACATAAATACTGCGATCACCAATCCGCCTGCCAAGCGTGGTGATTATGAAAATTCCCCCCATGGCATTCTATTGGGGAGGCTTCGTCCAGCAGTTGACGTTTAAAGGCTAATGAAGAAGAACTGCTGAGGGTACCCTCAATAGAAACAGCGATAGGTAATACGAACGCGTAAAAATGACATCATTCTCACGGACTTTATGTGGATACTGTGCTTGGACTCATTTTATAGTGTATTCTCAGTTATGGCATAGAAAAGATCCGTTGTGGTTACGGTCGTATACGAACAGTACGTAAAATATAGTGTAAGAGACCGGGACTATTTGTATCCAAGGGTGCAGTTTTTGAATGCTTTCGATTGA
This sequence comes from Epirrita christyi, assembly GCA_951392215.1. NCBI lineage: Eukaryota > Metazoa > Arthropoda > Insecta > Lepidoptera > Geometridae > Epirrita > Epirrita christyi. The sequence goes on along the minus strand of OX595860.1, from coordinate 5,332,307 downwards.
CTAAACGTCAGTAAATCCCGTTAATCCCCGATTCCCAAATTTCTGTATATTAAACTCATTGATGACTAAATTTCTTATACCTATGATATCAATACAAGTGCCTCCTCAATAACACACACACCTACACACGCATTATGATCATCCTCACACACACACAGACGCACAGACGCACGCACAGAACACAACAGGACAGGAGGATCATGTATCAGGAGGGATTTCAGGAGATGTGTACATTTCCTGAAAAACGGTGATTTGCTACCTTTTTGATGATATTACTAGAAATGTAGTCACTGAGTGACATTCAAATATCGCACCGGACGTTTAGAAAGAAAGAATAGTAGATTATGCACTAAGGGAATAAAGCAGTGTCTTATGTCGCGGGCGGCATATTGAACCCTGAGTGTAACGAGGGACTCTAAAGTTAACTCCCGAGTGTAGCGAGGGAGTTATATAGAGTCCTGAGTGAAGCGAGGGGTTCAAGCTGCCCAAGACGAAGACAGGCTTTATTCCAGAGGAGCATACTCTACTTTTCACACTTTCTGCGAGACAATAAAAAGCCAGGGCTTGTTTTGACTTTTGCGGTAATAGATTATCAATAATCTCTAAAGCGTCTGTTTTGATAAACTTTGGAGTAGAATCATTATCGTTTGCAATTTTTTATCAACATGAATATTGCAATAAAGTTTACTGAAAATCACAGCACCAAACATTTCATTTTTCACAACATTCTTTGTAAACGCACCTTTTTTTTTTGTGTTCTGCTTATGGTGGCCAGTTCGATTTTCGAACAAACCTCTTTACAATGCCATATGGGCATTTTTTTACTTGGAGTTTTCCACGAGTCTCCACACGAATTTGACGTTCCAAATTCAAATCACTTTTATCCCTAGGGAGTTTCATACAACTTTATATCCCTAGAGAGACAATGCTTTACTTTACGTTGAGGTTGCATGATTTGTAATTGGACATTGTCGAGCAGGTGGTGTGAAAAAAACATTGCTGTCAATAATTGCAGACTGGTACAGAAGCAAATACAAGGAAAATTGACGTCCAGCACAGCATTTTGTTGTGTGTTGACGACCTCAGTGGCGCGGTGGGCTAGTAGCCGGCTGAGACGCAAGAGATGCGGGCTCGAACCATGGTACTCGTAGTTCCTGATGTGTCGTGGGTACACAGGGAATCCTAGTGTGGGGTCAGAACTATGTATATGACTGTTGGGTGTTATGTTATGTGTTGTGGCAACACAACTCTGATCTTCCGTTGGAACCATGGAAGAAGAAATCCAATTCTTCCGTGGTTGGAACCGTGCAAGTGAAAACATGTGGAACTTTCACAACGGCATTAAGAGGAATAAAAGCTGTATAAATAAAAAAAAACTTAATAATACCTAATAATGAAACTTTGTTTAGAAAGATGCATTTTTTAACAAAACATTTGTTTAATTCAAAAGTTTAAAGGCCAAAGCACACCGGATGCGTATGCAGCACGTAACGTAGTCACGCGCGTCTCTACGCCTTAAAGACGCGCGTGGACGTCACGCAAGCGGTTTGCCGTGTCTCATACAGTTCCATACATTACAACGTAATGGGACGTCGACGTGCCCGTCTACGTCTACGCATTGGCGGTGTTAAAAACAAAATGCCACTAGCTCCCGCACGTGTTCATCTAGGTCGAGTCTGAGCTTATTCCGCGACCATTCGGCGTCTGCGAGTCTGCCCGCAATCGTGAAGCTAATAACCCATTAACATACTGTAAGGGAACCTTGCATTTGCAATGGGATAAATATTAGGTCAAGTATACTTCAGTAGCATTGTACACTGACCTGCAAAAATAAGTATCACACTTTTAAAATTGCAATAACTTCTTAAGTACACAAGATATACTTTCGAAACAAAAAGGACACGAAAAAGAGTTTAATTTTGTACATAAAAACTTCAACTGCAGGCCTCCACCTACCACCCTCAGGGCACTAAAACAGGTCCTTATAGAAGAATGGGAGAATATTCCCCAGCATCGGCTCCGAAACCTCGTGTACAGTATGCCAAATCGACTCGAAGCTGTAAGCAGAGCCCGAGGAGGCAATACCAATTATTAAAAAATAAATAACATGTAAAACATATTTGTAAAATATGTTAATTAAGTTTTATAACACTAAGCTAAAAATGGCTATTTTTTGTTTAAAATGTTACTAATCTATAATTTACTATAGTTTCAAAGAAAGCTGATATAAATTGCTTTTTTTTTATTTAAACACCTAACTAAACTATAGTTTGGAAAAAAAAAGAAAGTGTGATACTTATTTTTGCAGGCCAGTGTATAGTATTTGAATGTTGTTAAATTATTCATATCCTTTGACTCATTACATATGTTTCGACACAGTTATAATCCCGATATGCGCACCCATAAGTTTTTCACTTGAAAAAAATACGTGTCGTAACCTTCGGCCCGTCAAGAATCAAGTTTTAAACACCTTATTACCTATATACGTGTATTTTCCTGGTTATTTTAGCAGTTTATTATTTACTTATATTCAATAACAAATACAAAAACTACAATCTAAAAGTAGGAAAACAGATAGAAATTAGAGATACTGAGAAATTATATCTCAGATTTTCTTTGAGATTATGACGTCACAAAAACTATTGTTATTTTAACTGAATGAATGAAATATTATTTGTATTAATATTATTATAAAAGATCACTTACGTAAAATTTGAACTCCAACAACAAATACAAATTAAAAAAATTACTAAAATAAGTTAGACATATTTTCCGAAACACTTCTGTATAAGTAGCGGCACGTAAGTCTAGCGCTGAACGAAACGTGGCGATAGTTGCGCATGTTTACTGTCGCACACGCAATACAATGATTATAAGATAGATAGAGATCCGCCCTAAGATACTTACCTTACTTTTGATTTCGCAATAACGGTCAGCGCTAGAGTTCCGTGCCGCTACTTATATCCCAGTTATCTCACTGCGCTCGCGCGCTTGAAATTAGAATACTAGAGACCCCATGCGACAGACCGAGGGTTTAATAAAGGCATGCCTAAATTTACTTATCAATGTTTTTTTTCAGTGCCCACAACGACGCGCTCCCATCTGGCGCAAGAGTACCTGCTGTCATGCCGGCTCCACAGTACTCCGCCTATCGACTCCGTGCTGCATCAGATACGGGTAAGTTACCTGACAGTGTCTTTCAGATAAGAATGGCTCTAAAGAAAAGCTCAGGATTACCCCCCGAACCCTATTTACACTATTGATCCTTCGTTCGACCTTGATCACACCTGAGAGCTGATTCTAAGTTTTGACAAGCAAATGACAAGGACGTCAGAGGCCCAATTCACTAACTAAAAAATAGTTAAAATTGAGTTCGGATCATGTTTCGATCTTGTGTCGATGTCTTAAATGTCAGAAATGGTATTCTCCTGACATAAAATACAACACTGTAATGTGATTATATCGAAATGTGACCGAAACTTGAACGATTCAAAGTTTTTTCGTTAATTTTAGCATAAGTTGTTGGAATCTCTCTTTACTCTTTCTAATTATATATATAACTGTCCTACTCTAATGGTGGTCACCATGAATTGAAAGTAGACTAAATTGTTATTTATGAGGGACCCGAAATTCAACTTTCAGTCAATTTACAATTCAGTCTCGATTCGGTCAACTTTCAGTGTAGTTTTAAAATAACTTAGAGAATTGGGCCTCTGGTGTAGTGTAGTGTGATTTTTTGTACGGCGACACCGATGAGCGCCCCTAGCGCATAACCAGCGTTCGCTATTTCAAGAAGTGTTGATAAGCTATAATGTGCACTTGCGAAACGAACCACCTTCATGGCAATTGGGGGGGATGCCGTCCAGCCCCCCAATAACAGTAAAATGGCAATGGGAATCATTTTAGCAGCCTTATCGCTGTTCAAATCTTTTGATACTAGAAAGGAGGAATATTTAGGTCAAAAAGTTTCCGCTAATCAAGTTTCATAAGTTTTAAATAGCGCGTAAGGCTGCCAAAATTATCCCCATTGTTGCGTTTCCCATTGCCATTTGCAACAAGGCCACGCAAGGTCGCGCCCTGCGATGCTGACCATGTCCCATACAAAACAGGTTTTTTTAGTATGTTAAGATTCCTCGCGATTTTAGCAGCTCAAATTGACACCATTCTACACATTGGAATTATGCGTTCTAGGAGCTTCCAGAGAACTCTATCGGTGGTGGCACCCGCGCCGCACGGCTCGCGCTCGCCGATTGCTCGCTGGAGGGCGCGGCGCCGGCAGACGCGCTCGAGTCGCTGCTTCGCAAGGTGCAGTTCAGAAGGATCGAGCTGGATCACGCAGAGGTGGACGATGAGGGAGCGGTGAGTGTTATCAAGTGGCTTCTCCAGACAAAACCTAACATAACATAACACCCAACAGTCACATACGTAGTCTTGATCCCACACTAGGACTCCCTGTGTCGTGGGTATCAGAAACTACAAGTACCATGGTACAATAACACCCAGACCCGTAACAAATATTTGCAGATCAAACAAACATTTGTCCCGCAGCGGGAATCGAACCCGCAACCTTTTGCGTCTCAGCCGGCTACTCGCCCGCCGCGCCGCAGAGGTCGTCAAAAGACTATCAACTCAAGCTGTTTCTAGCGAGCGGTAACTTTTGTACAATAATTTCCAGACTAACTAATTATCTGAGGCCCAATTCTCTAACTAAAAAATTGTTAAAATAGAGTTCGGGTCATGTTTCGATCTTGTGTCGATGTCTTAAATGTCAGAAATGGTATTCTCTTAGCTTAAAATACAACACTGTAATGTGATTACATATATCGAAATGTGACCGAAACTTGAACGATTCAAAGTTTTTTCGATAATTTTAGCTTAAGTAGATGGAGTCTCTCTTTACTCTTTCCAATTATATATATATTACCATCCTACTCTGATGTATGTTAGTCACAGTGAATTGAAAGTATACTAAATTGTTATTTATGAGGAAGCAGAATACCAACTTTCTGTCAATTCACAATTCAGTCTCGATTCGGTTAACTTTCAGTGTAGTTATATACACATGATCAGTACACTAATATCTAGACCCGTGGTGCGTTAGTTTCTTATAAAATTATATGGTTACCAAATAGTTAATTTAAAAAACTGACGCACCAAGGTTCTAGGTATTAGTGTACTGATCATGTGTACAAAATTTCTTGGAGTTTGATGAAATAATAGCCAATTTAGTAGCAAACTTCGTTCGCGCACAAAAGGCCGTATGCGCCCTAACCTCCTCTTAAGGTGAGCCGTATGCTTGTTCGTTTGCCTAGTAGTATAAAAAAAAAGTCTCATGCGCCTGTAATTTCACCGGCAACCCGTCACCCTTCAAACCGACACACAGCAATGCGAGCACTACTGCTTGGCGGGAAAAAATTGGTACGGTGGCAGTACTTCCCCGGACGAACTCTTTCACAAGAAGTTCTACTACTAACACCAACTCACCTCACCTCATCCCCTCAAAAATAACACTCTCTAATAAGTTGTTATTACGTTTTCAGGAAGCCTTATTCGACATGATTGAGTACTACGAGAGTGCGTGCGTTATATGCATCACGGGCCCGCGGCAGTTCGGCATCAGGGGCTGGCAAGCCGCATCACGGATGATCAAAAAGGTGACAAGTAAACCAAAAAAACTCGGCTGCCATTAATCGTTTATTTATTTAAATTCAACTGCTTGCTGCACTTACAGTATACATCAACGCGTGCAGCAAGCCAAAACTACAGGTATAATTCTAATTAATGATATATCACAGATACCTACTTAGCTTAGAAAACTGATAACATTATTAAGAAAAACATCAAAATTTGCAAAAAAAATATCGATATCTGTTATATTATCTGTATTGAGGGCCTGAGTCGTCGCAGCATACCGCGTGGTGTGTTTACACACCACGGTTAACAATCTACTTTGTATTACTTTGCCTTTTATGTTTGGTTAGTATGGGTCAAGTAAGGGCTTATTCTATTATTAATCCGCGTATTTTTATGATATATATACATATATATTATATAGTTATCTAGTACCCATAACACAAGCTCTGCTTAGCTTGGGGGCTAGATAATGTTGTGTGAAATGTGTAATAATTTATTATTTATTAATATTGTTATGATATGTATATATAGGATATGATTTGTATATATCGATTAATTTAAAAAAAAATCGGTTGTCTGTAAAGTCGGTTTACTGACGATAGTTGAACGTGACAACGTCACCGATTGTGCTTCTTTGTCGCTCGTTCCGCGCTCTCGCTTGCACTTCAAGCCTTACATGGAACGCCTCAGAGCGAGGTAACGCCGCATGAGTCATGTTTTTACGTGCGTGCAGCCGGCTCTATCGAATTATAAGACGTTGTCACATCAAAAACCCTCAAAATGAATACAGCCTGAAGTGCAAACCAGTTTCATGGTCAAAATTTTCAAGTCTCATCAAAGCCGTTTGGATAAAAAAAATGAATGAACGATGAATGAGTTATTTATTTGCTTAGAGCGTGTACTCTGATTTTAATCTTAGACAATTTTTGTAAACAAAGAAATGTCAAGATATGCAACTGTGTGTATGTGTATGATGAGTGTCGTGTATGTGTATCATATATGTAGATACACGTACATGACACTTATACACACAGTGACAAGTACAAAAATTGTCTAAGAATAAAAACCAGAGTATAGGTACAGTACAAAACATACTTAGATGATAAATATAAATTATAGTCTCTAACAACAACAGTAACATTGTGCCGTTTAGGTGGACGTCCCGCAAGAGGCGCGAAATTCAATTCGTGTTTTTTGCTCATCAACACTTCTTGTGATAGCGAAAAATGCGAAAACTAGGAGACCATAGGACACATGTTTTAGTCGTTAGTATCTCATAAAGATAATTAGTTTACTTACGAATATTGTTCAATGATTTTTACTATGTTTTTTTTTGTTCATGGATATTCGTAGCCTACCTAATTATATTTATGAGATAATATCAATTAAAGTCTCCTAGTTTTCGCAAAACCTGTTTTTGCTATCTCAAGAAGTGTTGATGAGCTGTGACGAGCAAAAACCATAATAACATTTTAATTTCGCGCCTCAAACAAATAAAGTTATTCGTCTTATGAATGAACTTGCAGAGTGCAGAACTGTCAGAGATCGAGGTGGCAGAGAGTGTATTGGAGCCGTCGCACGCGCCGGTGATAGCGCGCGCGCTGAGACCGCACACGTGCAGGCTGCGAGCGATGTGCCTTCAGAGAGCGAACCTCAGCGGCGAGGCTCTTATGTGCTTAGGTATGACTTTTTTACATTATATGTTAAGGGCCTTATTCATAATCATTTTTTAAACCTATTTTAGTTAAAATAGCTTTTGTCTTGTTCTCTCTGATGTAAAATGTCATATTATGTCAAAACAAGACAAAACATTTTTTAACTAAAGTAGGTTTAAAAAATTATTATGAATATGGGAAGGATATGAAATGTATCTCTACATAGGTAATTAATTAAAAATACAGAGAAAATAATTACTTTAGGTAGGTTAGGTAGGTGTTACAAAGCACGTTTTGAAATGTATAAATTATTTTTTATTTTTGTATTTTGGGATTAAATGGCTTATTATTATTAATTCAGTCATTTATTTTCAAACACAGGCTTAACCTGGACCTTTATGAGGCATTACTGGGGCCGTATTAGCAAACAGTAAGAGGCCCTTTTACAATTAGGATATAAAAAACATTATTGTTATGGTGGATGGAAGACAGCTGATGAAACTATTGTGGAAATGGATGAAAGTTGGTGCTATTGTAAGAAGAACAGTCTAATTTAATGTTTTTTGGGCTATTATAATATGAGAACCGGCCCTGCCAATTCTAAATTATTGAAAACGATTTAGGCAGGTGGTGACTTGCCGTTCACTGAACGGGCCCCTTAAAATGTGCCGCCAATGAAGGCAGCGTAAGGGGCAACGTTGGCGTGGGTCTTAAGGGTGTATATTATTATTATAAATAAAAGGGGTCTGTGCTTAGGTTAGGTGTGAGTAACTACCCCACATGCGAAATTAAATGTATGAACAGACAGCGCCCCAAGTACCCAATACTGTGCAGCCAAATTTAAACAAGCATTTATTGTTTTGCAGTAATCGCATTGAAATCGAACGGATCTATCCGAGAGCTACGTCTACCCGACAACAGTTTAACGCCCCACGACGCACGGCAGCTTGGCTCACTGCTGAAATTCAATACATACATACAGCTATTGGACTTATCCAACAATCAAATACAGGTAAGCACCAACTCACCTGGGGAGGTGATACTGAGATTTATCACGTGCACGTGATGATGTCATTTCATTGACGGGATTCATCTGAGACGGGCCCTGGTTTAGGCAAATTATCTGAAACAATAATGCAACGGCTACTCTCGCCAGACGCGAAGCCCATCCCATATACCTACGCTTTGTAACATTGTGTGACGATTTGTTCCTCAACCAAACACAAATAAGTTTATTGAAAAATGTATTTATCATAACAAGCTTTTATTAAATTAGTGATCGAACCGTGAGCTGATCAAAATGAGCTCAAATACTGCCAGGTTACTATTAATCATCGAGGAGTTCCGTTGACCACCTTCCGTCTCCATCATCACATCAGCTCGCTGTCACCATAATATTGTATTGTCATCTCAACTTGACCGGTATGAAAAAATTTCAGCTCAATTGGTTAAAGATAACTGATTTAAAATTAATTTTCGAAATTCCACCGGACAAACATACATACATTGCAAGTTAAAAAAACTTATTTTTTTTAACTACCTACAGTTTGTGTAGATATAGGCGAATCGTTGGCTTTCGGAGCGGATTGGAGACAAAAGCATGCATAATTCCTTTTTTTTTATACTACTTGGTAAGTAAACAAGCTTACGGCCTACCTGATGGAAAGCAGTTACCGTAGCCAGCGTGGACGCCTGCAACACCATAGGCATCACACGCGCGCTGCCGACCATGAGACATAGATGAAAAGTCTAGTGCCTGTTGCCTGTTGTGTGTCTAGTGCCCTTTCTGTGCACTACATATCTTTTTTCAGCAATACACCATGGTTATCTGGAAGAGAATGCTTTTTAGCATTTAGTTCGCATTTGAACTTTTATGTGCAATAAATTATTTTCTATCTATCTAATAGACTTGAATGTTGCTTTTTACTTCAAGAAGCTATCTTGCGTAGTATTAGAAATATTTCATAATAAGTTAGTGGTTTTTAGGGTTCCGTATCCAAAGGGTAAAACGAACCCTATTACTAAGGCTCCGCTGTCCGTCCGTCCGTTCGTCTGTCACCAGGCTGTATCTCATGAACCGTGATAGTTAGACAGTTAAAACTTTCACAGATCATGTATTTCTGTTGCCGCTATAACAACAAATACTAAAAAACAGAATAAAATAAATATTTAAGGGGGCTCCCATACAACAAACGTGATTTTTTTACCGTTTTTATTAATAATGGTACGGAACTTATCGTGCGCGAGTCCGATTTGCAAGTCGGACTTGGCCGGTTATTTTTTATATTGCTCGTCAGTTTGTTTTCGAAAACTTATTAATTTATTCCTATTTTTAGGACGCAGGAGTGGGACATATAGCAGATGCTTTAGTTGAACAGTCTGCACAGACTCCGCCCTCAACAGCCACCTCTCCGATATCGCCACAGCTTTATCCGCGTGAGTTACACTGATCACTTGTTAATCTCATTCCAAAGTAATATCAATGATAGCTAGAATGATAGCTAGTAGGATTAAGTCGACTTAATCCTACTTAATAGCTAGTGTAGATTATAGACTTAATCCTACTTAATAGCTAAACCAGATTATCGACTTAATCCTACTTAATAGGTAGTGTAGATTATCGACTTAATCCTACTTAATAGCTAGTGTAGATTATCGACTTAATCCTACTTAATAGCTAGTGTAGATTATCGACTTAATCCTACTTAATAGGTAGTGTAGATTATCGATTTAATCCTACTTAATAGCTAGTGTAGATTATCGACTTAGTCCTACTTAATAGCTAGTGTAGATTATCGACTTAATCCTACTTAATAGCTAGTCCAGATTATCGACTTAATCCTACTTAATAGCTAGTGTAGATTATCGACTTAATCCTACTTAATAGCTAGTGTAGATTATCGACTTAATCCTACTCAATAGCTAGTGTAGATTATCGACTTAGTCCTACTTAATAGCTAGTGTAGATTATCGACTTAATCCTACTTAATAGCTAGTCCAGATTATCGACTTAATCCTACTTAATAGCTAGTGTAGATTATCGACTTAATCCTACTTAATAACTAGTGTAGATTATCGACTTAATCCTACTTAATAACTAGTGTAGATTATCGACTTAATCCTACTTAATAGCTAGTGTAGATTAGGTTTGCAGGTTTTATGTATTTGGAAATTTGTGCCTTTTCGCATAGATACAGATTTAAATGTAGTGTTATGTTATGACGACCTCCTGTGGCGCGGCGGCGGGCGAGTAGCCGGCTGAGATGAAAGAGGTTGCGGTTCGATTCCCGCTGCGGGACAAATGTTTGTATGATCTGCAAATATTTATTCCTGGTCTAGGTGTTGTGGAACTCGTAGTTCCTGATACCCACGACACAGGGAATCCTAGTGTGTTATCAGGACTACGTATGTGACTGTTGTTTAGTTATGTTATGTTATGTTCACAGTGAGCGGGGTGGACTCGCGAGGGCTTGCCTTCCTCGTGCTGTGGAACAACCAGCTCACGAGGAACTGCGCGCCTCACCTCAGCAAGGCACTGGTGAGTTCGATCGATCGATTTTTGACGGTTCTATCTTAGTCGTCCAGCGCTAGGCCTTGTTAGAGTAGAACAATAAACTAATAATAGTTGTAACCAAAAAGAATTTTGTAAAGGTTTTTCAAATAAAAATCGCACAAATGACCACCCTAAAAAAGTTTTGGCATTCAAATGTTCTTAATTTTGAACGGTAAGAACACAATTTTTTTATACGACTTGAAGAGCTAGACTTGTATTTTAAAGTTCTGACCGCATATATTTTATCTATGATTTGTATATTTCGATAAATTAAAAAAAACCTCAAAATGAATACAGTCTGAAGTGCAAACCGGCAAGGCGATTTTAAAACATCGGAAAAGTTTCCGATCGGATTCCTTATTAAAATGTAATTTCGATCTGGTAAGTAACTAAAACAATTTTATAGCAATTTTCTCTAGTAAAACACAGTAATATACAATATTTATTGTTTTTTACAATGTTTTACGAGAGAAAATTGGTTTAGTTACTTACCAAATCGGAATGAAAATCTAACGAATCCGATCGGAAATGTTTCCGGCGTTTTAGAATCGCCCTGCAGTTTCACCGTCAAATATGACATGCGATTTTCAACTTTGAGCAAAGCCGTTTGGATATTTTATTTTAATTTTTGAATGTTTGTATTTTAGGATCATGCCCCCTTTTATGCCTTAAGGAAATAAAATGTATTGAATATTATATTTTTTTACTAAAATTACTTTCGTGAATTATATAATTTATTTTATAAAATGGGAAATTATCACGTACCGATATATTGGTGGAAGCACCAACAGGTTTCGACCCTAATCACTCACCCTGATGAAGACCCTCGATTAGGGTCGAAACCTGTTGCCGCTTCCACCAACATATCGGTACGTGAAAATTACCCGTTTTATAAAATGTATTGAATATTGTCGTATTCCAGCGCTCGTCTCATTCCCTGTGCGTGCTGAATATCGGGCGCAATGCGCTCGGCACGGACGCAGTGCGCGCCCTGCAGTGCGGTTCGACGCACGGCTGTGGAGCGCTGCTCTCGCTAGGGCTGCAGTGCGCGCGACTCGGGCCAGAGGCCGGGGCACCGCTAGCGGACCTGCTGCGAGCCGACACCAAGCTGCAGGTAACGCATGGTCCTGATGTTTAAATAACATATATTCCGGCCTCCGTGGTGCGGCGGGAGAGTAGCCAGCTGACATTCGAGAGGCGCGGTTTCAATGGGGAGTTTTCTGACATTAGAAAGAAAATAGATCTAAATCCATGCATAGATGGCGCAGTCCAGATAAGGTTGTCTAAATTTTGTCGGTCAGCCACAAACTGTCAGTGTCACTGACTTCACTCGCTCATGCTGTTCGTTGGTGAAGTATCTCTGATAAAGTTTTGTGTTGTTTGTAGAATAAATGCGTAAGAAGTTGGACTTTGTTAACAAATAAATTTAAACAAAAACAATATTTTTTTTAAAAAGAGAATTTGTTCTCTGTGGTGCTTTTGTAAAATCTTCAGAAGACAACCATGGCGAGTCACCGCCATCTACCGGAATTTTAAGAACTATTTTTCTTTTTAATTGCCTCCCTGAAAACTTCCCATTCCCGCTGCGGGATAAAAGCTCGCATGATCTGCAAATATTTGTTTCTGGTCTGGGTGTTGTGGTACCATGGTACTCGTAGTTCCTTTTACCCACGACACAGGTAATCCTAGTGTAGAATCAGGACTATGTATGTGACTGTTGGGTGTTATGTTATGTATTACAGACGCAAGAGTGATGGTCCTAATGTTTAAATAACATTATGTTACAAAGGCTAGAGTGACGGTCCTTATGTTTAAATAACATGTGCTGCAGAGGATAGAGTGATAGTCCTGATGTTTAAATAACATGTGTTGCAGAGGCTAGAGTGATAGTCCTGATGTTTAAATAACATGTGCTGCAGAGGCTAGAGTGATAGTCCTGATGTTTAAATAACATGTGCTGCAGAGGCTAGAGTGATAGTCCTGATGTTTAAATAACATGTGCTGCAGAGGCTAGAGTGATAGTCCTGATGTTTAAATAACATGTGCTACAGATGCGAGAGTGATGGTCCTGATGATTCAATAACATGTGCTACTAAGGCTAGAGAAATAGTTCGATGGTTAAATAACAGGGCTACTGAGGCTAGAGTGACGGTCCTGATGTTTAAATAACATGTGCTACAGAGGCTAGAGAAATGGTCCTGATGTTTAAATAACATGTGTTACAGAGGTTAGACTTGCGCGACAATCGTCTGTGCGCGTCGGGCCTGCAAGCGCTTCTCAGCGCCATGCAGGAGAACCACACCCTCACGCAGATAGATCTGGATGACCCCGCTGCCGTGAGTGTTTCCTTATCACCAACAGAGTTCTAGCCTGAATTATTGTACCTGACATCCATTTTGTGACTCTTCGAGACAGGCTTTCATGAAACTGACAGTATTACGTTTGCAAATGAGCAAATTTGCCCGTACTAATAATAACAATATAATTTAAAAAAAATATTTTTTTACATTTTTTTTAATTATATTGTTATTATTACCGCTTTGACAAGACACACTTTTCTCGGGAGATTTATTAAGTAATTTATTTATTATTTCAGTAATTTTTAGTAACCAATTTCTTGAAAATTATATCCACCGTACACAGATTTTGGAAAAACCTGCGGAAAAACAGTTTTTACCACCTACAATGATTTTGCGAAATGTTTGGACGCGGCTCAGAGGCCTTAGACAAAGTAACATTCTAATAGCGATGACGCCAGTAGAAAAGTCCAAAATGTATGGGAGTGACGTTAGCTATCAATATGTCACGTGGTCTATTGTATTGTATTACGACTGTAGAAATGGAATCGCTTAGAAGCGAATGCCGTTTGGCTAGGCCCTCAGGTCCGTTCGTCGTGACATTCCATGGGGGAGGCCTATGTCCAGCAGTCGACTTGTACACTTTGTACAGGCTGATGAATACGATGATGATATTTATTAGAATCACTTCTATCCTAGGAGTATCGATGATGTGACGTGCGTGCAGTCTGAGGCCCAATTCTCTAACTAAATTTTTTTTTAAATAGAGTTCGGATCATGTTTTGATCTTGTGTCGATGTCTTAAATGTCAGAAATGGTATTCTCCTGACATAAAATACAACACTGTAATGTGATTATATCGAAATGTGACCGAAACTTGAACGATTCAAAGTTTTTTCGTTAATTTTACCTAAAGTAGTCTCTCTTTACTCTTTCCAATTATATATGTATAACTATCCTACTCTAATGATAGTCACCGTGAATAGAATAAATTGTTATTTATGAGGGAGCAGAATACCAACTTTCTGTCAATTCACAATTCAGTCTCGATTCGGTTAACTTTCAGTGTAGTTGTTGGGGATTAATATAAATACTTCTGTGATTTCAACCTAGCTTTAATGATGTAGTTAAAACGAGTTACAGATAGGTTCAAGATCATTCCAAGATGTAAATATATTATGATGCCGCTAGTAGGTACGACAGTCCACGGCTAAGTGAGTTGTCTTCCTCTGGCGCAGGGGCGGCGTCTTCTCGTATTTGTTTGCGTAAACAGTAGTTTTAAAATAATTTAGAGAATTGTGCTTCTGTTCTTTTCTTCATGTTCTAGCCTAACTTCTCCAATTTCAGGAGACAACAACCTTATCCGCAGAAGATAGCGAGGCGGCGACCGTAGCGCGACTGACGCGTGACATCCGCGCCCTCTGTCGACGTAACGAACCTCCCGCCACGGAGCCGGAACGTCGCGTGCACAGGAAGATTAGTCTCACGTGTCACACCGCCTGCGTCGTCAAGGTAACATATAATGTTTACAAAACTCCAGACACGGTTTATCCCCTGTTTTACTATAAAGAATATCTGCAAAAACATATTGTAAGTATAAAAAACATTAGAGTAAAATAGTATGAAATTAAACTGTTGCATGATAAGGGTTTTTTATAGCATCACACGAGTTTTTTAAAACCAAATTATGTGCAGTTGCATACACTTTTATCTAATTTCATGAAATAGATAATATTATATTTTTAAATCTTGGTAACATTTATTGTAATAGCTTCTAGATTTCGCCGGTAAGAGGTTCATTGTCATGTTCGTTGCAGCTTCGTGAATGTCCGGTGGTGTAAAAAATTTCCCAGTAACGCTACTGTCGTTTTCAGAATTTTTTTAAAACGAAAACTAATTTGACAATGAAATTTGCGTAAAATTACAGCTTACGTTTGCATTTATTTGTAAACGTTTAGTGCTAAAATCCATATGCGCGAGCGCGTTGCGCCGCGTCCACAGATTATGTAGAAAAACTGCATTGTAACCTCCTTTGTCCAACTGAAGTTGTATCGCAATGGGAAAAAAGTTATATTATGATACAGTTGTCCATAGAAGAGCTGTATCGCAATTTTGTTTTAAAAAATGTCTGAATGGAAACGACAGTAGCGATACTGAAGAAAATTTTACACCACCGGACATTCTCGAAGCTGTAACGAACAAATGAATCTCTTACCGGCGAAATCTAGAAGGTATTACAATAAAATTAAATGTTACCAACACTTTAAAATATAATATTACCTATTTCATGAGATTAGATAAAGTAGTGTATGAAACTGCACATAATTTGGTCTTAAAAAACTCGTGTGATGCTAAAAAAACTCGCCTACACTCGTATTTTAAGAACCCTTATTATGCAACAGTTTCATTGACTACTATTTTTAAATTTATTTCGATGGAAATGTGCGTAAAGACTGTCATTAAAATTTTGTTTTTAATTTTTAATCTTTATAATTCAGTATGAGAGTAGATAAAATATATATCAAAACGGGAAACCTCCGTTATTATTATTATTTTTCCTTATTTTTTGGAATTCGTAAGTTGTATGTAATGTGTTTGTGTTTCAGAATTCGGCCGTGCCCGGCGGACGGCGCGGCTCGCGCCTGCGCTCTCCGCTGCCGTCCCCCGCCCCCTCGCCCGCCGGCTCGCCCGTGCCGCATCACCAGCAGAACGTGCAGGTCAACAGGTTCTCCGTAAGTAGCCAATGGTAGCTTTTTTCCTAGTTTTCATAGCACAAAACAAAAATCCTTAGTTTTGCATCACAGAAACAAAATTACGGTCGAAGAAAATTATTTGCAATTTTTGACATAAGCTTTGGTCTCGCGATCGTAACGCACAACGCTGCGGCATGCGGCTCTACGCAGCTTCATGACGCAACAACTACAGTCTCTGCGGAGGAGTGGTCTGTTAATTTTGCCGTAGCTACCTACTATTAAATTATCTTCAAACAAATCCATTGTCAATCCGTGACGCACACCGCAGCGAATGAACGAGCACGTCGCCGCGCGGTGCGGTGTACCCGCTCCCCACTTCACCGCGCTCGCCCTTCGCCGCTGACGCGTACTGCGACGGAACAAGAGACCATTCTAGACGTTTTCCATACGATTATGTGTCCGACACCGCATGTCGCATACCGCCGCGTTGTACGTTACGATCGCGAGACCAAAGCTATAGAGTATTTGACACGGATCTTTGGTTCAATAGAACTAATAATTCAAGTCTGTTATGTTGGTATTAAAAGTGAGAGCCTCGTGTTTGTAGAGTGTTCAGGACCTGACGTGTGATTTGAGGGCGCTGCTGTGCTTAATTACCTTTTTTTGTGTAGCGGGCAATACAATAGCTCGTCTGTTCCGTTTTGATCCCATTACAGCTGTTACTATTTTTGTGCGCCGGCACTGGCCGCCTCTTCCGTCGCGCCTCTCTCCCCCCGCTGCGCATTGAAGGTCAGCGCTCATAAGTCGTTGCACGACCTATACCTACGAAAATTGCTCAACAAGTCCGGGTGTTTTATATATTTAATTATCTTCTTTCCAGGTAAGTCGAGTAACGCCTGAGCGTGAATCTTCAACGGAGAGCTGTAGTCCGACCACTCCCACCCGCTCCACCTACTCGACGCCCTCCAGATTTAAAGTCATGCAGGTAATCATCATCATCAGCCTTACCTGGAGGAGATTGTATGACGATCTCCGTGGTGTGGCGGGCGAGTAGCCGGCTGAGACGCAAGAGGTGCGGGTTCGATCCCCGCTGCGGGACAAATGTTTGCAGGATCTGCAAATATTTGTTCCTGGGGGGTTATTGCCTATTGCCTAACTGGTAATTTAGATTACAATTTTCCAGTACATTGCGCTACGTGTTAGCTATTTTTTCCAAGGGCAGAAATATTCTGAACATAAAGCGCAATGTACCTTAAAATCGTATTCGAAAACGATTACCAGTTTGATAGACAATACGGGGGCTGGTCTGGATGTTGTGGTACCATGGTACTCGTAGTTCCTGATACCCACGACGCAGGAAATCCTAGTGTGGGATCAGGGCTATGTATGTGACTGTTGGGTGTTATGTTATGTACTGACCATAATCTGAAATCTTAATTGACCTCTCCGTCTCCTCCCGTGGATTGCGTAAAAGACGACTAGGGGATTACACCAGGGGATGATCAGCAGCATCCACCTGAATACACAACACCAATACTGCGGTCACCAATCCGCCTGCCTATACCCTGGTTCAGAATTCGAGATATTTTTTGTAAACAAAGGGGATACCGTAGCAAAAAAATAGGTGCTCTATGGTAGTTTATTAAATTAGGCCATTAAACAGGCTAGGCATGTTATTCTAACTCAGATCTGATAAACTATAAAGTAATCAATATTTTGTCGTGTGTATTTTGGAGTTATTTCGGTTATTAACAAAGTTATCAAGTAAAGACAGATTTTTTAGTAGAAAATATTTGATTTTACTTGGAACACTGCAGAAATTCTAAACAATGGGCTATGTTTTGAAAGCCGGTCCCCATTTTGTTAATTTCATTCGTTTTTTCCCCTCATTTGCCGAATACGAATTTCTTTAGTCTTTTTTACCTGTTATATTGTAGTACTTAGTTATTGTTATTTTTGTGAAGTTTTATTTAGTAAAACTCGAACATTTGGTGGCGTGTTGTGTAAAATGTAGGTAGGTAGTGGGTTTGTGTTTATTTGCCGCAAATTGAAGGCATATACCGCACGAGCGTTATTACAAAAAATTTAATACAATTAGTAAGCCGTAGGAGAAGCCGCGGGTCACTACTAGTAAAAAATTACCCACGCAAAAAAAAAATTTACCACTGGCTTGTCTCTTTGACAGTGACATTTGTTTGTTTACAAAAAATATCTCGAATTCTGAACCAGGGTATAGTAACTAGTATGCCGTTTACTAATAGATACTACACACAACACACATACATATATTTAACATTTGTCTTGCAGCGGGATTCGATCCCGCAATCTCTCGCATCTCGGCTAGCTACTGGCCTGGCGTGCCACTGAAGTCGTCTAAATGTTATACATACATACCTATACGAAATGTCTACTTGATAACTGTTGGTTTGTTCTATTGGAACATTGGTTTAATATCTTATTTCTAAGAGCTGTGGATTTTGTTGTGAAATAAATAAATAAAATACACAACATGACTACACAGTACACTACTAAACTAAGGAGTGTACTATGTGACACACATGTGTAGTGTGAGTATACTGTACTATGTGAGTACTTAACAATAAACTGCGATCACTAATCCGCCTGCCAAGCGTGGTGGTTATGGCAAATTCCTTACTTGGGGAGGTCTCGTCCAGTAGTGTACGTCCGTACCGGCTGATAGAGAAGAATACCTCAATCTGGTCTTTGACCAAGTAACCAAGAAAGAAATAGTGACAGACAAACGAAGGATAACATTCGTGTTCTCTATACAGGTAGCCGAGCCGCCTTCAATCCAAGTACACCCAGCGAAACGGGCGTCTCGTTTCTCAGTATCACGAAACTACGACTCTATCTACAACCCCTCGCCTAGGGAGAGCCCTAGTGCATCCCCCACTCCCCCCACCAACTCTCCCAGCCCCAGCCTATCGCCTAGCCCCAGTGACACTGCCTACAGCCCTAGCGCATATTCTAGACCTTCTTGCTCCATACAAAAATCATGTAGCGACGATAAAAGAACTGGAGACAATGTTGAAAGCTCAAGCTCCCTTGAAATTTCCAGTTTTGAGTATGGAGTGGAAAATGTACCTACAACTTACGGAGCAAATGTTCCAACTTACAGTGAATTGACGAATATTGAAGCAGAACTACCAACAACTACGGTGTTCAGTACGAGTGGCTTTTCAACAAGTTACATAGACACGAGTAGGTCATCAAGTGGGACAAGAGATTACACAAGATATATTGATTCTCCTAGCATAACAACACTCAGCGGGGCGTTATTCAGTAGAAATGTACCTATGTCTAGCAATACTATTTGTCAGGGCACGGAAAGTTACATCAGAACTGATGCAACAGATTCAAAGTTATTTGAAGCAAGTGTGATAAAAGCTAATCCAGAAATGACTGCTGTTACTAGCGAAAATCTCATAAAAATAAACCCATCAATTCCTATAAGTAGCTCGCGTTCTGAGCCTGCGTCAGCGGTCTTTGTTCCTTCCACAATAGTACCGAACTCAAGATTTTCTATATCACCCAGTCCTGTGAGTATATCTTCTATGGAAAACTTCTATATAAACCCACAAGAAGAAATCAAACTTGAAAACGAAACCGCTCTAATAGGGTCTCAGATAAATATACGAAACGATCATTTTAGCACTAAAACTCATTTGATTAGTGAAATAACTGAGCTAAGAACGAATATACAACAAGAAACGAATATACCAGAACCTCTATATGATTCAAGTATCAGATCTCAATCTATTGATAAAGAAACCAATATAAGTAGAACCATAGTATCCGATCAAAAAGTACCGCCAGTTGTAACATGTGATATGAAAAGCCTGTCTACAGACGTGCCTAGTTACACTAGTGATTCAGAAAAACTCATAAGTTCAGAAGTTGTACCCACTGGTATTGATAATATTATACAAACTAAAGATATCACTGATTTGACGATTAAAGGAACAATATCTGATGAGACAGAGATAAAAGAACAGAAAAACAGATTTGAAATGGTTTCTATATCCGAAGTAAGGCCAGAAGACACACAACCTTGTATTGATGTTACAAGTACCCTAAGAACAGTAAATACTGATCAATCTTTGCATATTGAAATTGAAAATGCTCCAAAAATACAAGATATGCAACTTGTGCCTACAGAACTTCAAAATATCACTAAAACAAGACACAATTCAGTGTCAAAAGAAACTGAAAAAGCTGACAATGTTTCAGAAATACCCAAAGTTATTGTGAAAGAAATAGAAAAAGGTGATACAGTATCTAAAGATACTAAAAATGAAATTGAAAAAGTGGCTTCAGAAATTACTAAAGCTATTGATTTTACATGTAAACCTGAAAATGTAATATTCTTTATATCAGATGAACCTATTAGTTATAGTGATAAAGTAGTTGATAGTGACGCGAAAGATAGTATTAAAAGTGCCGGAAAAACTTATAGCGACGTAGTTAAATCCGAACCTTACAAAGATAAGTCGGAACAGTTAACATACGAACAACAAATTGACGACGAACTCGTTAAAACGGAAACTAAACTAGTTAGTAATAGTATTGAAATAAGTGACAGTGACAAAGTGGACGTCCAAGTCGAAGTGACGGTCAAAACTGAAAGTGTTAAAGACAATGCAGCCAAAGTACATAGTGACAAAGATTTTGTTAACATAGATGATATATTAATTAGGAAGGACGACAAAGCGATGAAAAAAATCGAAGCTATTACAGAAGATTTGGGTAATCTTATCCAAGAAATGAAAGATATGTCTTCGAAGGGTAAAAAAAAATGTACAGTAGACGTAGGTAGCTTAGACACTAATATTGTACCTGGTAATTTTAACAGAGATGTAGTTCTTAAGAAAAATAAAAGTGAATCGAGTCTGGATAGTCCAGACTTGGAAGTTTCTAGGTTAATGAATAAAAAATTGGTCGGTAGTCCGTTCAGAGATAGCAGTTCATCTCTAGAGATATCGGGAAGCTCCATGGAGAGTTTGAATGCGGTTGAAAATGCTTCCAAGCCCATTATAATACAGGAGCCTATAGAATCTGATACGGCTTTGGACAGAAGAAAAGACAGCACAGCGTTGTCAACTGAGAGCAGCGTCGAATCCACCAGTGAGGTGACACCAGTGAACTGTCAGAACTTCCTAAACATGTCTCTCAGTTCGAACGAGAGTGTATCGCCTTTAATATTTGGGAAGAACAAAAAGATACACGGTTCACTTTCAAGCTTAGAAGCGAGTGTAAGCTCGCTAGATTCAAAGCAAGACAAAATCATGGTGACTTCAGCTGACTCGGGCATTGAACACTCTTTACAAAACCCTTCAGAAAATAAGGAAGATGCGTCGTCAAACGAGGGTACGTTGACTCACAACTCGAGTTTGACTGTGAAACGGACGGAAAGTCTACAGGAAACTTTGACGTCTTCGCCCAAAAGAACGTCGAGTCTATTAGACGTCCCGGCGTTGAAGAGCAAGGGGTTGGATCGGATGCGGAAAATCTCATGGGTAGCCCCGTCACCCAGCTTCCATATACCTAGGGTTGAACCAGAGAAAGGTAGAGACGAGAAACCTTCTCATTTAGAGAAGCTACTGAGTCTCTTCCAACATCCGACGAGCTTATTCTCAAGGTCTCAGAGCGACGATGAAAGGAAATCGGCTTCGAATACCCCGCCAAGGAAAGATTCGTCGCTGACCAGTTCGTTTTGGTCCTGGGGAAGTGCAATCGAAAACTATAAAGAGGAAAGAGAGGATTCGTCAGAAGCGACCGACTCTACTCTTTCAGAAAGAGTGCAAGTCTCGTTTGTAGACGAGTCCTTCTCAAAGAAGTTAGACAGTAAGACGCCGTCCACCGACACGGACAACACTCTAAGCGAGTTCCAATCGTTCCCTCAGAATGTAGTTACCGATAATACCACCGATGTATTAGTACAAAAATGTTTAGATTTAAGCTTAAATACGGACAATGCCGGCTCGATCAACAGGGAGCCGAGAACTAGTGATATGATAGATCTCAGTAAACCCAACGACACGCCTGGCCTGGACAAAAACACAGACATGCCGGTAGAAATAAATGAAAATAAAGTTAAATTAGAAGAGAAAGAGGAAGTTAGACTAGAACCGATGAGACCGAGGTCTTTCGCCGCGGTGCTGAAAGCTTCGGGTTCCGAGAACTCTTTAGACAAACAGTTGAGCCCAGATGCAGGTCCACTGGTTGATAAACTGCCAGTTAAAGTTATCAGAGGAATCAAAGAGAATATAAGTCCAGAAAACACGTTGACATCTAGCATGACGAACACGCAAGCTCTAGCGATCGAAATGGCGATAAAACAACAGCCTTTAGTGAACGCTCTATGGGACGTTTCTGTGGCACTGTTGGACAAAAGAGAACCTAAAAAAGAAGAGCATAAGAGTGAACTGGCTCCGATAGCAACCATCGAAGAGACTTGTGATATTGCGGCTGACAACTTCAGTTCAGAAACCATTCAGTTGGCTTTCATTGACGACGTGAAAGTTGATATAGAAGTCAGATCCAGTGATGACCAAATAGTTCCAAACACATCTCTTGAGGATCTAGACACTGAAGTAATAGATACAGTTACAAAAGGACTCGACAATGTCGATTTAGGCAAAGACGCGCTTTCGTATCTAATTTACGAGACTCAAGACTTCGAGCTGGATACCGAACACACGGTAGCCACAAAAGTAGAAGGATCGCTCGCTCAAGAGTTGAAAGAGGCTGCTATCAAAGAAATGATTGATCTATCACCAGAATTAGTAATAGACGAAGCGATAGAAGTGAAGCCAGGGTCCTCTCCAGTGAAACCGGAACGAGCCAAAATAAAGAAATCGAATTCTCTGGAAGATCTGAGTCAAAGACAAGAGAAAGGCGAAAAAAGCCCTAAGACGAAGACCATAGCGTTCAAAGTGCCAGAAACGTCGCCTCGCGATATACCAGAAAGAAGATCTAAATTGCGATCTAGAAGCGGATCTAGTCCTAAATCACTACCGGAGAGTTTGAACAAGCCTTGTCCCATGTCTAAAATGGATTCAATTTTATCCAAAAAGAAGAAAAAAGTTTCTTCGTTAGGCAAAATGGCACGCGATTCACTTCTAGCCCTAAACATGAGCGAGGAAGAAATAGCTGAGTTTAGACGGTCGTATAAACTAACTTCAGTTGAAAGCTTGAGGTCTTTGGAATCAGTATCAGAGGACGCCAACTCTCAGAGCGGTACGTCGTTCGATTCTAGATGTCGCTCGTGTCTCAGGACTTCGCAGGAGAGTCTCATGTCGCTCGACTCCATCACGGAGGACTGCAAGTGTGTAGACAGAGAGAAACCACGCTCCATGCGATAAGTGTGCCCATTCTAAAGATGGGTTAATGCGCCCAGTTAACTGAAAACTCTTTCGTAAAAATAGGGTAAGCTGTGTAGCCTTGGCTTGTTAGGCCGCGGGTATTTTGTTGTGACGTTCCCGCGTCTACCTCAAGTTGTAAAAAGTATTTTTCTGACCTGGAAAGGAACATTAATGACGAGCGAAGCGATGCCATCGCATTAATATTGTACTTATAAGGAAACGTCTATGACGAGCGAAGCGAACTACATTGAATACATTATGTCTACAGGGTTGTGTAAGACGAGCGTAGTCCCTTCGAAAACGCTTGTTGCCCATTTTACGGCTTTGTAAAAGGTATCAACGGAACCATTATAGGATAACTCAGGTGTCTGTCTGTCTGTCTATTTGAAATTTGGTACATATATTTAGTTAGGTGGCCCAATCACGAACGTATAGCGTAAATAAACTAATTTTGATTTCAGGGGTTAAATTTGGGGGCAAACAAGAAAATTATGGAATATTGGTCTTAATTCATAGTTTACAGGAAAACCTTATTGTCCTAAAAGTGTGTAAAAGCCCTTAAATTCCCACGGAAAGCGGAAAATACTCGTACGGAATGTGTACAAAATTATGTTGACTGACAAAAAGTTAATTGGTGATTGAGGTAGCCTATACTCTGTTTTTTTATCTTAGACATTTTTTGTAAACAAGGGGGTACCTACCAGAGCAAAAAATATACGTTCAATTAGTAGGTTACTAAATTTGCCCAAAAAAATAAGTAGGATTTTTTGCTAGCCTAAACCCGATAGAATAAAAAATCAGAATAATTTTAACGTATAGATTATTGCGTAAATTGAGTTTTTGACAAAGTTATATGAAAAATATACATTTTTCAGTAGTACATATTATAAGATACTGGTAGCACATATGATACACATACACACACAGTGGCATATCTTGACATTTCTTTGTTTACAATAAATGTCTAAGATTAAAAATCAGAGTATAACTGTACGGAACCCTCACCACGCGAGTCCGACTCGCACTTGACCGTTTTTTGTTTTATTGTTTTTTTTTTACAAAATCAACCCCTTGCTTCCGAAGGACCACATTTGCTAAAAGTACAAACGAAGTCCCAATTACTAGCCATTTAATTATCTGTTTGTGGTTTTTTAGTTAGATAATGCTAGCGATTGTATTCATCATTCTCTAAATTGAAACCACGCTAAAATTATCGCAATCCCTTTTAATTCAATCTATTAGAAAGGGCGCGCCATTTAAGCGCACTTTCAATTTAGAGAATGGTGCACAGAATCAATACCAGAGATTCTGATATAGTTAGATGTTTTAGAGTTTTATAGAAAAATTAATTTAAATAATTTAATTTGATGCACTGCCCAGGGCAACGTGCGAATGGAAATATAAATATTTAAATCTAATGAAAGTTGAATAGGGTAAACTTCTTGACCTAAATATTCCTCTTTCCAATGATTTGGACAGCGTTAAGGCTGCCAAAAAGATTACCATTGTAGCGTTTCCCATTTCCATTTGCTACTGTCATTTGGGGGGCTGTAGCCAGCGTATCGCTTCACTCTTGCGTAGCTCGCTTCGCTCGTTTACCTTTCCGTGTGAGCAGTTAATCTCTTTCACAAACTGAAATCAAATTTGAAGGAGGGATAACCCGTCATTGATGACATTGATATTGTGATATGACTTTGAGTCGAAAGATTGTTTTGAACAAGGAGTTAAAATGTATTTGTGCAAGAAAATAGGGCACTGATTTAGGTGGTTCACTAAGGCAAGATACCGTGCGAAATACGTGTGCTGAACGTTGATGCAAAGAGGTTGCAACAAAAAAAAATTTGGCTGGGAAAAAAATCTTAGAGCTAGTGATGCGTAGCTGCAGATCATTATTTAGGCTTAAAAGAATGGCTTTTTGCACGCGAACGTAATTTGCTTCTAATTTGGCTATTATTTCTTCAAATCCATGAAACATTGCACACATGATCAGTACACTAATATCTAGATCCGTGGTGCGTTAGTTTCTTATAAAATTATATGGTTACCAAATCATAAATTAAAAAAACGCACCACTTATCTATACCCTGATTTTTAATTTCAGACAATTTTTGTAAACAAACAAATGTCAAGATATGCCACTGTGAGTATAAGTGTCATGATTGTGTAGCATACGTGTAAATTCTCATATGTCACACATACATGACACTTATACACACAGTGGCATATCTTGACATTTGTTTGTTTACAAAAATTGTCTGAAATTAAAAATCAGGGTATAGATATTATAGTGTACTGATCATGTGTACAAAATTTCATGGAGTTTGATGAAGTAATAGCCAAAATAGTAGCAAACTTCGTTCGCTTACAAAAGGGCTTACGCCCCTAACGGTATAAACCTTCCCTTAATCAGGACCTGATTTTCTAGGAGTATAATTATCCACTTAAAATTCAAACTGTCTCGAACCTAACGGCAGAATTTTGACTAAAATTTTGTCTATTTTACTCAAAATTTACGTCTTTAAGTACCTACCTCGGTCTAATGTCGGGTGAAAATATATTTATTGATGTATAACTATGTGTACAGATGTTTATATAGTTCCGGGTTTTTGTAATTGTGAAGTTTTAAATCTTTAGGCTTGCGGGGTATTCAACGCGATTATTTGAAGCTGTAGTTTGTTCTGAAACTGTAAAAAAATAATAGGATATACGTCATAGACATGTAAACATTATTTGATTCTGTTTTGAATGAAGTTTGTCTGAGAGCAATCACTAGCAATAAGACCGATCATATTTTTTTTGCAAATTATGCCGTGTCGAAGAATGTATAGCGTACACAACTGATTATAGGTAAAACATGCAACATAGAATAAGTAAAGTAGGTACACGTAGATTTTTTTATTTGAAATGTGCGAAACATGGTTCTTTTTCATTCAAATTGTTCTGCAATCACAAAATTACAGCATAGGTCACCTGTACAACTTGCAGCCGTATTCAACGACACCATTGGCTATTGTTTTCACTTACCCTCCGTTTGGACAAAAGCAAACCTGTTCATAAGTACGATAGATTATATGTATACTCTGATTTTTAATCTTATAAACAAAGAAATGTCTCTGCCACTGTGTGTATTATGTGTCATGTATGTGTATCATACCTGAACGTATATATTTTGCTCTGGTATCCCCTTTGTTTACAAAAAACGTCTAAGATTAAAAATCAGAGTATAGCTATATAATGAGGTCAAAGTTCAATACGATCTCTCCCAGACAACTTCAGATTACAGTTTCAGAATATACAGTGACATTGTCTTCAAGCATATAGTAAGCATCTATATAAAAATAAATGTATTCGGTATGTATTGACGTATCGATTTTTGCTCTTTAAAATTACGTAATATTTAATAAATATACTGTTTTTTTTAATACGTATTCTATCTAATTACAGACTTGGCAAGGCTTCAGTTGTGTCAGAATCTATTCCCAATGAAATTGTTAATTATTTATTATTTTGTTTGTAGAATCAATCGATACCAATGCAGAAATAAAACTGATTAGTGATTGTGACAAAAATCAGTTCAACCGCTGGAAAATGTTGAATTATTTTATGTTATAGTTATGTAACTAATTTGATAATAAAGCCTTGCCAAATTACGACCAAAATGCATAAACTCAACATAATAATGTAAATATTTAAGTAAAAAATTCTATATCTACCTGCGAGTGCGAGTTGGAAATGATTTGGTAGGTTTTCGGACGTAATACGAGTACTTACAATAAAGTTGAGTAACAGTATTTTTGGTTTATTTATTACTAGCTGACCCGCTCGCGACTTCGTCCGCGCGTAGGTTGGTCTACCTACACCAGCCTTTCCCAAAAAAAATGGGGGCGTTGTGTAGACTTGTGTAGAGGCTTAAGGGGCGATTTGTAATTTCATTTAGCTAGGAGGACTGTAACCCCCTTATTCATAATTATTTTAGAAACCTATTTTAGTTAAAATAGCTTTTCCTTTTGTCTTGTTTTGACGTATGATATTTTACATGCGAGAGAACAAAACAAAAGCTATTTTAACTTAAATAGGTTTACAAAATGGTTATGAATAAGGCCCTTAGACTACAAAGTATATACTAACTATTAAGTTGCGTTTCAATAATCATTCTCATTGGCAGGTGTAGCCGTTGTGTACTACCTAACTGCGCTCAGGTCTCAAATTAACTCTTGCGGGTTATAGTAAAAGTCTCGTTTAGAATGAATGTTTAACTCTCCGCTAATAAAGCTTACAATAATTAATTTAATTTGAAAATATAGTGGTATTTAAGTAGGTGAAAAAATGGAGGCGCTAAAAAATCATTTATTCTCAAAGTGGGCAGTAGACAAAATAAGTTTGGGAACCCCTGCTCCACACGATCTTGCTCGCTCTTAGTTACCGCCGATTGTGTAGAGGAGCCATTAGACATTTTTTGTAAACAAAGAAATGTCAAGTTATGCCACTGTGTGTATAAGTGTGTGTGTATCATGTATGTGTATCGTATTTGTATATACACATATGATACACATACGTGACATTTCTTTATTTACAAAAAATGCCTAAGATTTATAATCAGAGAATAGATGGTTGTTCGTCCCCGGTAACCATTTAATATCTAACTACTACGCATTCTAGATTTGGTACAAATGTAAGTTAATTTAATATAAATTCATTCATTACATAGTCATAGTAATTTATTATCCTTTTTACACTTGTACATGCACTTAGATAATATCTAAACAAATACAATCATAATACATCATACAAGTAAACAATACTGAGAATCGGTACATTTCGATAGAAATCAAATAAAAATATAATTTGAGTTTCAACTAAAAGCTGGAAAATGGAAAATATTATATTAAACAAATACCTATTCTGCTTTATACTTTGTTTGCTTTTTGAGGAAAAAATATTGAAGGCGAAATGTTCTAACATGGGCAACGATTATTTTCCAAAAATATTATTAAAAACTACAAAAATTATGACATTGAAAATTTGGATTTTTTACTTGATGGTCCATGGAGTAGTTATCAGGTTTCTAAGGGCCGGTTTCCATCGGGGCGGAGCGGAAAGGAGACGAGGTCAAAGCTGGCAGGTTATTGGCAGGCATGCTTGACAAAGAAATAACGAAATCGGATTGGTTTAATCAAACACATCTCCTCTCGTCTCCTCTCCTCTCCGCCCCTGTGGAAACCGGCCCTAAATGATGCCTTCAGGGTGGCATGGCGTTACTGACTTTGTCACACTATACAAAGTGTGGTAGGTAGGTACAAATCTTATTCCAGCTTTAGACGAGATAAGTCCACACGCCAGCTTAAGATGAACCGTACGTTTAAAGGTTTCTGTACATTCCGGGTTCAGGTTATTTGGACCTAATACTGAGAGTTGTGTCTGTTATTTCCATGTACTTAATCTATTAAGTCCATGGTTATTTCTGAACAAAAACGATGACCTTGAAATACACTTCTCATCAAAAAAAACGAAACCACAGAGTTTCTCTCAGGCGACAAATAACCAAATAAGAGGACTATTTTCTATTAAAAAAACCATCTTTATATTATTTTTTTGCTGGCAGTTCCTAACCTTGTACTGCCTACTGTTATATGACAATTTTTTTTCTAATCGTGAGTGTTTAAAAAATACTATTTTTTTCCGTTTATTACAATACTTTCAAATAATCTAGAGAAGTTTTTCGATTTTTTTGATGAGAAGTGTATTTACGGAAGAATCTTGAAGTATGTAGGTACCTCAACAAAAAAAAATTAAATTACGCGCTAATTAAGTAAATAAATATTATAAAAAATTAAACGAAAACATTCTGTTTTATTTGGGCCGTAAAACTTAAATTCCTCTAATTGGTCTACAAATTTTTATTCACTTAAAATAATTGAATATCCAAACGAAGAGCTAACTTTGTTTTGTATCGATCGGGCTGGAGGTATACTTCCATCAATTAATACACTGTACAAGAGAGGAAACGTGAGTACCTATTTATGTGCTTACTACGAAATTCAGAGACGTGATATATTTGCGTAAACTAATAATATACTTGCCTAATACTCAAGTCCTAAAGGCACTCAACCCAATCTAGCTATTTGTCGGTAGGTCGGGATGCAGCGGCATCAGCGTTTTAGAAAAAAGGAAGTGACTGTGCCAGCCAGCGTAACTTCGGTGGATGTTAGCAGAAAGCTCCAGTCTCCACGCACAGTGAGGCGTCTGAAGAACATCTGAACTCAATTATCACTAGAAACGGGATATTTACCATGATTTGTTGAGCATTATTGATTCCCGATATTTCGGCAGTTTCACGCGCCATGATCACGCGTAAACTAAAGTCTTTACGAGTAGATTTGTATTGTTATTGGTAGCCGTAACGATCTACCCTCTTTCTGACTCTTTAATTAAAAATCAATAATGCTCAAAAATCATGATAAATATCCCGTTTCTAGTGATAATTATGTTAATAACCATGATAGTTTCAAAAAGTTATAACTGAACTCAATTCTGCCAGACGAGGTCCGCAGTGGCATGACTCGTTTTCACTTTAGTATTATCATTATCAGGGTTAATTCTCATAGTGGCCCGCTTTATCTGTTCGATAAGATCACTGATCTCAATGGCCTGATTCGCTATCTGTTCATATGCATTAACATGTTCAATCGGCGTCCAATTCTTGTAGAAACTGTTTAATGTTGTCGATATATCAATCATGTTTTTGTATTTATCATTAACATCCCCTATTAGACAACCTATCTTGAACAACGTTGAGTTTTTGTAGTAGTCTTGGATCAACTCAACGTGTTTGACTTTCAAATCATTTTCTCTAACAGTCTCGTACATCAAGCTGAATAGTTTCATTCTCATCTTGTCATCGTCTGTTGGCAGTTTTTGTGGAGGAGGATCCGTTTGTTGACGCTTGGCGACATTATAGTCTTTGCCTTTACGACGCTTGGCTATTAAGGCTTCTGTGCCTACTCTTCGGTTTGGAGCGCCTGGCTGGACAGGCTCCATGCCTATTCTTTGATTACGTGCCTGTGGCTGTACGGGCTTTATGCCTACTCTCCGTTCATCCACTAATTCGTCAGGTTGAGGTGTTATGTTTGCATGGTTGAGTATTTTTAGCTTCAACGTCCATGGTAGCTCGCTGAAAAGACCTTGGGGATCCAATTGAGTGGCCGATGTACCTGTTAATAAATAATACATGTTATTTGGAGATTTAATCCATATTGGCATCGTTTTGCACTAGTAAAGAAAAAAATACTTTATTTAACATATTATTTTATAGATTCCAAGAGCTAGCTAAAAAAGCCCGAACTAGTTAAAAAAACTGTATTTCAGAAGCCAGTGGCTTTTCCCATTTGCTCAGCAATAATAATTATGTCTAACGTAGAAAGAGAAGTACTACGTTACTCTGATTTTTAATCTTATTTTAGTTACTTTTTGTAAACAAAGAAATGTCAAGATATACCTAAGTAGCGGCACGTAAGTCTAGCGCTGAACAAAACGTGGAGGGGATAGTTGCGAGTAGTTAGGGAGTAGTAGTTGTTTATAAAAAATTACAAACGATAGTGATTCTACTCCAAAGTTTATCAAAACAGACGCTTTAGAGATTATTGATAATCTACTACCGCAAAAATCAAAACAAGCCCTGGTTTTTTATTGTCTCGCAGAAGGTGTGAAAAGTAGAGTATGCTCCTCTGGAATAAAGCCTGTCTTCGTCTTGGGCAGCTTGAACCCCTCGCTTCACTCAGGACTCTATATAACTCCCTCGCTACACTCGGGAGTTAACTTTAGAGTCCCTCGTTACGCTCAGGGTTCAAAATGCCGCCCGCGACATAAGACACTGCTTTATTCCCTTAGTGCATAATCTACTATTCCGGGATGGTGGGATGAAAAGTATTGTTTTTAAATCTTTATAGTTCAGTATGAGAGTAGATATACATTATTGTAGATATTTCGAAATAAAACCTTATCAGTGTCTTAACAGTGTAATCAATACCATCATGGAAGTAATAAGTACTACGTACAACTCTCATAGTACTTATTACTTCCATGATGACCATCCATTGTACAAATTTTTACATGACAGGCACAGACAAGCTTTATAAATACAAAGAGTCAATGTTTCAGTATCTTACATCATACTTATGGTGGATGGATGGAAGACAGACATGGAAGTAATAAGTACGTTGTACGTAGTACTTATTACTTCCATGAAAACAAAGTAAAACAAAGCAGCAAAATATTATAATAATTTTTATTGGATATAAGGTACTTTTATGTGGTAATATGTCATTCCGGCACCCATTTCATTATTGAAGACGGTATTCATAATGGTATACTTCGAGCGTGTGATCCAACCAGAAAAAACCCGTACGGCTTACAGGTGTGAGCAATGAGATGAGGTACTTTGCATGAAATCATGCTTCAAGGGTATAATGACCTACGGTATGGTAATGGCTACCTTTGAAGCATGGTTGGTACATCAATGGGTGCCGGTCAACCTAGGTTGCTCATTTCCTTGTGTTTTGTTGTTGTGGGTTCTCATTTGCTCTTCGGTTGGCAGCGCCGGTCGTTATCGGGCATATTGACTTTTACTAGCCAAGCCGACTCCTAAACACAAAACACTCAATAAAACATAGCATTGGCATTATTCACAAATATTACGAATATGAGCTCTAACTTAAGCAGAATAAGGGTTAAATTAGAAATGTTAACTTTTCATTCGCCTCACACACTTTTGACCCCAAGGCGCCAACCCATAGACCCGAAAAAACAACAAGCTCAAGTATCTTGTTGCAGTACTTCGTGAGTCAGTCAAGACCAAAAATAAATACAAAACAATCCAAGCCATGCGTAGATATTTCCACCAGTAAGACGCATCTTTACCACAAAATATATAAGGTACAGAAGGCCAACTCAATTCAACCTCGGTACTCGGTCCTCAGACGACCTCGGTAGAATTTGGTACGCGTATATGTGTGCATGCGCCTGTTACAGCTTGTTGTACTGAACTGGCCTTATGTACCTATATATATTTTGTGCCTTTACACTTTACTGCCAGCTAGGTATCAATCTGTGCATCATCATCACAGGTAACAACTATGTTTCAAACGAGTTTTAAATCAATTAAAACTCTTTTAAAACTTTATTAGGGTTAATTCAATTGATGATATTACTTCCACAAAGGGTTTTCCTCCTTTAACTTTTCGATAATCTTATCGATTTCAATGGCTTTCTGCGATATCTGCTGATATGCATTAACATGTTCTTCCGGCGTCCATTCAGCGTAGTTTTTTACTTTTGTGTTATGTAGCTCATTCATCAAGGCATTGTTATCCTTAGCAATACCCACTAGATAACCTTGATCGAACTCATTTCTCGTTCTGTATTTCTTTTGGATCATTTCTGCGCGTTTTATTTTCAAATCGGAGTCTTTGACAGTATGGTAAATGAGGCGGAGTATTTTTACTTTCATGTATTCTTCGTGTTTATCAAATGGTTCCACCCTTAACGTTGTCGTCTGTGTGGTGGGCTCCGATGTGGTTGTGAAGTATTGCCTTCTCAATGGTACACGCTTGGCGAAATTATAGTATTTGCCTTCACGCCACTTGTTTTCTACACCTACTCTTCGGTTTGGAGCCCCTGGCTGGACAGGCTCCATACCTGCTCTCCACTCATCCACTAATTCGTTAGGTTGTGGTATTATATTTGTTTGGTTGATTAATTTTATCTTGAGCGTCCTTGATACCTCGTTAATAAGGTCATCGAGATCTAATTCAGTGGCCAATGTACCTGTAACTTCGAGAATTTATAAAGGGAGATGCCAAGCGTTGTACGCGAAACCCTCCGCCGAAGTACATGAACGGTCGTTCGTGACAGTTTATAAAAACTAGTTAGCCTCGATCGTTCGCCATTTTGCATTCGTACCTGTCGCTATACCTACGGAACCACAAAATATAACGGGTGTCAAAAGACTACTTCCGAAAACTGAAACAGTGCATTCGTACCATGATTCTGAAAATATTTAAGCTGAAAAAACACGGCCTCTTTTTTCGTTTTTCCTTTATAAATATCCAAAAAACATCATAGAAAAAACACAAAAACCTAATTTCCATCATTAAAAACACGTTAATAAATAAAAACTTTAAAAAAAGCAATGAAAACCCCATAAGCCATTAGAATATGTACAAAACCATGATTTATTTCAATTTTTTCATGGGTTTATTGTCGAGTACTTACGATTTCATTTGAAGGTGGTTGTAAAACTCTCTACGACGAATATTGTTAGTGACAAATAATAATTAACAACTCCAACTGTGGACTTATTTCGACTAGCCTTCAAATTACTGCGGTGGTGTCGCCGAGTAAAACGTTAGCTAATCGTTCATGAAGGCACGCTGGTTCGAGCCTCCGCAGCGGGATAACTTTTTGTGAAATAAAAAGTTCTTCGCTAACAGGAGTTCCAAATCTGAGGTATACGGCGCCACCGACATCATCCAGCTGGTCGACGAGAAATAACAGATAACCACTAGGGGCAAACCTACTCTCGAGTACCGAAACTACTGTGTACCCTGTACCACTACTTGAAGCTAGAGGGCGCTATTCTCTACAACACAGTTGTAAATTGGCGTTCCGTTGTAAACATTGAGTAGCCATCTATGAACAAGTTACTGAACTAAATTGCCGCCGAAAAACTCAAAATCAATATAACAACAGTAGTCAAGTGACCAGGGGCCAACAAAAAGAGGAGGACGACACCACTATGACAAACGTGAACATTGAGCAACTGAGTGAGCTGATGAGAGAGCTAAGAGGCGATATTAGTAGAGACTCCAAAAACTCGCTGGAAAAAATAGAGGCAAGAATCACAAAAAATATAAATAATCACATAGATGAAAAATTCACCATTGTACAAGGAGAAATTGATTCCATCAAGAAAATCAGCTCGGATCACTCTAAAAGAATTTTGGAACTAGAGAAACATATAAGGTGTAGAAACATAATATTTTTCGCGGTAGAGGAAGGGGAAAAATCCTATGAAGAACTAGAAAACAAAATTATGCAAATTATTAAGAACGAATTGGCTATCGAGTGCAACAGGAGAGAGCTTGAAATGGTACGCAGAATGGGTAGAATGACCGAGGGCAAAATAAGACCTATCGTAACCACTTTTACTAACTATGGTAAAAAAATTACAATTTTGAAAAATAAACATCATTTGAAAGAGAAAACTATTTACGTGAAAGAGGACTTCCCACATGAGATCCTAGAAACCCGTAAAAAATTACAAGTTCAGCTACAAAAAGAGAGAATAGAGGGGAAGGTAGCCTTTTTACGCTATGACAAGTTGATTGTTAAAGAGCCAGGCAATCAAGTGAACAAGGAGAAGGATCAGGAGAAAAATCTAAATAAAAATCCTAAGAAGCGGGAGTTAGAAACGACACCACCTAATCAGTCAGGCAGCCAATACACACCGAAAAACCTGTCCCCGCCCAAATACCAAGCAGTAGCCAAGAAGATCAAAGTTAAGAAATACAACGCGAAAAAGGGTCAACTGCAGATGACGAACTACCTCGAAAAGCATAGCGACACGCCGGCATACAACACGGCGCTCTCTTCTGACGAATCTGGCGAATAGCAACGAACCTCGCCCCTCCGTCGCCTGAAACACAACAGCAACCCTAGCACAAGCAACAATATCTACGAAAATTTTGGAAAACCTCCCCCAGAACGACTAGTCACCGCGGGGGCAGTAGACTATCACCCTCCAAGGGCCCTGAAATATTACATTTCAACGTTCAACGTACGTTCACTTTTGAATGAAAGTAAGGTCATAGAGCTTGAACATGCATTATCTAGCATAAAATGGGATATCATTGGTATTTCTGAAGTAAGACGAGAAGGATATAAAATTGAAGACAGCGGTGACTACATTTTGTACTACTATGGGAAGAAACAAGGAGAGAAAGGAGTCGGCTTCTTAGTAAGAAAACAAAGAAATATCGAGGTACAAGATTTCACAGCAATATCTGAGAGAGTCGCCTTACTTAAAATAAAAATTGAAGCTACAATATACTCGATAGTACAAGTTTATGCTCCCACTATAACAGCCAAAAAAGCAGAAATGAAATACTTCTATAACGAGCTTGAGAGGGCAATGATTAAATGCACAAAAAATTCAACTGTCATGGGCGATATGAATGCAAATATAGGTAAACCAGAATGCGACGAGAGTACGGTTATGGGACGATACGGATATGGCAAGCGTAACGAAAGAGGTCAAAGATTCATCGAATTTTGTTTTCAACATAAGCTGAAGATTGCAAGCACCTTATTCCAGAAATCTAACAAGCTCAGATGGACATGGCTTTCGCCTAACGGTTTAACCAAGAATGAAATTGATTTCATAACAACAAATCAACCCAGATATGTAAAAAATCTTGACGTACTCAGCAGATTTATACATTCCAGCGACCATAGAATGGTCAGGATGACCATAACTGTACAACCTCAAAAACTATCAAGAGCTAACTATGGAAAACGTCCCACGCAGAACCAAGACCTAGATTTCACTAATTTAGACAAAGAACTCACAATATCCTCAGAATCAAAAACAACCCAAGCATTCTATGACAACATTGAAAATAGCCTTAAAAAATGTACAATACAGGCGCATAAGAAAACAAAATTATCAGAGTTAATAATTACTGAAGAAATATTAGAGCTCTACAGTTTAAGAGACGAACTTAGAAGCAAAACAAACAGATCAAGGAAAGAAAAGCTGAAACTTAGTAAACTATTTAGAACCATAAATAAAAAAACTAAACAAAACTTACACAAGTACAGAATACAGACCTTGCACCACTTTTTGGATAAAACAGGTGGAGTGAAAAAAGCATACAAAAAGCTAAACACAACAAAGGAGTTAATGACTCACCTCTGTAACTCTTCTGGCACAACAGTTACAAACAGGAAGGACATACTGAACATAGCGACTCAGTTCTACCAACAACTCTACAGCAGCAGCGGCAGCAGCACGGAGACATTTACAAGCCGGTCGATAAACTTGGACCCAGCTCCACCATTTTTGGAAAGTGAAGTAGAACTTTCCATAAAGAGGCTCAAGCCAGGAAAATGTCCCGGTCCAGATGGAATTACCAGCGACATGATAATAAAAGGGAAACAACCACTAACTAAAGTTCTTGTTAAGTTATTCAACCTCATTCTGGATGAGAAAAAAATACCACACCAATGGGCAGAGTCAGAGATAGTACTACTCTACAAAAAGGGAGACCCAAAACTTATCACGAATTATAGACCCATTAGTTTAATGTCGTGCTTATATAAAGTGTTTGCATCAACGCTGCTTCGAAGAATATCGAACTCAATAGAAGAGAATCAGCCGGTAGAGCAAGCAGGTTTTAGAAAAAACTATTCTACTGTGGACCATATTCATACCTTGAAACAGGTCATAGAAAAGTATGTAGAGTACAACCAACCGCTATATATTTGCTTTATCGACTATTCTAAGGCATTCGACTCGATATCCCATACATTTATATGGCAAACACTTGAAGTACAAGGCATAGGCAATGATTATATTAATTTGATCAGAGAGATATACAGTAAAAGCACTGCAAAGGTTAAACTTGACATAGCTGGACCAGCTTTCCGCATTGAACGAGGCGTGAAACAAGGCGACCCGCTCTCGCCGAGTATTTTTATAGCCATCCTAGAAAACATATTCAGATCACTGGAGTGGGAGAAAATGGGAATAAAAATCGATGGAAAGTATTTAACGCACTTGAGATTTGCAGACGATATTGTGCTTCTTTCTGAAAATCCAGTTGAACTACAATGCATGGTAGAGTCTCTAAATGTACAAAGTAAGAAGGCTGGGCTAGAGCTAAATCAGGACAAAACAAAGTTGATGACCAATAAATCCAGAACACCAATCAGGGTCCAATCAACTACTCTAGAATATGTTGAGGAATATATATACCTAGGCCACCTTATCACATTTGATTCATGTACCCAAAGAGAAGTAAACAGACGAATAAAATCAACATGGAATAAATACTGGGCCATGAAAGAAATCTTTAAGAGCAGGCTACCCATAGAACTGAAAAGCAAAGCTATGGATATCTGTTTAACACCCTGCCTAACATATGCATGTCAAACTTGGGCTACAACAAAAAAGATGCTAGAGAAACTAAGAATTTGCCAGAGAGGTATTGAAAGAAGTTTTTTAGGTATCAAGCTCAAAGACCGAGTAAAAAATACTGCGATTAGACATAAAACAAAAGCAAAAGATGTGGTCAAAAGGGTAATGGGTCTGAAGTGGAAATGGGCAGGACACATACAAAGAATGAAGCCACATAGGTGGCCCCACATTGCTACGAACTGGATACCCCTAAGCATAAGAAGGAAAAGAGGAAGACCATTTAAAAGATGGAATGACAACCTTGTTCAAGTGGCTGGGAAAGTCTGGCCAAGAAGAGCAAGAGTCAGGGAGGATTGGCGATCCTTGGAGGAGGCTTATACCGCCATGGGCGGTCCATACTTAAATTAGTTAGTTTTACGAACATTTTTAATTTATAGGTGTATATTTTTTGTGTGGCTATTTTTATTTTATTTTATTTTATTACTTACGACGTTAAATCATTAAACCAATCGTGGAACTTGATGACAAAATGTCAAATATATGTGGTGACTTTTATTTTTTTTCACACCAACTGCTCGACAATGTCCAATTACAAATCATGCAACCTCAACGTAAAGTACAGCATTGTCTCTCTAGGGATATAAAGTTGTATGAAACTCCCTAGGGATTAAAGTGATTTGAATTTAGAACGTCAAATTCGTGTTGGAAACTCGTGGAAAACTCTGAGTAAAAAAATGCCCATATGGCATTGTAAAGAGGTTTATTCGAATATCGAACTGGCCACTATAGCTAAACTCGAAAAAAAAAAGAAATAGGTGCGATTTTAAAGAATGTGAAACAAAAGAGATGTTTGGTGCTGTGATTTTCAGTGAATTTTATTGCAATATTTTTGTAATATAATATTATGTCAGTGACAATATTAGTGTTAACAAAAAATGTCGAACGATAATGATTCTACCAGAGTTTATCAAAACAGACGATACTTATTTAATGGAGCCCTGGCCTTTTATTGCCTCGCAGTAGGTGTGAAAAGTAGAGTATGCTCCTCCGGAATAAAGCCTGTCTTCGTCTTGGGCAGCTTGAACCCCTCGTTTCACTCAGGACTCTATACACGGTGTAACTGGAAGGGTGGATCATCGGTGGCAGGGCGGCATCTTAATACGTGTCGTTTTAAGCCCCCTGTATGGAGTCTCGGTCCGGCAGCGGCCGCGAGCGGTCGCATTTGGCTTGAGCTCCCGAAATTCGGTGAGTTCCACCAAACCGGTAGTTTTGTGAGTTTTGTGAGTTTGGTTAGTTTGGTGTGTGAGTTTGGTGAGTTTGGGATGTGAGTTTTGTGACTTCGGCAAGTTATGTGAGTTTTGTGACTTCGGCAAGTTATGTGAGTTTTGTGACTTCGGCAAGTTATGTGAGTTGTGTGAGCTCGGTTAGTCGGGCAAGTTTTGTGAGTTTTGTGAGCTTGGTGAATCGGTGCCGTTTTATCGCGGTTTCTGTGTCGTGTGTGTTTTTTGTGCAATCTCGTCACTCACCGATGCTCTCCACCATATCCTGCTGGCTGCTCCTTGGATCACAGAGGAGGGGCACGAGCTCGTCTCGACCAGCGCACTTCTCAAACAACCAAATGGCGAAACAAAGCTAAGTGAACTTCACATTAACCTCAACCTTAACCTTCACCCCTTGTATCACTGCTTCTTTTTACGTGTTATAGCCATTCAGCCAAACCATCAGTTTGGTTAATGAGTCCGGTGACTGCCACTCAGGTCGCGGCAAGTTTTGTGAGTTCGGTTAGTTTTGTGAGCCAGGTGAGTTTGGAATGTGAGTTTGGTTAGTTTGGAGTGTGAGTTTGGTGAGTTTGGGATGTTAGTTTGGTGACTTCCACTTAAATTGCGGCAAGTTGTGTGATTTATGTTAGCTCGGTCAGCCGGGCAAGTTTTGTGAGTTTTGTGAGCTCAGTGAATCGGGCAAGTTTAGCTATTTCAAACGTTTTAAGCTCTTACAATTTACCAAACAAAAGTGCAAAAGTGTCAACTACATCAACTAATCAACAGCTTTACTGCCATCCCAACTCCTTACATCAGATCACTGTACTTTAATTTAATTTTCGCTTTACTAATAGTTAAAAAATAACTACTCCTACTATCATGCTTTAATGGAAAAAATTATACTCGGTGTGGGCAAAGTTTAATATTCACAATTTTACTAGGAATTTATTTTACTATCCTTCAAGCTTACGAATATATTGAAGCCCCTTTCACAATCTCTGATAGAATCTATGGATCGACATTTTTCATAGCATCAGGATTCCACGGCTTACATGTTATAACTGGAACTCTATTTTTATTTGTATGTTTTGTTTGACACTTTATAAATCATTTCTCTAATAACCATCATTTTTGATTTTAAGCTGCAGCATGATATTTACATTTTGTTTATGTGGTACGGTTATTTCTTTATATTTCAATTTACTTATGAGGTAATTAATTATTTATATAGTATATTTGACTTCCAAATCCAACCATTTTCTATCACTACCATATTCTTCACACCAGAAATTTTAATCTCCCATGTAGGTTGATAAAAAACTACTACTGAACCTCAATCAGCCGGAACAATCTCCGGCAACCCCACCAACTCTCTAAACATTATCTTTAACAAAATGTAAACACCGCAATTCCAACCATTTTTTTATCACAACCATATTCTTTACATCAGAAATTCTAATCTCCCATGTAGTTTGATATAAAACTACTACGGAACCTCAGTCAGCCGGAGCAGTCTCCGGCAGCTCAACCATATTAGTCCACCAGGGTCATCTAATCTTTTTACTTTCTCAAACAACTACATCACCTACCAACCTCTAAACAACTACCATCTGCTTGGGAGGCTTTGGTGTATCTAAATAGCGCCGGGTCTCTCACAACACATCTATGATGACCCAAGGGGAGGGGTTTTAGTCGGTAGGCTACTGTGTGTGGAATCCGACATAACCGCGGTATTCCTTCCGCGGTATCCACGAGGATTTCCCCTCCTCTACAACAAAAAAAAAAAAAAAAAAAAAAACCCCCCTGTATGTTCCGCGATTTTCAGTCGTTCAAAAGTTAATCAGATTTTTATGAAATTTTAGTCAAAATCCGATTTTAGGCTTCATGTCCAAAGTGTAGCCAAACTGTTAGGTCTACGACCGCAATTTTTGTTTTAACTTGTAGCTTAATAATAGACCTTTCGTCCTACAATACCGGTTTGAGTCGTTATTTGATTAAATTCCAAATAAAAAATAACCTTTACAAAAAAAAACCCAAACTTAATTTTTCAACTAACTTTAAAGGCTCCCAGATAAAAAAAGTTACTTAATGTTTTTTTCTACAACCTACCTTAAAAACTACCTCCATTCATGGAGAAGTAACCCTGAAATTTTCATTTGGCTAGTACCTAGGCATCACGTTAAAATATTTTATTAAACGATGAAAGTGCCGATTATCCATAATTACATAAAACCAATAACTAACTACTCTAAGGTCATTGCAATGTAAGTAGGTACCTACTTATTCTTATCAGGTAGCAGCAACCGGCTTGCATTAGAAATGAATAGCTATGGTAGCTAAATGTTTTTTTTTGTCTCGCTCATGCACTCCTGTGATTGGTTGATTAGGTGGGGTGTTTATGGTATTATTACATTCTATTTTTTTGAAGGACTTGTTGTTTCGGTTAACGTTCCTTAGTTAGCCCTTACACAGGCAGACGATAAGCGACCGAAAAGACCGGGAAGCAAAACGTAACACAGGTAACTGTGTTACGTTTTGCTTCCCGGTCTTTATACTGAACCCTCTGAATTTGGCTTGTTTATTGGATTTTGATACTACATTGATTTGGACTGTTGTTACCTCGGATCGAAGACTGTGCGCGTTTACCGGGCTGTACGAATAGTGAGATTAGTGCATCATGCCATATTCTCCACGTGAATATGCAGAAATGTATTATTATTACGGGGCAGCTCAAGGAAATCGAGAGGCTGCTAGAATGTACCAAGAGCAATTGATTAGAAGAGGTGGCATACAACCTCAGACCTACCCTGACTATAGTGTTTTCTTACGTGTTTGTAACGCATACATGGAAGGTCGCATACCCGGTACTTCTCGACCTGAGGGAGTGCCGAGCCATGCCACTTTGCAAGAAATGTAAAGGAGTATTTGAATGAAGTTTTTCCACGCCGATAGATTGGCCGTGGGGGGCCCAAAGCCTGGCCTCCAAGGTCCCCAGATCTAAATCCCGTAGATTTTTTTATCTGGGGCTATTACAAAGAGTTGGTGTACAAATCCGAATATTCCTCCATAGAACAATTGAGGCAAAACCTAAACAAGGCCCAAATGAAGATCAGAGAAAAGGAAGATTCGTTCCGCAGGCTCAAAAGGAAATTTATTAAAAGGTGTAGGCTATGCAGAGCCAATAATGGAGCCCAATTTGAGCATTTACTATAAAAAATAAATAAATTACTCATATTTATTTTTTTAATTGACACAATCCCTTCCTTTGATAGAAAGAAAAAATATCGATTTTAGCACTTGTACAATTTCAAGTCCACTTTTTAACATGATGCCATGATAGATAGATAGATAGATAGATTAACACTTTATTGATCACCACAGAAACAATAAACAAGTAATATTACTAAAGAAAGGCAATACAATGGGCGGCCTTATCGCTGAAAGCGATCTCTTCCAGGCAACCTTTGGATGGAACGAAATGAGCAACGCTGTAATGTAATAGACTGCGGTGTACCTACAAAGCAAAACTAAGAAGTATCCTAAATTAATTAAAATATATAAGAAGTTATGAACAATATTGACTAATACCTACCTAAGTATAATCCTAATACTTATACTATATTCACATAATAAACTAATACATATTATATACGAAGTTAACTTGATATTAGCCAAATGAAAATTACAGGGTTACTTCTCCATGAATGGAGGTAGTTTTTAAGGTAGGTTGTAGAAAAAAAAAATTAAGTAACTTTTTTATCTGGGAGCCTTTAAAGTTAGTTGAAAAATTAAGTTTGGGGTTTTTTTTGTAAAGGTTATTTTTTATTTGGAATTTAATCAAATAACGACTTAAACCGGTATTGTAGGACGAAAGGTCTATTATTTAACTACAAGTTAAAATAAAAATTACGGTCATAGACATAACAGTTTGGCTACACTTTGGACATGAAGCCTAAAATCGGATTTTGACTAAAATTTCATAAAAATCAGAATAACTTTTGAACAACTGAAAATCGCGGAACATACAGGGGGGTTAAATCGATAGGTATTAAGATCACACATCGCCCTACCACCGATGATCCACCCTTCCAGTTACACCGTGTATAACTCCCTCGCTACACTCGGGAGTTAACTTTAGAGTCCCTCGTTACGCTCAGGGTTCAATATGCCGCCCGCGACATAAGACACTGCTTTATTCCCTTAGTGCATAATCTACTATTTTCTACTTGCTTTATTTAACGAGGAGAGAGGCTTGAAAAAAAACAGCTTGACGCCGTGTTTGGTCGGGGTACTGCCTTAATTACACTGTAAAAAAATATTTTCTTACTGCATGCTTACGACAGAAAAAAACAAAAAAAGCAAAAATTGCTAACGCCACAACATACAGAGACAATGTGCGGCTGACATTGCGAACCACAAAAACTGCCGCAGATTAGCACTTTGCGATTTTATCAAAGGACCCAAAAATTGCTAACGCCACAATATCTTATTGCTGGAATAACAATGTTTGCGTTTCACAAAAAGTTGCTAGGGCAGCAAATGGCATTTTGCTGTTATCTCAAAGTTATTTTCACAAGAATTTGCTCGCAATGTAAAACTAAAGCGTTGTCACAGGATTTTTTTCTCAGTGTAGTTTAAAAAAATAACCTAATAACCTACCGAGGGCCTGTCTATAGTATGGCCTGTGATAAGAAGTTTGTCTTGTGGTCTCAAGATTTTTTGAGTAAAAATACTATAAAATAGTTAAAAAAAAAAACTAACAACCTACCGAGAGCCTGTCTATACTATGGCCCCTAGGTAATAATTTTTCTTGCAGTCTCATGATTTATTACATACAAAAATTAAAATTATTTCCTAGATCTGAAACTGCGCGAGATTGCTCAAGATAATAAGTACCTAGTATATAGTAGGCAGCTTAGCTGCTAATAATAGCAGAAGAAGAATAAACCTTCAATAATATACGAAGAAGGTATAAACCTTCTTCTTTAAAATATGATGCCTTCATTAGTGACTTAGATAATTTAATTAATCGTGAAACGTTAGTATTAGGAGAAGGGATATGATCCCCATCAAAATTTATATAAGTTATAGTTGAATTATTGGTATGGATATGCCCTAAAATCCTAAACAGAAGTCTATCAAAGAATCATGGCACTTAACATGGTGATATTAATGTAATGAGATACACAAGTAATCATTAAAAATTT
This sequence comes from Epirrita christyi, assembly GCA_951392215.1. NCBI lineage: Eukaryota > Metazoa > Arthropoda > Insecta > Lepidoptera > Geometridae > Epirrita > Epirrita christyi. The sequence goes on along the minus strand of OX595860.1, from coordinate 5,288,430 downwards.
ACAAGCAAAAAATTATAAAATAAAAAAAAACCTTGAACTGAAATGAAAAATCTATGTAAGTACCTAGGTGGGTCAGTACTTACTTATGAACAACAGCCATGGTAAAATAATCATTTTGCAATAATAATTGTTTCATTTAATCACGCACGTTTCATAGAAATATACTTACTTTTATGGGTTACTGTTTATAGGTAATTATAAATACAATTAAAATACAGGCTGTTCCATAAAATAGTGTCACGCGGAAGTCTAGAAGCTAAGCACCTTCAGAGGATACCATCAAATCGAAAACATAGGTTTTTATACACGAATGTTGAGGAATTTTACGTCTCTTTCTACTCTACTGATCTCAACTTTCTGTTGGTTTTCAACCCAAATTCGGTATATTGTGTTTTCAGAGTAACTAAGGAAAAATCCTTCATTCCTTCAGGGATATTGCTTCAAACTTCTTTCTTTGTTTTATTTAACACAAATGCTTTTGTTCCGAATTGTTGGATATGTCGAACTGAAGGTATACCCATAATTCAAAAGATGTTTTTGAGTCATTTGCTCTTGTGTTATTTTACCAGAGTTTCCAGAAAACTTCTGGTAAGTTTGAATCTTTCAGCATACAACGTGCCTCTTCTTGCAACGTTCTATTCTTCTTTCAGCTAATTCATTCTGCTGAGGTGTAGGTATAAGGTGCCGATAATTTTGTCGAAATTCCATTTAGATAATCATGTAGTTAGATAGATAGATTAACACTTTATTGTACACCAGGAATACATAACAGGATTTATTAAAATTAGCAGTACAATGGGCGGCCTTATCGCTGAGAGCGATTTCTTCCAGGCAACCTTTGGATGGAGCAGTAACGAGCGAAGCAGTAACGAAACGGCGGTGCACAGAGTAAAAATAATAACAATAAAAGAATATTAAAATACAACTTTGACTTTAAACTCGAATATATAATATACCTACTTTTATATAAGTTTCATTTAAGTCTTTATTTTAATATTCTGGGCCATTATCTGATTCTAAGGTTTTTATTTCCATGAATGCTCGATGAATTCAGCCATTAATTAAATTGTTTCTTTTTAATTTTCAGCTTCACCCAGACAAATATCTTAGTGTCACTCGTTGGGAACTTTTTTCCTATCGAGTAACACTGTTACTCGTTGGGATTTTTTTTTTCTAGAAATATTCCCATCGAGTAACACCACTCCCAGGGTGTTACTCGTTGGGACAAAAATTCCCAACGAGTAACAACGAGTACTCGTTTGGGTGTTACTCGTTGGGAACCCTCCGATGAAGGTGAATGATTGTAATGCTTAATTTTTTTGGTATCAGGAAATAAACTCTGCAGTATCTGCTGTATTCAAAAATGAATGTAATGAAATATCTATTAGGTACCTCCGTTGCTCGTTGTAGGCATTGGTCCACAAATGTAGGTACTAGGGGACAGTGTGAAATCTCTCTTTTGCTTTTACTGCTCCACGACGATCACTTGGGAATGGCAATGTTACCATTTTTCCTTTTTCTGAAACAGTTTCAGTTTTATTTGCAGATGCAAGCGTTAACCCTAGAGTGGGCGCGATATGTCAATTTTGCAGGTAGTACAGTCAAATTAGGTGATTTTTTGCAAAAGTGTGAAACTAATTAGATGTAGTCATGAAAACTTTTCTAATTGTTTTGTATGGCTTAAAAATCACCTCTAATAATAAGTGTTGTCGCACTCGTTTTCCCTTTCCGGAACACGATTGGATGTGACGTCAGTACCACGCGGCAGCATCGGAACAGACTCGGACACCGAAGCGGTCTCGGCGGAAACGACCGATGACCGACCATGCTACGTGAAACTCGAACGGAGCAAAGGAAGCGGGTCACTTTTTTACTGCTCGTCATCAAGACAACAGGGCTAATATTCTTGTGTCTATCGTTGTGTAAATTATATAAAAGTAATGTATAATATAATAACTAGAATATAATATTCTCTGTACATAGCTATTTCTAAATATGTAGATCATTATAATGAATAGAGGTTATAAAATCGTATGATATACTGACCATCGTGTTTCTTTTATCAGAAGTGCTAATCGTACTACGCTCACAACATGCCACGTAAACGCCACCGAAGATCAAGGAGGGAGTCGTCAACCAGCTCGAGCACGTCAAGTTCGAGCAGTAGCAGTGGACAAGACCGGCGGCGGCGCAAAAATAAAAAAAAGCGAGGTCGTAAGGAATCACCAACCGTGAGTCAGAATGTGGTATTATCGTCAGTGATCCCCGAATTTGACCCACTCATAGACAATGTAGACATGTGGATTAACGTAGTGGAAGCCAACGCTCGTGCGTTTGGGTGGTCCGATAAAATGATTAAGTATCAGGCGCTCCAAAAATTACGCAATACAGCGAAAACATGGCTAGATTCTTTGCAAAAAAATCAAACCAGATGGACCACGTGGAAGTGGAAGGAATGGCGTGATACACTGTCGGATACATTTCAAGTAAAACGCAATATGTTTAGATCTCTTAAAGAATTAATAGATGCAAAGCCCGTAGTTAACCAGTCTTTGTACGAATTCTATTTCCAACAAAAAGCTAAAATAGAGCGATTGCAGTTAAGTTTCAGAGAAAGCGATATAATATCTGTTATAGTAGGATCAATCGGTGATGCAAACATCAGCGTTGCTGCCGAAGCAGGCAGTTTTAGATATTGTGATGATTTAGCGTCCTTTTTACATGGTAAAATATACTTGCCCACTGAAAAGGAAGTGTCTCAAAAGAATTCGCTAACAATTAAACATGCTTCTCGACCATTTCAGTCCGGGTACCAGAACACTGGCGGTAAATCTGATAGCAAAGCCGAGCCTTCTGCTAGTGCTAATAACGTGTTTAAATGTTATCGTTCTGGAGAAGTTGGCCACAGGAGGAACAACTGCACTGTTCAAGACAGTGTCAGATGTTCCTCGTGTAACAAGTTGGGACATTTAGAGACCGCTTGTAGATCCAAATCGAAAACCAAGGTCGAGAAGGATGTCGAAGTTAAAATAATTTCTAATCAAAAAACCAAACAAAAATTTTACAAGCCAGTTTCGCTGAATGATTTCAAATGTAAAGCATTTTTTGATATGGGCAGTGACTGCTCATTAATCACAACCGCGTTAGTGAACCAGCATAAATTGCAACCTTTTGTTTTGAATAGCCCAATTAATTTGGTAGGATTTACAACTGATTTATCTGCTCAAGTGACGAAGGCTGTATCAGCCACGCTTAAAGTTGATTCTGTAGAATCAATTATTACACTATACGTGATTGATGCGCTATCCGGCTGTGACATTCTGATAGGGAGAAATTTTACAGAAGAAAGGAGTATAATGTATGTTCGTGTGGGGGATACCTTGACTTTTCAATCAGTGGACGCATTGCATGTTTGCGGTGTCGATACTATCGTGAACGTCTCTAGTGACTATCAAATTATCTTGAAAAATATTTTATCAAAATACCCTCTATCTTTTTCTAACGATTTATCATGTTTGGGGAAAACCTCTTGTGTAAAATTAGAGATACAACTAACATCTAGTAAGCCAATTTGTCAACGACCATACAGAATGTCAGAGTCTGAAAGAGCAGTTATGCGGGGAATAACAGATGACCTTTTAAATAATGGGATTATTCAGAACAGTCGGTCTGCTTATGCAAGCCCAGTACTTTTAGTTAACAAAGCATCTGGGGCCAAAAGATTATGTGTCGACTATAGGCAGTTAAATAAAATTACTATTAAAGAGAAATACCCGATGCCTATGATTGAGGACCTCATTGATAGATTGCAGGGATGTAAATTCTATACTTCTTTAGACCTTAAAAGTGGGTACCATCAAATCCCTATCAAGGATGAGGATGTGCATAAAACGGCATTCATTACAAACGATGGACACTTTGAGTATTTGAGGATGCCGTTCGGAGTTTGTAATGGTCCAGCTGTGTTCCAAAGGTTAATGAATACCGTCTTGGGCAATCTTCGTTTTGGTAGGGTAATATGTTATATGGATGACCTACTCATTGCCACTAAGACTATGGAGGAAAATATTGTTTGCTTAGAAATGGTGTTGGATATATTTGTAAAGAATGGACTGACTATTAATTTAGATAAATGTAATTTTTTCAAAGAACTAGTCACATTTTTGGGTTATGATATTTCCGAACAAGGTGTTCGTCCGAGTACACGTAAACTAGATGCCATTTCAAAATACCCTACCCCAAAAACAGTTCACCAATTGAGGCAATTTTTGGGACTAATTAATTACTTTAGGAAATTTATACGAAACTGTGCCCTCCTTTGTAAATCACTTACTATTTTGCTAAAAAAGGAAGCACTCTGGCAATGGGGCCCTCCACAAGATCAGGCTGTAATTAATTTGAAAACCGCTTTAATTACCAATGCGGTACTCAAAGTATTTGACCCAAAACTACCTATAAATCTATATACTGATGCCAGTCGTGACGGAATAGGGTGTATTTTAGCCCAGACCACTGATAACGGTGAAAAGCCTGTATATTTTTACAGCCGTCAAACTAGTAATGACGAAAAGAAATACCATTCCTTCGAATTAGAGCTTTTGGCAATTGTAGCAGGATTACAAAAATTTCGTCATTACTTATTAGGTACGAATTTCAAAATAACGACTGACTGTAATGCCGTGCGGCATGCTTTAAGTAAGCAAGAAATCATACCACGTATAAGTAGATGGGTATTGTACACGCAAGATTTTACATATGAAATAGTTCATAAAGCTGGCTCACAAATGCAACATGTGGACGCACTAAGCAGAAATCCTGTTAGTGACGTCTGTAACGTGTCACGAATAATTGAAAGCGTAAATACAATAACTGAGGGTGACTGGTTACTATCTGTTCAGTTACAAGACGCTAGTATATGTAGTATTCGAGACATTTTACAGTCAGGTGAGGCCGAGTCAAATAAACAGATTTTTAATGAATACGAATTATTAGGAAACAAAGTGTACCGAAGAACCGAATTCGGAAGACGTTGGTTAGTACCAAAGCAATGTATATGGTTTATTATTCGAGCTAACCATGATGAGGTAGGGCATTTTGCAGTAGACAAAACTGTTGAAAGAATTCGGTCAAAGTACTGGTTCCCTCGCTTAAAGAAAACTGTGGCTAAATACATCAAAAACTGTTTGAATTGTATTTATTTCAAAAATATTCATGGCAAAAAACCAGGTAAATTGTATCCCATTCCAAAACACGCTAGGCCTTTCCACACGCTTCACATAGATCACCTTGGTCCATTTGTTAAAACTACCCAGCAAAATTGTTACCTCTTGGTATTGGTGGACTCTTTCACCAAATTTGTGTTTATTTCGGCTGTAAAGAACACGAAAAGCAAAGTTGTAGTCAACGAATTAAATAAGATATTCAAAGTATTTGGAAATCCTAAACGCGTAGTATGTGACGCTGGTAGCGCTTTCACATCAAAAGTATTTACTAGCTATTGCAAAGATCGGAATATTAGAGCACATATTATTGCTACGGCTGTACCACACTCAAACGGACAAGTGGAACGTTATAACCAGACGATTTTAGAAGCGTTGCGAAGTATGGGAGCTGATACTGAAAATAATACGTGGGACCAGCATATTACAAATATACAGCAAGGTATTAATAGCACAATAAATAAAACTACATCTGCCGTACCAAGTGAGATTTTCTTCGGGTATAGAATTCGAATGAATAATGATATGATCACTGACGACGATAATACTGAACGTTCTGTTGACGTCACCGCATTGAGAAACACGGTCGACGCAAACATAAAGAAAGATGCTGAAAGGCAAAAAGCAGCCTTCGACTCCAAAAGAAAAGACGCCCCTAACTATAACGTCGGAGACTTGGTAGTCCTGAAAATTCCGAGTCACTCGAATGATGGTCAAAGCACGAAGCTAATGCCTCTCTACAAGGGTCCATTTCAAGTGACGAAAATCTTAGGCCATGATAGATACCAGGTAACAGATATGAGAGGATCTGAAAGATCTTCGAAACGGTATGATGGCACAGCATGCGTGGAAAATATGAAGCCATGGATTCACATTGCTGAGTAAGACCGGATGTTGTCAGGAAATAGGCTTTAAATAAACGTAAGTATACAGGTACCCTAGCCTAGGTATATGGTCTAGTATGATTTCAGTTTTAAAATACATTTTAATTCAATTTATTCAAACAGTGAATCTGGCGTTGTAATAATATGACTGATTTATAACGCGGAGAACAAAAATGGTCTAATACAGTCGCTTCAAACATTGTGGACGTACTGTAGGGTGTTTCACTTGAAAAGCTGCAACAGGCATCCATTGTGAACGCTGTTGTAGTGAAGTGGTGATACACGACTAGTTTGATCCTGAATGAACATCATCTAGTTCAAGCCACAGGTGTTATGTGATCAAACACTCTATTGTACGGACCTATGTTGAAGAATACTGAACGCAAACACTTTTAAAACGGTATCTAACTCTGGCTTATATGTTTTAGCTTCTACATCAGACCAGAACGCAGTTCGAGGACAAACGCGTAAGCAGGACGGCCGGATGTTGTCGCACTCGTTTTCCCTTTCCGGAACACGATTGGATGTGACGTCAGTACCACGCGGCAGCATCGGAACAGACTCGGACACCGAAGCGGTCTCGGCGGAAACGACCGATGACCGACCATGCTACGTGAAACTCGAACGGAGCAAAGGAAGCGGGTCACTTTTTTACTGCTCGTCATCAAGACAACAGGGCTAATATTCTTGTGTCTATCGTTGTGTAAATTATATAAAAGTAATGTATAATATAATAACTAGAATATAATATTCTCTGTACATAGCTATTTCTAAATATGTAGATCATTATAATGAATAGAGGTTATAAAATCGTATGATATACTGACCATCGTGTTTCTTTTATAAGCATCAGTAATTTCACCCTCCGGAACAGGGTGAAATAGGGTGAAAACCTTAAAATATCTGTAACTTAATGGGGGAAATAGAAGTAGTCGGTGCAATTTGGCATAGACTTTGAACCGTTATGATCTACATTTGCACAAAGTATTTTTTAAATCCGACATACGGAACATACAATAAAAAATCATTTACAAAAAAAACTTTTTGTGGTTATTACGGCTCCGGGAAAATTAAGGTAGTCGGTGCAAATTGATATACTTATCAGAAAAATGTTCGAAATACATTACCAGGTTTGCACCATGGTGCGTCTCACGGAAGGCACTTTTCCATATTTTATTGTCGCTCTACTTCGGGGAAAATTAATGTAGTTCTGGAAATTGACTTAAACTTATTCATTTAATTAGTAATACATCCGCCAGAAGTTTTACACTTGTTTTTTTTACGGAAGATGCATTTGTTCAACACTGTGTTCCCTACATGCACGTGGTTTTTATTAAAATCATAAGACAGTCTCTGTACGTTATTTAACTTGCATCAAGTAATTTGTTTCTATTTTAAAATTTACGGCCTTTTTAAGTTTGTACCTAATATTCAAAAGGGTTCCGTAAGCGCCAGAAACGGTGCAAACCTAGGATAAGCTTCTTTTCGTGTCATCTAACGTTTCCATAAGAATCCATGACTACACGACTTAGGTCCACACTTTTTGCTAATTTGCCTGTACTAAGCCTTCAGTAAAAAAAATTGGTTGCCTGTAAAGTCGGTTTACTGACGATAGTTGAACGTGACAACGTCTTCTTTGTCGCTCGTTCCGCGCTCTCGCTTGCACTTCAAGCCTTACATGGAACGCCTCAGAGCGAGGTAACGCCGCATGAGTCATGTTTTTTCGTGCGTGCAGCCGGCTCTATCGAATTATAAGACGTTGTCACGTCAAAAAATTATTATTTTGTAAACTATTTACGTGCCATGGTCATCTTTTCAGTAGCTGCCTACTCTTTCTCTTCTTTCCATCTACCTGTGTCGTAGGTTTGAGCCCGATCAGTGCACGGGCAGCCGCAGGAAGAGATGTTTGTTATCACTGGGTGTCGCGCGGCGGCAAAGGATCTTGCCGTTTCAAAAAGGCAGCTCGTACCACACCAAAAATAATTGCGTCAAAACAATACCTCGTGTATTATGAGGATAATAAACCGTTTTTGCTTTACCAACAAGTCTTTTTAAGATTCATGACCGTAATTCATAGTTTTTGGCTTAGAGTTCTCTAAGGTTTTTGGGATATAAAGTTAAGAGGTTAGTTTTAAAATAAATACATTCTTTAGTATCTTTTGGGCCTTGGCATGATAAAAAGGATGTTCTGATAAAAAATAACTTACTTCATAAATAGTCTGCATAATCTTAGCACTTAGGTAGTTACAATATCCAACATTTTGGTAACATGATAGATAGGTAGTAAAGGATACGGGAACGTTGTTTAAGTTTTTAAAAACTAAATTTAAAATTACTTTAATAAAATTCGTAAATTAATTTAATTAAAAATGACACATGTGAGACAAAGCTTATTCTCAACATGAATGAATCAAATCATCTTACTAACTTAAGGCACAAAGGCACAAGATGCGTGGGTGGTAAGCGATAAGCGTCCATCCGGCAGTTACTAGAATGCAATGCTTGCAGTCTCAAACATTCAATGTTGTTTCTAGCCTGCCAACTGAATGCATAACTCCTCCCTCATTAAGTGCGAAATTATCGGGTCTCGCGGAAGCTCTGATCCGGTCATTTCGCATCAACATGAAACGATATGCTAGAAAACCAATAATAACTAAGCTTAAAATTAAGTACAATAGTATAGTGCCTAAACTAACACTTTTCATATTTACGCCACTGATCTCATTTTCACTTTCACTGAATACACTTTCTTTTAGTTTTAGGAATCGTGAAAAATGTTTCATTTCCTCCAAATTTATATTCTTGATGTTAACAGTAGCCAATGAAGTCATATTTATTGATTTCAACTCCGGTAATGTTACTATTGGGGTTATTTTATACTGAACACTCTCTGCAAACGTTCTGCGATAACTCAATTTATACTCATTCAGGTAAATCTCGCAATCTTCTGTTGTTGTTACAATATAAGTACCCAAGAGCGACTCTCTGATGTTATCATGACTACATTTTTCCAGCAACACTGTCGGTTTTCGTGTAAAAACGATCCAACTATCCAAACTGATTCTTTGCAACTTGGTATCTTCAATGTCAACAGCATATGGTACGCAAGAAGTTGGGTCTGCCTGGAACTCCAGAAGCTGCTCAGCACAGGTCAGTGATGGGAACTGAGCCACGTTGTCGTCGTTGCACAGGAAATTGTCATCCACGGCAATTTTCTCGCATGGCTTTGTAACCGGCAGGTATTTCGAATTTTTCACCAAAAGGTAAGGGAATTCAGGAAAAACTACTACTGTTTTGTTAATGGAATCTTTATAAATGGGTAATGAATAAATTTTAAAATAGTTGTAAGTATTTTTATCTGTCAGTGGAACTTCCAATATGAACGTTATCTGGGTTTCCTTTACATAAGCCTTTACCTTAATAATTCTTTCTAATTTTAACAAATTACTCTCGTGAGCTTCATACACCAAATGATTTACTTGCTCTATAGATTTTAGTAGATGTATCAGTTCGGTAGAATTTATAATCGACTGATGCAGTACAGACACCTTACTGAATGCCAAAGCTGTCTCTATTTCATTTAACGTTATATAAATGGTCCTGAACATACTCATAAACATATCAAACATGCTTAAAGTATACGACAAATAAAGACAAGAGCTTTCTTTACCATTTTTATCTGCAATTAAATTTTCAATTGTTTTTAATCGTTTATCTAGAATTAGTGTGTTTTTGTGTGAGATTTCTGTACTGTTTATGAAACTATCTAACATTCTGGTGATCAAAGTAATCTTTTTATCATTTACCATTTCCTTGGAACCAATTCGCGAAATGAGAGCATCATATCGAATAGCGTCGTCGTTATCTAAGTTTCCTGAAACTACCTTAATTAATGACCCAAGGGGATTCAATAATCCTCTCTTATATCTACGCAAGGGAATCAACTGCCGAAATTTCACAACAGTTATGTTACGTATGTACTCTACTTGAGTCCTTATGCCCATAAATTCATTGACAAAGGGTTTATGCCTATTTACTAACTTAATAAATTCTTTAAACTTTAAAATATGGAATTCTAAATCATTACTAATACCACTTAAATCTAAAATCTTAACTATCAACCACTTATCTTCTTCCTTGAACGCTTGTCCTTCCTTAACAGGCAAAATTCCAGGATTGTTTACAATCTTTTGCAAATGAAGGGCCTGGAATTGGGGAAGTAGGCTCACTACGACCAAGCACCACCTGTGGAGGACGTTTCACATTTTTAACAGCTACTTTAGTCTTTCTCTTGCCTATTTGCATTAAGGCTACATTTCGTTCTACTCTACCTTTCACCTTGGCTTTATTATATCGTGGTTTATCCTTGCTTTTCCTAGTGTTAATATCTTTAGTATACACAATGTCACCGGGTTCTAATTCTACAATATCCCCTGATCTTTTCTCTCTAATTTTTTGCTTCTTTTCCACAATTTTATCAGAAATGTATTGATAAAGATATTTCGTCCGTTTAGCGTGATCATTCAGCAATTGTTGCATGTATGTCTTTTCAAATTCACCATCAAATAATCTATTTGAATCGGTGTGCCCAAATACTATCTCAAAAGGAGTTAATTCTGTTGTTGAATGGATCGTGTTGTTATAAGCCATTATAGAGTATGTCATAACTGAAGCAGCGTCAGTACACTTTTGATCATATTTTGCCAAACGATAAATTTCTATTAATGTTGAGTGAAAACGTTCAACAACACTTGTCGAATTTGGGTTATTAGGTGTACAAATATGTAACTGGATTTTGTACATATCAGCAAATTCTTTCATCAATTCATTTTTAAACTCTGATCCGGGATCACTACTTATTTTGTTAGGAACACCATACATTGAAAAGTATTTGATCAATGCACGAACGACTTCCGGTGTCGATTTATTTTCAATTTCTATTGCCTGTCCTAATTTACTAAATGCATCCACTATAGTCAAATAATACCGGTTTTCAATCGAAAAGATATCAATAAAGATTTCTTGAAATGGTGCTGATTGTGTTTGAGTTAACTCTATTGTTGGTTTTATCGGCTTTCTATCATACTTCATCTTTTGACAAGCAACACACGAGTTAATTACAGCTGATGTCATTTCCTGCATTTTGTGCCAAAAATAATTTCTTTTTATCCTAACCATAGTTTCCTTTATATGACATGTTTTTCCTTCGTGATGTTTTAATACAATTGCTTTCTGTTCATTCTCATCTTCCACAAATATAACCCTTTCAGTGCATTCATAAAACTCTACCATACCTTTCTTGAACAATTTTATAATAACGCTGTTAAAATCTTTTCTGTGATGCTTATCTTCGAAATAGATAAAATATTTCGTTTTTGGTGTAATATATTCTTTTAAAAACTGTTTGATTAATTCTTCATTATTTAATGGTAAAAATACTTCCAAAACTTTTTGTTTTTCTCTTGATATATTTTTTACCAGTATTTCCTTTTTGAACCAAGTGAAAACTAAAATTTGGTTTGGTTTCGTGTCGACTGCCTCATTTAAGATAGGAATCCCTTTCGATTCTAGATCCGCAGCTGAATGGACGGTTCCTTCCGTGCTACTTGATAACGGCGGAAGAGGGTAAGAAGGCTCTAATTCTTCAATATTTCGAACCGTCTCTGCATCAGAGGCATCTGATAGTACTACAGTTTCTATAGGCTCATCCTCGTCAGTGTCTTTACTTAAGTCAATAATTTCACTAGTTATGTCCTGAATGTGTCTTTGAAGTCGTTGTTCTTTTTCATCTAAGTTAACCTTCATTGATTCGTCTGACGTATCGTCATCAATAGCGTTTACCTTAATACGCGATAAGGCGTCAGCGTTTGTATTTTGTTTACCCTTCTTATATTCGGTACGAAAATCGTATTCCTGTAAACGCAGTCGCCATCGTGTTAATTTACTATTTGGCTCTTTCAGGGAATCCAGCCAAGCCAGAGGACGATGGTCTGTATAAATAGTAAATTTGTTACCATATAAATAGGGCCTAAAGTGTTTGACGGCCCATATAACGGCTAAAAGCTCGCGCTCTATGGTGCTATAACGCATTTCGGTCTCGCTAAGGGTCCTACTCGCATATGCAATAGGCTGATCAGTACCTACAGTACCCTGTGATAACACAGCACCTAACGCAACGGCTGATGCATCTGTTGTGAGAATATAGGGCTTTGATGGGTCTGGATACTGAAGAAGGGGCGCGTGTGTGAGAAGTTCTTTACACTGATGGAAAGCGTCCATGTATTTTTGGTCTATTATGATCTTATTCCGCTTTTTAAGACAATTTGTTAATGGTTTTGTTATTTTAGCGAAGTCTTTGATAAAGCGTCTATAATAGCCGATGAGTCCAAGAAAACTCTTGATCTCGGTTACTGTTTTGGGCAGAGGATAGTTTAAAACTGCCTTTATCTTGTCATCATTAGGTTTGAGGCCTTGATCGGTAATAGTATGACCTAAGTAAAGTACCTCTTTCCGTAAAAACTCAGATTTATCGAGCTGTACTTTCAGATTCGCTTCTCGCAGCCTATCAAAGATGGATCTTAAATCTTTAACGTGTTCCTGCATGCTAGTACTATAAATAATAATGTCATCCATGTATACCAGACAATGTAGACCTTGGAGCCCTCTGAGGATATTGTCCATGGCTCGTTGGAAGGTCGCTGGTGCCGTTTTAAGCCCAAACGGCATTCTTAAAAACTCATAATGTCCTGCTTCTGTACTAAAAGCTGTCTTCTGTCGGTCAGTCTCATTAATTTCAATTTGATGATATCCGTTAGCTAAGTCAAGAGTCGTAAAGTATTTACTTTTCCCTAATTTGTCAAATAAGTCCATAATATTAGGTAAGGGGTATTTATCATCTGTCGTAATTTCGTTAAGTCGTCTGTAGTCAATTACCATTCGGAATTTAATTTCACCTGAAGCGTCCATTTTTTTAGGTACAAGATGAACAGGTGCATTCCATGGCGAGTGAGATTCCTGAATTATGTTATTTTTTAATAACTTTTTAACTTGAGTTTTAATTTCTTGCGTTTGGACAGGAGGTTGTCTATATGGTTTTACATAGATTGGATCCTCATTTTTTGTCCGAATAATATGTTTTACCTGATTTGTGAAGCTTAAAGGAAGCTTGTCACTGTAAAAGATGTCCTTGTATTCTCTACATAATTCAGAAATACACTGTTGTTCTTCTTGATTCATGTGATCAAGCCTAAGTCTCGTCAAATTTTCCTGTAAAATGTCATCCACTTCCATGTCTTTCATCTCTACGTCATTGTAGCAATTTAAGTTTACTGTGTCGTTACGAAATTTATCTACTTTAAACGGGGCTGTAATAGTTAAGGTCATTTGTGTTTCTAATGTATTTTGGATAATGGTGGTAAAATATCCGTTTTCAACGCTAACAATAGCTGCTGGCATCCGGACGCCTTCGCAGAGTTGTTTGTAATTTATTATGGCGTCCCCTGAAAACAGGTCTGCGGGTAATTTTACTCGTTGTTCTGAGCGTGGAGCTAGCTTTATGACGTGATCTGTTATACTTTGTACAATCGGCAGGGTAGCTGTTTTGGTTCGAAGTCTGTGACTTTTTAGATCAATTACAGCTTCTAATTGTACCAATAAGTCATTTCCTATAAGTCCATCATATTGAGGGTCTACATCATAAACGTAGAATTTGTGAAATTCGTTGCTTTTGAAAGATGGCATCAACGGAATTTCAATAACCTCGTTATGGCTACTAGATGCGTGCGTGCTTATTACAGTGAACAGTTCACATAAGGCGAACTCACGGAAAAATTGGTGAGCCTTTTGCGGGCTAATAAAAGATCTCGTACTTCCCGTGTCTATCATAAATTTTCCGTCAATTTCTGGTAAATAAACATACGGTAGCTTTAATTTCATATTACAATTTATTTTTATCACTTCCGGTCCTTTATTGAGGCCAGAATGTGAAAATTTTCAATTTCCACTACATTCGCGGTTTCATTTGTCACCAAATTTTCCTGTTCGTTCTCAGCTATCACTTCCATTTGGGAGGTGATGTAATCCGTATTATCGTTTTCATCATAATAATATCCTTCTTGACTTTCATAATTTTCGTAACCGTAATTTTCACCTAATTCAAGCTCATTTAAGCGAAAACCCTGTGGTTGTTGTGTTGGGGTCTGCATTTGTGGCTTTAAAGGAGGTGCGGTCCTCATAGAAACATCTGTGTTGTATTTTAAATTGGGAGGCTTGTACCCGAATTGATTTTGGTTGAACTGAGGCCGATAGCCAAACTGTTGTGGTCTTGGGTTAAAATTTTGGGGTTGCGTAAACCTTTGCATTCCAAACTGTTGCGGCTGCATCAACTGTGGTCTATATCCAGTTGGAGCCTGTTGACCGAATTTGTTTACAAATGGTTGCCTATACTGACTGTTTCCCGGAATCCCGAAATTAAATCGAGGGGGTGTGTTAAAAGCTGGCCTAAAGCCACTGGGTTGGATGGGCATGCTCTGTGATGGTGGAGTGCCAAATTTCATTAATGCGCCTGCTGGTGGCTGAGGGCGAAGCATTTTACTTCTAAGGCTATATTGCTCATAAAAGTTGACATCCTCCAGCACAAACTCTAATGCTTTTTCAAGTGTTTGTGGCATTTTCATTCGCACTGATCTAATAAGATTTTCGGGCAAGTTATAAAGGAAAACATTAAGTGCTAAATTTCCGTAAATGCTCACTTTACTTTTCCTAATGTCCACATCCGGTAATTGGTTCACCTTGGAAATCAGTACTGATTTTACTGACTGTATCCGATTACAGAACTCTACATAACTTTCCCCTTGTTTCAGTTTTAAGGTTTCTAGTTCTATCGCTATACATTCTTCACTTCGAGGATCACCAAAATGTTGTATTAACAAGACCTTAAGTTGGTCCCAGCTTGAAATGTCATTTCGCTCACTAGCTAATGCGGCGGCCTCATCAGTCAACTTACTCGTAATTGCATGAAATACATAAATATCTTGCTCTGTACATCCGCGATATTTTTCAATTATATAATCACATTTCCGTAGAAATAAATTAAGATGACGTTTGTTGCCATTAAAATTTGGTATAATATTCATTATTTCTTTTGGTATCACCTTAACTGTCGTCATTTTATATACGTACCTATCTACTCTGTTACTTTAATAGTATTTTTTATTTTAATAAACTAAAGACACAAACGATTTTAGTAAAATTTTGATCACTACGTAAACAAGAACTATTAACTACTACTAGAATTACTTGGCTATTTATAATTTAAACAAATAATACCAAAACTTACACTTACTTAAATTTTGATAAGCAATGTTTATTTAACTCTACTTACTCTACATTCACAATTTCCTACAATAGGAAACCAGAAAACGTTATGACGGAAAAAGTTCGATTCCGAATATAACAAAACACAAAACATAAAACACGAAAGGTAGGAAAGGATGGCGAAAATTCTACTCACCAGCCAGTCACCAACATGCTCGATCGCTTCTTAGCACCTTCACAATTTATTTGGTTCGAACAGATCCGATTCGCGTCGGAAAATTCCCGAAAAATCACGGAAAACTACGCGGAAAACTCGGAAAATCTGCCCCGGCTGCGCCAGTAAAGGATACGGGAACGTTGTTTAAGTTTTTAAAAACTAAATTTAAAATTACTTTAATAAAATTCGTAAATTAATTTAATTAAAAATGACACATGTGAGACAAAGCTTATTCTCAACATGAATGAATCAAATCATCTTACTAACTTAAGGCACAAAGGCACAAGATGCGTGGGTGGTAAGCGATAAGCGTCCATCCGGCAGTTACTAGAATGCAATGCTTGCAGTCTCAAACATTCAATGTTGTTTCTAGCCTGCCAACTGAATGCATAACTAGGTACCTACTCGTGATACCCATGACACAGGAGATCCTAGTGCGGGATCAGTAAATGTTAAGTACGTTCTAATAACTCGATGAGGTATATATTTAAATATAATTAATAACCAGCTATTAGTGAAGTCAGGAAAGTAGCAAGTATAGGTACAATAACACATTTCTAATGTACAATAAAACACTAGATAGGTACGTAGCATCATTTTCATTATCATTATAATTTCATCCATTTGACGTCCCCTGCTAGACATAGGCCTTTCCCATAGAATTTTACAATGAACGGGGTTGTGCCGCCCCTATCCACTGACTTCACGCGAACATTAACAGTGTCGTTGATTCGTCGAGTGGGGTATATATAGGAAAAGAAACGATACCTATTATAAAAAAAGGCATGATGTTCAAAAGCCAATAAATAATAATAAAAGAAAAAAAAAGGTGGTTCCAAATATTTATGCATGCAAACACACACTATGGTGACCAATGCTAGGTTCAGGTACACTTTCAGAATTCAAGGGCTTAGTTTCTTGTATTTAATATGAAACATTCATGGCCCAGTATTTTATCAGGGGTTAACTGTAACAAATTAATGTTTATACAATCAATATCTAACAATAAACTAAAGTCCTTATTTTATTTTAATGCAGATAGTACAAACAATACTTACGGGGGGGTGTGGGCTCAATCCATGATCAGATAATCCACATTGATCACAGCGTATGTCATGCCTCAAGGGCATGACATGTATCCGTAAGTTTCGCAGCACTAATGCCAAGTATGAGGACCTGGGTTCATCAAAGCAATCATCCATCGCAAGTTGAGATGCATTATTTCTAGTTTCTAGTTAGTTTGTGTAAATCGAGTATACGTATTTTAAAAAAGCCGCTGTCTTTCACAGAGCTATCCTGTCATGAATGATAATGTCATTTGTGTTGTGAGTCTTACGTAGTCATTATTCTGAGGTCTTACGTATAGTAATTGCATCCTCTTTGTTTGTGAGCATAGACTATACCTACCTGCAATAATTTCTCTTTGTGAGGTTCATTGCCAAGCAATGGCACCGTCACCGCACGAAAGTAAACAATACAAAATCCTATTTAACTTCATTTCAAGATCACGGGTTCATGTAAATCAATCGAAAATGTTTACGTAATTTAAAAAATATGGGTAATTTTATGAAATACATTTGATTTTGACGCAATTGGTACTAGCACTCGGCGAGATCCTTTGTCAAAAAAAAAATACAACCGAATTGCGAACCTCCTCCTTTTTGGGAAGTCGGTTAAAAAGACCAACCAATATTGGAGGACCAAAAATGGGTGTTATATATGTTCAAAGTTACTGTGCCGCGACCACTGTGTGTACATGTGCCAAGGCTGTTTTTCTGATAAATATGCTATAGAAGACGAAAACATATAATTTTATTATATTTTGAAGTTTGTTTAGACTTTGTGTAGGTTACGACAAATTTTGCTCTCAAAAGTCATAATCATTTTCTCAAAGATAGCCAATTAAAGTTTGACTAACTTCTACAGCTCAGATTTTTCTAATTTCTCGAAACCATCAGTGCAGTAGAACAACATTCACCATACATCTTTGTTTAATGCCACTAGAGGAGATCTGAAACGTGCCCGTACCTGGAAACAGCAAGATAGAGGCCATTTTGAAAATTTATTCCGATAGTTTTATTAGCGTATGGTACCTTGGTGAGTTGACTAAAAAAATATGAATTGTGGCGGACGAAAGAGACGTTTCCGTTTGGAATTAAAAATGGAGGATATTCTAGAAGCTTAGAAAATAAATGTAAAGTGTTTAAAATACTGGTGTTTTTACTATAATGACTTGACTGAGACTTCAAAGTCTAGGTCAAGTCGTCAACGATTTGATAGTCTAAGAGCCCGTGAACCCCAGACCTTCGTTATTTTATAAAAGCTGAAAGTTTGTCAGCGCATGCTCCCAACACAGGTAAGAACGATGGACTATTATGAAGTTTGGGTTGCCGTGGCTTTGGCAGGTAAACGGTACTAAAGGTGTGTAAAATACCGATCTAAATTCATCAAATAATAAAGTGTGATTTTTTGGTATTACCTTCAGAATATTATTAAAAATCACGTTATTGATTGCCAGACACTTAACATCGTGGCAACCCCTTGCCAGACACCCCTAATGTTCATGAAATTATAATTCTACTTATGTTATAGTATAAAAGCTGATTTTTATATATAATACTTAGGTAATAATTAGATGATGTTTCCTCATCAGCCAGACATTTTTGATAGTTCCAACCCCTTGCCAGACAATGATGTAGGGTCGCTGTAGGAGCGAGCGCGAGACAGTATATGTATGGTGGGTGCGAGTGAGATGGCGAGATAGGTCTATCGCGATCCCTCAATAACAGATTATAAAAAAAAAAAACAAATAAATAATACTCAAAAATTTAATTAAAAATATATTAATGACATTACAAGTTATTATAAAGCATAAAAAAATAGATTGATGACATTACAGATTATTATTATAGTGTACTAAAGAAAATATTATTTTATTCATTATCATCATTATAATCAATGTTATCATTTTCTTCGTCACTGTTACTCCATTCCATATCGTCGTCTTCTTCTTCTTCGTCAGTTTCTGTAGAAATATGAAAAAGTTAATGGGATTGAAAATATCAAAAAATAATGTATAATGGTTTAAAGAAATATTATACCTGAGACAGTTTTCAGTGATTCTCTGACGAAATTTGGCAACTGATCACCTTCGAACCATTTAAAATGGTACTGATTATCTTCGAGAACCCAACCATTATTCTCGGGTTGATAAATTGTTGGAATTTGCTGATTTGCATTATTCCAAATGCTAGACACATAGTTAGTGCTAGTACATAGTCTGTAGCGCGTCGGGGATGTTCGCTGAGGAGCGCGTGGACTGTATCTACAGTATCATGCGCAAGCGGGGAACATCTCTGGTGCGCAGGGTTCGGGCCAGCTCCAACGGTATTCTGAGCATATTTGCAAATAGGTCTGACTGTGTATACATGTACCACTGCACTATGATGCATGCCCTCACCAATGACAATCACTTCAAATATGACATTTATAAGTAGTTTTAATAATGACATGCCGTGTATTGACATTTTTAATTTAATTAAGTACCTGTGTTGATTTTTATTTGGATCAAATGGTTAATTGGGTATGTCTAGCAGTGGACTTCCACAGGCTGGTGTTGATGATGACGTATTTAAATTATTGTAAATATTCTCACTAACCATAGAATAGGCAGGCTTGGTGTATTTTACTAACCCAGTGATCCTTGTTGATTGAAAAATAAATGACATAATAATAATAATAGTTGGCTCGCAGAAATTGTTGTAGCAGCTCGGATTTACATGGTGGCAGACTGCTAGCATCAAAATTTCGTAGTTTTTTACGGCTAAACGCTTCATTAATATCTGAGACCTGATATGTATTAATGAATAGTTGAAGCCGTGCTGCATCAACATCATATAATCAACATAATTTATAATAACTATTCAATTAATAATACTTGAAGATAGCATATAAGATTATTTTAGCTGATGTAAACATGTACTAAGTACTAAACAATACATGCGCAGTAGAAATAACAACTGCGCAGTGCGGGATCGCGATAGACCTATCTCGCCATCTCACTCGCACCCACCATACATATACTGTCTCGCGCTCGCTCCTACAGCGACCCTACATCATTGTCTGGCAAGGGGTTGGAACTATCAAAAATGTCTGGCTGATGAGGAAACATCATCTAATTATTACCTAAGTATTATATATAAAAATCAGCTTTTATACTATAACATAAGTAGAATTATAATTTCATGAACATTAGGGGTGTCTGGCAAGGGGTTGCCACGATGTTAAGTGTCTGGCAATCAATAACGTGATTTTTAATAATATTCTGAAGGTAATACCAAAAAATCACACTTTATTATTTGATGAATTTAGATCGGTATTTTACACACCTTTAGTACCGTTTACCTGCCAAAGCCACGGCAACCCAAACTTCATAATAGTCCATCGTTCTTACCTGTGTTGGGAGCATGCGCTGACAAACTTTCAGCTTTTATAAAATAACGAAGGTCTGGGGTTCACGGGCTCTTGCTCTATGACCTAACTTTATCAAAATAATTACTTGACATTGGCTAAATTAGGAAAGTTTCCCTCCATTAATACCGTGTTTTAGGCCAAAACTACTGTGTTCCTATCTCATTTTGACACTATACCCTTATAAAATATAAAGCTCCCTCCCATGTAGGGTTACCATCCGTCCGGATTAGTCCGGACATGTCCGGACTTTTGAATGTATTCCGGACTTTGTCCGGCTCTTTAATTTGTCCGGATTTTGGAATATAAGTAATAAAACTACATACTTTTTTTATATTATTTTGTGGGTAATTTGGTAATAAATTATCTTTATTATTTATTAACTTCTCATTTATCTAAATAAGGGCGTGGAAATGCCGACAATCCCCGCCCGTACCCCACATCCTATCCCCCTACTTTCCACTACTTTTCAAGTATTGCGTTGGCCTTCTTCCCTCGTCAAAGAGTATTATTATTTTTTTCTGCGGTTTGGATTCCATCTCAGAGGCCCAATTCTCTTCTTAGTAAAATTAGTAAAAATAACGTTCGGGTCTCGTACCCTTATTCTGAGCTCGTACCGATCTCGTATCGATGTCCTAAAGTAAATGTCACTCTTATAACAAAATCGAAATGTGACCAAAACTTGAACGATTCAAAGTTTTTTTTAGCTTAAATAAAAGAAGATCAATTTGAAGTGACGTCATCAAAATTGCATAGCCTTTGCAATGAGAAAGTACCTATGCTACGTCAAGGTACGTTTCATTGCAAGACTAAAACAATACTTCTATAAGAGCTCATGGTTAGGCCCCCTGTTCCTTTGTTGCCCTTGGTCCCTGTGATAGCGTGTTTACCTATGTAAATCTACATGTTAAAAATATTAACCTCCTACTTAGCTCATTTAACTTGGAGGAAAGTTGAGCCCAAATATATTAGTGGGAGGTCTAAATCTCAACAAGGAAGTGTTCTAAAAAATAACACAGGCCTTGTTTGAAAGCTCATATCTTATGTAATATGATGAATAAATTATGAGCACAGAACTTCAGAGAAATGACTAATAAAATTAAACAAAAACAAATTTAAAAAATAATTAATTTCTCATACACAATAATTCAGTTTAATAATTCACTACAGAAAGCAATTCAACTCATTACTCTGTATTTATTAGTATTTGATAATCGTTCTTGGCAGCTGTGGCGGTTCGCTTCCGCTTCCGGTGAGCTGGCATCTTGAGATGCACTGTTTGCACGTGGCTCTTCAACGAGTTGGACTGACTGAAGCATTTCGAGCAAACTTGGCAGACGTACGGCTTAACGCCCGTGTGCACCTGCCGGAGATATCTTCGATATTTTTTTTTTTATGAAAAACATTTATTGTGTTGTGGGTATCAGGAACTACGAGTACCATGGTACTATAACACCCAGATCCGGAACAAATATTTGCAGATCACACAAACATTTGTCCCCTAGCGGGAATCGAACCCGCAACCTCTTGCATCTCAGCCGGCTACTCGCCCGCCGCGCCACTGAGGACGCCAAGCTACCGGTGGACTTCTCTAAACAGTCACAGGTAATCTGCGGATGATTGCGGCTCAACGCCGTTAGACGTGACATTCTATGGTGGGAGGGGGGGGGCCTATGTCCAGCGGTAGACGTTCCCGCTGATGATGATGATGATGAAAATGATGATGATGAATATGATGATGATGATGTTAATGGTGATGACGATGATGACAAAGATAATGATGATAACTAATATGATGATGATGATGATAACGAATATGATGATGATGATAGTGGTGATGACGATGATGACAAAGATGATGTTGACGAATATGATGATGATGATGATGATAGTAATAATGATGATGATGATGGTGGTGGTGATGACAGTAATTTGTCGTACCCTGTAGTGCCGGTTGAGCGCAGGCTTTTGGCTGAATCGCTTGTGGCACGTAACGCACGAGTACGGCCGTTCGCCCGTGTGCGTGCGCTCGTGCACGCGCAGCTGGTTGGCATCCGAAAACCGCTTGGCGCAGGAGTCGCACGGGTAAGGGCGCTCGCCCGAGTGACTTCGCTGGTGGTAGCGCAGCGACGCAGCAGACTGACGAATATAATATAATGAGCAACTCATAATGGGTCAAGGTACGGACAGACGTGCTCATTACTAGCACGAAAGCATGCTTTTATTGAGCAAGTGCTCATTAGTAGCACGTGTGCAACATTGCTAGTAATGCTAGCATGCTTATTTAGACCGTGCTAAAAAAACAATCAACGTTTGATTTTCGAGCATGCTAAGTGTCAGTAAATTTAAGATGAAATAACACGAAAAAAAATGCTCACTTTTGGATCGCTTTTTTCGTGTTTTCTTTATAAAAATCGTTAAAGGAACACACTAATTTCCATCATTAAAAACATGTTAATAAATAAAAACGTCAAAAAAGCAATGAAAACCACATAAGAAATATTGGCGCTACGGGTCGGTCAGCTGACCGGGAGCGTTGAACTCGCGCGGCCGGAATAAATGCGTACATTGCTGGATGACAAATACGAAACGAAAATAACTTTTCATTTAAAAAACCGACTTCCGCCATTGTATTGTAACAAACATTATAAAAAAAATAAAAAAAACAGAATTGAGAACCTCCCCCTTTTTGGGAAGTCGGTTAAAAAAGGTTTTCTCCGGTATGAATCACCTCTCAGGCGAAAGCTATTTTATATAGCTATGATATAGGTAGCTTTACCGGTACCTTCAGTATTTGGGAGCCGTCCTTTTACACGCGTATATGGCATTGTAAGGGGGAGGCCTATGTCCAACAGAGGACTTCTACAGGCTAATGATGTTTATTGATGTTTATTTAATTTTGACTACCTTCCTAAGGTTTTTAAGTTCTCATTTACTATGTGTCAGCAACTCCTTGCTCCGAGGCACCTCACAGGCGCTTCTCACCTTGTGGTAAGAAGGACAATTTATGTAAGCCAAGCCGTGTTTGTTGCCTAATTCTTCTAGGCTCGGCCGCGTTGCAACAGGAGTAATTATAGTTTAGAAGACGATTCAAAATGATCCTTGTGATTTTTTTAATCCCTTCGTCGACCAAGACACGTTGTTGGTGACCCGGATGACGAAATCACCGCCGCGAATGCGGGGGCGTCGTCATCCAATCACGACAGAGTAAACACTACACAGATACAGCGACCCCGCCGGCGGGGACTTTAAACTACCTTCAGTACCACACGCCTAAACCGGTACAAGCATGTTCCGGGGCGTTTGCTCCTATCCTCCAGTCTTTTCAGTACCTTCTGTACCACACGCCTAAACCGTTACAAGCATGTTCCGGGGCGTTTTCCTATTCCTCCCAATCTGGCAACGGCCCAAGCCGAGGTCCGTACCTAAGTGGTGCCCTTGCGCTAGTTGCCCCAACCTAATTTTAACGGTTGAGCGCCTTCCGCGCTCACCAAAAGTCCGGTAACGCAGCATCGGCCGTCTGAGGCCAACTGCATTTAGTCCTTAAGAAAAAAAAAAAAAAAAATTTTTTTGACTTTGACGATGATAATGATGCAAGGTATACATTCACACGCATAGAATGTACGCATGTACAACATTATGAAAACGTGAACACTCACCGTGAACTGCACGCCGCATAGCTCGCACACCACATGCTTGGCGTACTTGAGACCGAGGTGCTTCCGGTTCACGTGTGCCGCGAGACGAGACCGGCTGCTGAACGTGGCGCCGCACTGTGAACCAAACCAATCATCACCGTCATCTTTTTTTAACCGACTTCACAAAAATGAGGTTCTCAATTCGGTTGTATTTTTTTTTTAATGTTTGTTACCTCATATCTCCGGTGTTTATGAACCGATTTGGTTTTTTTTTTTATTTGAATAGATAATACTTCCAGATTGGTCCCATTTCAGAATCCAGTTCTGATGATGGAATCCATGAGGAATTGAGGGAACTCCTCAAATATTGTAGGCATACATATGGCGATTTTGATATTTTCAGCAACAAACCAAGCATTTGCATTCAGAAAGTATCATAACCCTTTCACCGCTATGGTTCTTTCATAATTTCTTTTTCATCCAGATATTTAGTCGAATACTATGGCGGAAGTCGGTTTTTTTTAAAAAAAGTTATTTAACTTGAAATGTCTGTATGTTTGTCCAGGTGGAATCTTGCAAATGAGTTTTGAACCAGTACCGCCCAACCGATTGAGCTGAAATTTTTCATACCTGTCAAGTTCAGATGACAATACAATATTATAGTGACGGCGAGCTGATCTGATGATGGAGACGGAAGGTGGACAGCGGTACTCCTCGATGAATAGTTGTAGCCTGGCAGTGTTTGGGCTCATTTTGATTAGCTCACAGTTCCGAATTACTAATTTACTAAATTTACTAAAAGATTTTTTAACAAAAAACTTATTTTTTTTATACTACTCGGCAAGCAAACAAACAAACGACCCACCTGATGGAAAGCAGTTACCGTAGCCTATGGACGCCTGCAACACCAAAGGCATCACACGCGCGCTGCCGACCCTGAGACATAAAGATGAAAAGTCTCATGTGCCTGTAATTACACCGGCACCCGTACCCATCAAACCGAAACACAGCAATGCGAGCACTACTGCTTGTTAAAACAATATGGGTGTTATTATAAAAAATGCCCTTAGTCTGGGTTTAAACCAGGACTAACCAGTCTAGGCTTAAATATCGACCTAGGGTATATACGACTGTAATACAAAAGCAGATGGTTTGTTTTCCAGAAGCAACTTTCGAGCCAGATATTCCGCGCTTATGCCAAAAATTACATAAGCTTGGACTGTCTCTGGTTTATCTAAAACCAGGTAGCCCCCTAGTTTGGCAATGGTCTATAAATTAACAGTTGATTGCTTGTTAAAGGTAAGAATTTGGACATCTCAATTGTGATGTGACACAATCCGTCAGTTTGATACTTTGGAAATTTGCGAAGTAGCGCCAGAATTGATTTCGGAAAACAAACCATCTGCTTTCGTATTTAAAGTCGCATATGCCTAATGTCGATATTTAATCCTAGACTAGTACGCCTGGACTAAATTCAGATTTAGTCCATGTTCTGTAATAAGGTCGTTTAGGTTTTTTTTGTAGCAGTCTTCTATCCTACTATGTACTTAAATAAATTGTAAATAGAATTATGAGATCAGTGAAAAAAAGTTGCATTTAGAGCCAATTTCACCATACTCTGTTAGTAAGTAAATGTCTTGTAAAATCAAACCATTGGTAATAATGGCTCGTCTTTTATATAAGGGACTTGTCGTAGACTCTTCAAATTTTTTTTTATGCAAAGTACTCATTATCTTGAGCAATCGCACGAAGTTTCCTGATCTAGGAAATAATTTTAATTTTTGTACGTAAAAAATCATGAGGTCGCAAGAAAAATTCTTACACAGGGGATCTAGTATAGTCAGGCCGTCGGTAGGTTGTTAGTTTTTTTTTAAACTATGTTGTAGTATTTGTACACAAGAAAACTTCTAATCACAGGCCATATTACAGAAAAATTACCAAAACATAACCTCAAAATAAGATTTTAACAAATTATTTAAAAAAACTATGCATATCCTAAACTTCCACCATGCGGGGGAGGGATCTCCTCCCCCTCCTCCACCCCTCCCCACCCTCAAATATACATATATATATGTACCCTTATGTTAAAGTCCTTCCGTGATAATCTTTGAAATCACCTGTCAAAAAGCATTGTTTAGACTAAACAGTTTTTTAACCGCCTGTTAAAGGCTACACCGGCTGCGTACGCGAAGACGTCGACGTACCATGTCGTTGTAATGTATGGAACTGTATGAGACACGGCACACCGCTTGCGTGACGTGCACGCAAGCGTGTACACACAAAGTGACGCGTGACGTGCTGCAAACTAATCCGTACAGCTAGCACAAGCTAATTAACGCCAATAACGATAGCGAGTCGCTAGTAAGACGATAGTAAATGTCAAATATTAACCAATCAAATTAGAATGATTTCAAACTACCCCGATGTCATTGGCCAATATTACCATTTGCGGTTGTCACGCTAGCGTCTTGGTAACGTGAGTCAGCCTGTGCTAGGCGTACCGGTGTGCTTTGGTCTTTAATGTTGGTGAAATAAAGATGAACCAAATTTTGTTGCTCACCACGTCACAAGGCAGTTGCGCCTGCACAGAGCCGAGGGGGACGACCGGAGACGGGTGCAGAAGCTTCCTCTTGTGTACCTGCAGATAAAGATGATAGACATAATTTTCCATCAAAACAAATAGAACAGGCGGCGGCAGCAAGAATCGTGTAGGAACTTTTTCTGCTCTTTCAAAGGGAGACGTGGTCCTTTTTTATTTTATATCAATTTCTAGTGTAGCTTATAAAGAGCACATGGTAGTGACTTTAAATAAAATAAGTGTATTGCGTGTCTTTTCGAAGGGGTGGAAATTGTCCAGGAACATTCTAGTAAACTAGCCATCGATTTACTAGAACATGACTTGACAGAGGACTTGACGACTGGACATTGCTCTTGTTAATTATCTATGCTACTTGACATTGGCAAAACTGAGTAAGTATATCCACAGATGCGATTTAAAAAAAAAAAGAATCGTGTTCCCATTGAGTTATGAGAATATTTATTGAGTTCCGTTTGCCTTCAGTGTTCCGTGGTCTGGGTGACTCCGATCTTCAATGGTTCCGTGGTCTGGGTGACTCTTACCTTAATGTGTTCCGTCGTCTGGGTGACTCTTATCTTCATGTGTTTCGAGGTCTGGGTGACTCTGATCTTCATGTGTACCAAGGCGAGGTCTAGGTGTCTCTTACCTTAAGTGTTCCGTGGTCTGGATGACTCTTACCTTCATGTGCTCCGAGGTCTGGGTGACTCCGATCTTCATTGGTTCCGTGGTCTGGGTGACTCGTACCACCATGTGTTCCGTGGTCTGGGTGACTCTTACCTCCATGTGTTCCGTGGTGTGGGTAACTCCGATTTACATTGGTTCCGTGGTCTGGGTGACTCTGATCTTCATGTGTACCAAGGCGAGGTCTAGGTGTCTCTTACCGTAAGTGTTCCGTGGTCTGGATGACTCTTACCTTCATGTGCTCCGAGGTCTGGGTGACTCCGATCTTCATTAGTTCCGTGGTCTGAGTGACTCTTACCTTCATGTGCTCCGTCAGAGATCCGTATTCTGGGTGACTCTAGTCTTCAGGAAAGACAGACGACGGCAGCGAGTTCCACTCCTTAGCAGTTCGCATAATAAAGGTGGAACCGAAACGCTTAGTACGAATAGAAGGTATACTAATGAGGTAAGGATGGTACTGAGCCGTGCGCCTGCACCGTACCGTATTCTGGGTGACTCTTACCTTCATGTGCTCAGTCAGAGAACCGAGGTCTGGGTGATTCTGATTGCAGATAAAACATTGGGTGCTGGAATAATAATAAATTTAGATTTAATATTTATTTTAAAAGTAGACGGATTTTATGAAATCAGCGCTGCTCCAGATTATTAAACTAGTATTCGGAACCGTGAGCTGATTGATTACAATAATCGCAAATATGACAAATCTACTGTAAGCCGTCGAGGAACTCCGTTATCAACCTTCCTCCATCATCAGATCAGCTTGCTGACACAACAATATCATATTGTCATCAGAACTTCCGCCATTATATTCGACAACATAACTGGATGAAAAAAAAATGATGAAAAAACCATAGTGGTGAAAGGGTTATGATACTTTCTGAATGCAAATGCTTGATTTGCTGCTGAAAATATCAAAATCGCTATATGTATGCCTACAATATTTGAGGAGTTCCCTCAATTCCTCATGGATTCCATCATCAGAACTGGATTCTGAAAATGAAATGGGATCAATCTGGAAGTATATTAATTCATATAAAAAAAAATCCAAGTCGGTTTATAAACGGCGGAGATATGACGTAACAAAAAAAAAAAATAATACAACTGAACTGAGAACCTCCTCCTTTTTTGTGAAGTCGGTTAAAAATACCGTCGCTACGATAATGCCCACAATATCATATGTCGAGTTGACAAAGCTCACAAACTTTGTCGCCAGCGTGAGCTCGTTCCAAGGCCGAATTACATAACATAACATACATAACATAACACCCAACAGTCACATACATAGTCTTGATCCCACACTAGGATTCCCTGTGTCATAGGTATCAGAAACTACGAATACCATGGTACCATAACACCCAGATCCGAATTGGTCAAGGCATTGCCTATTAGAGGCGACGATGCGGAAGTCCCGCTAGAACTAAAATAACATAACACCCTACTAAACAATTCACACTAGGACTAGGATTCCCCGTGTCGTGGGTATCAAGGAACTACGAATACCATGGTACCATAACACCCAGATCCGAATAGGTCAAGGCATTGCCTATTAGAGGCGACGATGCGGAAGTCCCGCTAGAACTAAATTAACATAACACCCTACTAAACAATTCACACTAGGACTAGGATTCCCCGTGTCGTGGGTATCAAGGAACTACGAATACCATGGTACCATAACACCCAGATCCGAATAGGTCAAGGCATTGCCTATTAGAGGCGACGATGCGGAAGTCCCGCTAGAACTAAATTAACATAACACCCTACTAAACAATTCACACTAGGACTAGGATTCCCCGTGTCGTGGGTATCAAGGAACTACGTTTACCATGGTACCATAACACCCAGACCCGGAACAAATATTTGCAGATCATACTTACATTTGTCCCGTAGCGGGAATCTAAACCGCAACCTCTCGCATCTCAGCCGGTTACTCGCCCGCCGCGACACAGAGGTCATCAAATTCTAAGGTCACATTTAAATCTAAGATAAGATAAGAAGTTACCTGCTCTGGTTACTTTTATGTCTGAAGGAGCTCAGCAGATGTCTGTGATAGGCTTCCAAACTCACAAACTGTATACTACAACTCGCGCAAAACCTGTCTGCCGCCGACACTGAACAATTTTCTTCCTGTAAGCAAGATTCAAGATTCAATCGTTCATTTGCAAAGAATACACATAATTTTTACACGGTAAGGTCTTAAATCTATGCAAGTATGCTAATTTGTATCAGTTTATTATGTGAATATATAAGTATTAGGATTATACTCAGGTAGGTATTAGTCAATATTGTTAATAACTTCTTACATATTTTAATTAATTTAG
This sequence comes from Epirrita christyi, assembly GCA_951392215.1. Classification (NCBI taxonomy): domain Eukaryota; kingdom Metazoa; phylum Arthropoda; class Insecta; order Lepidoptera; family Geometridae; genus Epirrita; species Epirrita christyi. Next base: position 5,259,110 of record OX595860.1, on the reverse strand, counting down.
AATACTGCTTAGTTTTGCTTTGTAGGTACACCGCAGTCTATTATAGCGTTGCTCATTTCGTTCCATCCAAAGGTTGCCTAGAAGAGATCGCTTTCAGCGTAAAGGCCACCCATTGCATTGCCTTTCTATAGTAATATTACTTTATATAATTCGTGAGGCGATCGAGATAAACCGGCATCCGAATTTTAACCGAGACCAGGGCTGGGGAATATCTCCTTCTTGGAGACCGGTATTGAACTCCGCGACTGCTGACCGGGACTGTGGCCGAGGTGTTCTGGAATGTGATACAATTAGCACAGTGTGTACGCAGCTTTTTGTCGGTAACGCGATTGACGCGAGCGACGGTGAACGGGTTGCTGCCTCTCCCCCGCCGCCCCCGCCGCCTGCCCCATTGTCCAGTCGGGCTGAACGTGCGGAGCGGCGGAGCCAAGCTAGTTCTCGTCGCACGACCTTTGAGCGTGGTCGCGGTCGGTGCTCATGAGGAAGGACCTCAAAATGGTCAACGAAACGTCAGCAGGAGAATAGTAAAGTACGTGGTGTATAGTCGTAATTTTTCTAAAATGATACCAAGCCACGATAATTTCAATTCTATTGTAATATTACTTGTTTATTGTTTCTGTGGTAATCAATAAAGTGTTAATCTATCTATCTAGTCGATGCATTCAGCCTGCATGCAGGCGTACAAATATATAAATCTAAAATTAATTAAGAATTTTAATTTAAAAACAATTAACCCTCTTATTCATAATCAATCTTTCAGCGGGCTCCTTTCAGCTTTCATATACACAATATTATACATATGATACACATCCCCCGCGCACATCTCTCGCATCACATCCCTCGCGCACATTCCTCGCACACATCCCTCGCTTGTTTTGTACGTATAAAAACCTCGCTAGCTAAGCCGTTTCCACCCACAGGGCGGTTGTTCTGATAAATAAGGCGTGCTCGATTTTTGGGTCGGACTGGGTCGGCTATTTGCCCGACCGAGCCCTAGTTGTAAACAATCTTGTAAGCATTAAATGAATTACTATGAAATAATGATATTTTACACAACAATGGCACTTATGTCCTTATGTTTACTCTAAAGCTCACTAACGAAACATACATTTAGAACAAAATAATGAAGGAAAACTACAATTTCAATGAAAACGTTGAAGCACTTGTGTAAAGTCAACCCAGGCCGATACTGGCTTTGCCTCGTACCACAATGCACAATATTACACTCGGGCATTGTGAAATCCAACTTGTGTAGTAAAAAATATAGGTATTTGCTAATAAAATAGTGAAAATTTACGAAAACACAAAAAGTAAACAAAACTTTGAATGAAGGCAATCAAAGGTTACAGAGTATTAAATGAATGGTTGAATGGCAAGCTAATGGTGGGCAATTTTCATACAAAATAAATGTTACTGCCACTCTATTTTGTTCCTTGCTCCAAGTTTCCACCAGAGCTACACTGAGCGAGGCTAGGTAAATTAAGGTGAATGCTCTCGTTGCCTTGCCCATACAAAATAATTTAAGTATTTTTTCAATCCACAGATTGTCGTTCTTTATATCGTATTTTTTTTTCGATTTTCTAATGATTATCGTACTCGCAAATGGTTGTTTCAAATAAAAATTTACTAAGGGTAATTTTTAAAATTAGTTTGAAATACGACCAATTTTACGTATGTGTGAGTGTTTTTAATGTCCATTTTGAGTCGCCACCTACCATCGAAGCGTGATATTTTTACGCAGAGCACCCTGTTTTGTTTAATTTGACAGAGATGGCGGTTAAATGGACCTCGAGCACCGAGTTTTGAGAAAGATAGTGAAAGATGGCGCTAAATAAATAAAAGTATGCCTCGCGTTATTTTCGGGTCTGTCACCAAACTTGCGAAACGCGACGTTGCCAGGCAACGCTACGTCACAAGTTTAGTGCTTGCTAGTCACCCGTAATTATTAGGCTTTATGAGCTGGCTCTGATAGGGTTGCCAACCGTTCGTTATAATCATAGTTTACAAAGTTATTTGCGGCTATGTTCTTTATACTTTGCAATATCAACAAAGTAGGTACCTTCGAGAAAATACTTTATTGTAACGTACTTTATTGAAACTCAAGTTTCAGTTTTATAAAATAAAAATAAAACAACGAAAGAATATGTAAAAACTATACTTTCGTAACTTCATTCGCAGCAATAAAAATAGTAGATTGTATCATAAGGGAGCAAAATAATATTTTTACGGCGAGGGCGCTTTTTTGAATCCAGAACGAAGTGAGGGATTCTAGAGTAGAATCCCGAGCATAGCGAGGGATTCTTTAGTAGAATCCCGAACGTAGCGAGGGATTCAAAGTACGTCGCCCGAGCCAAAAATATATTTTGCGCCCGAGTGTTACACTCTACTTTTCATCACCCACTATGAGAAAATAAAAGGCACCTCATATTTTATTTCAAAACAAAACCATGAATTTCTAACAATCCGTGAATAACTTATCATTTAAAAAAAAGACTTCCGCCGTTGTATTCGACTAAATATTTGGATGAAAAAAAAATTATGAAAGAACCATAGTGGTGAAAGGATTATGATACTTTCTGAATGCAAATGCTTGGTTTGTTGCTGAAAATATCAAAATCGCCATATGTATGCCTACAATATTTGAGAGTTCCCTCAATTCCTCGTGGATTCCATCATCAGAACTGGATTCTGAAAAAAATGGGACCAATCTGGAAGTATATCTATTCAAATAAAAAAAGAATTTTCCAAATCGGTTCATAAACGCCGGAGATATGAGGTAACATTAAAAAAAAATACAACCGAATTTAGAACCTCCTCCTTTTTGTAAAGTCGGTTAAAAATGACGAAATCGCGGGCCGTCGTTTCTAATTTGTTTTTTTTTATTCAGCCGGTGGCGCGACTATGGGCCGTCGTACCAGCCAGTATTTATTTAAACAATATTTGCGTTCGCCTTCTTTGGCGCTGAACACTAAGATGATCCAAATTTAAAAAGGGCGCGGAAAAGATAATTGCGGCGTACTTATTTGTGTTTGATTCTTTTCAAGATGTTCCAAATTCAAAAAGGGCCGTAAAAGATAATTGCGGCGCACTTATTTGAGTTCGATATATTCCAAATTTAAAAAGTGCGCGGCAAAGATAATTGCGGCGCACTTATAGAAGCTTCATACAGAAAACACCACCTTTGGGTGCACTTAAAGGCGAACCAAGTCGTCCTTTTCGAATAGATGGGATGAAAAAAATATTACTAGTCATTGACCGAGCGAGCAAAGCAAGGTAAGTCCTTGCAATATAATATGGCAAAATTTGCTATCGTCTGTTCGGATGTATGTACCTATGTACGTATGTACTCGCGTACGTCGCATTTTTCAATTAATCTTGATGAAACTTGATATATGTACTTACTTATATATTTATTTTACAATATAGTTTTTGAGAAAAAATAAAAATGAAAACCAATATTACGTGAGCTCTCATTTGTTAGAGTTTCAACGACTTGTGGTTCAAGTAAGATTGGGTATATGCTAGATCGGACTATGGATGCGATTTTTAAACTTTATCGAAAAACAAGATAGTTTGTGCTCTTGAGGTATTCTGTTCGCAAAACTACTAGTTTTTATAATCCGACCGTGTACCGTGCTGTGATTCAGAAACTCGGTGTAGCAACCCTGATAATATATCAATATCAAAGTGTAGTATGAAGTTGTCATCTCGCTCCTTAAATGCAAAAGAGCCACAAGTCGAAAATTCATTTTTTTACTGGAAAGCCTATCAAAGTTTTGATAGTAGTTTTTTTTGTATTACTTTATAAATCTTTTTTTTCTACATATATGTATGGTATATTATAAGATGCGTATTTTGAACCTTACACTACCTTGAAATTTACATTGAGATCAATGTAATTAAATGCGGAAGAAACTTATCCATAACTATCACCTCTTCATCTAGCAATATTACAAAATAAAATACTCCATAAATCTTTGACTTACTAGTAGTAACGATGAGATCTACGATCAATAATATCTAAGTCATCGCAGTAATCTCATTAAGTGTTTCATTATTATACATAAAAATCCTTTAGCTTAAATAATCAATTTTAAAATAAGTAAGTATAAAAAGTTTAACATTACTTTGGGATTACATCCTTTTCAATCAGTTTTAGGATGCTTTGTTTTTTGTCTCAGCAACTTGTAGCTTTTTGATATTATTTTATATTATTTACTTGGGAAAAATCTGTATCCTGAGAAGTTTTGTATAAAAATATATTTTAATGTTGTTGATCAGTTTTAATAACTTTGAGGTCTGCTCTTTACGACTCTTCCTTTGGAAATCTATGTCAAGAGGCTAAACACTAGGAAGTACTGAATCAACTGATTGGTAATCAATCATCTGTACTGCTGTCTGAGCTTGAAGATGAGGATTCACTTGAGTATATCTGAATCGCTGTCTGTACTTTCCTCAATGACTAAATTTATTCATTGCTCTGGACTTCCAAAATCAGATAATGTTTTCATCAAGTAACGATAGGCTAGGATTGTGTTGGCTGTCTGTCTGGTATGGAATTTGTACCGTTTTTGATGAAGCGATTAAGATAGAGACTCCAGTGAATCCTCATCTATAAGCTCAGACAGCAGTACAGACGATTGATTACCAATCAGTTATGATTCAGAACCTCTTAGTGTTCAGCCTCTTGGCATAGATTTTCAAAGGAAGAGTTGTAAAGGCATAATATATTTTTATACAAAACTTCTCAGGATACAGATTTTTCCCAAGTAAATAAAATAAAATAATATCAAAAAGCTACAAGTTGCTGAGACAAAAAACAGGGCATCCTAAAACTGATTGAAAAGGATGTGATCCCAAAGTAATTTTAATAATCTTAAAAGTGATTATTTAATTCAAAGGATACTTATGTATAATACTGAAACACTGTATTTTAAGACTGATTGTACAGACTGATTGTAATAACAGTCATTTAACAAATATTGCATGTTTGTTTATAAACAATTACAACCATAATCACGGTAATCTTATATGCAAAACAGACACATTTCCAAGTACTGCGGTTTCGTTTTAATAAAATAGTAATCAAACTTATTGAACTTTCATTCAAAAGAAACGCATTCCAAAACCTGACACTTTTATGTTTCGTAATAAAGCTATTATTATTATTATTATTAACTGGAAAGATGGCTGCTTTGCTGTGAAGTTAGTCATCAAAGTCTCAAAATGCTAAATGGGTAGTTGTGTGATTGAACTATTTTAAACGCTAAAACCATGGGTGTCTTTTTCGAATATAAAAATTGGAATCATCTAAATGCCATTTTTGCATTAAAAACGATATTGAAATTTTTTGATTTGTGGCCCTGTTGAATTTAAGGTGTTCTGTTTGTCTGTGGTTACCTAGCCCAGTGCACTTATTTCTCCCTATATGTTCCTTGACTTTTTTCTCTATGGTCCTTGTCTATGGTGCACTGTGGGTGTCATGCGATTAATTTTCTTTGGGGCGGTGTCTTTGAAACGAGTGCAAGCCAGGTTATAACGGTTTCACGGTGAAATTTCGTAAGTAAACAGATATTTACATAATTTTAATGTGTTACCTACTAGTAGAGTAGTACTATTATAGAAGATGCCTGCCCTTTGTTTGAAGCCTTCGTTGTTGTTGTTGTTGGACATAGGCCTTCCCCTTAGAATGCCACGACGAACGGTATTGAGCCGCCTCCATCCACCGACTCCCCGCGACGTTTATAATGTCTTTATTCCATCGAGTGGAGAGCTTTCCTCTAACGCGTCGTCCGGTTTGTGGTCGCCACTCGAGAACCTTTATTCTCCAACGGTTATCACTTCTTCGAGCTATATGACCTGCCCACTGCCACTAATTCTGAGAGCTATGTCGGTGACCTTGGTTCTTCTACGGATTTCCTCATTTCGGATTCTATCACGTGGTGAAACTCCTAGCATAGCTCTCTCCATAGCCCGTTGCGCAACTTTGAGCTTGTCTATACGGCCAATAGTTAGCGACCACGTCTCAGTGCCGTAAGTCAACACTGGCGTGTAGACTTTCGTCTTGAGGCTCTGCGGTATCGGCGACGAGAAGATTTTTTTTTATACTACTTGGCAAGCAGACAAGCATACGGCCCACCTGATGGAAAGCAGTTACCGTAGCCTATGGACGCCTGCAACACCAAAGGCATCACAAGCGCGCTGCCGACCCTGAGACATAATGTGAAAAGTCTCATGTGCCTGTAATTTCACTGGCACCCGTACCCTTCAAACCGAAACAGAGCAATGCGAACACTACTGCTTGGTGGCAGAAATAGGTACGGTGGTAGTACTTCCCCGGACGAACTCTTTCACAAGAAGTTTTCACAAAACCAACAAACTAGATATGGCGTAGTTTCCCGAACGCTGCCCATCCGAGTTGGATTCGTCGGTTGACCTCTTCATCTCATCACATCACACTAATATTATAAATGCGAAAGTTTATAAGTATGTTTGTTACTTCTTCACGCCCAAACGGCTGAACGGATTTGACTGAAATTTGGAATGAAGATACCTAATAATAATAATAATAATAATAAGCAAGCAAGTACCTTGACTTGGCCCACGAGATTACCGCCATGTGGGATGTGGATTCGACGATTATCGTCCCGATAGTTGTTTCTGTGAATGGCCTTATACCTTGAGAGGCTCTCACTAAATGGTTGGATCAACGGTCAGATTCAGAAGGCAGTACTCCTGGACTCGGCACGCATAGTCAGGAGGTTCCTCTCTCTGCAGCCCTAGCCTCCGACCGCTTGGGCCTTTGCTCCGCGGTCGGTGGTTTACCGTTTTGTAATATTTTTTTTACTATACTGTTTTTATATACTATTTGTTTTTATAGATAAGTAGTATTTCTTTATAGTGAAAAATGTATTTTATAACGAGTTTTAAAATAAATCAACGTCATAATAATAATATCATGGTTCACGCAGGTGAAACCGCGAGGCGCAGCTCGATATTTATATTACTTGAAATATCTTTAAAAATTTAATGAATGAAAATGTAATAAGTAAATATGTTATGTTTTCAGATCTTATCTAACACCAAGCTCCCAATTTATGGACGAAATATTTTGAAGCCGAAATTGACGAAGCTGACTCTGGTTGCACGAAAAATAATAATGCACAACAGCAGTCAGCCAGATTTGATGGCAGAAGATTTGAGAAATGGTCCACAACATGAACAGCATGGAAATGATTTATACGTTACTCACAGATCGGAACGTTTTTTTTTTATGCTACTTGGCAAGCAGACAAGCTTACGGCCCACCAGATGGAAAGCAGTTGCCGCAGCCTATGAACGCTTGTAACACCAGAGGCATTACACACGCGCTACCGACCCTGAGACATAAAGATGAAAAGTCTCATGTGCCTGTAATTTCACCGGCACCCGTACCCTTCAAACCGAAACACAGCAATGCGAACACTACTGCTTGGCGGCAGAAATAGGTACAGTGGTAGTACTTCCCCGGACGAACTCTTTCACAAGAAGTTCTACTACTAACAAAACTACTAACTAGTCGTCTGACTGCGAGTCAATTTGGAATAGTGAGAGAGGCAGATTGTTGATTGTTTATCCAATATCATATATTTCCAACACAGTAATATTTGTACACTGTTATGTTTGCAAACGCCGTATCACCACACCCTATAAATGAGTTTATCAGCAGCATGATGCTAAAGCTGGTAGCATTTTTCAAAAATGCGATTTTATCTGAAATATATATTGAGACGTGTTCGGAAAAATGCAAAGTGCGTAGATCTCAATGAAATGACATCATGTACGTTATTTTTTCTCATACAAAAAACCCTTACAACATTGTCTAAAACAAAACTATATCAAAAAAATGTATTTTTTTCTAGCCACTGATGATCAACCAGAATTAGCAAGCTGAAGTGGCAATGGGAAGGTCATATAGCTCGCAGAACTGATAACCGTTTGAGAATAAAGGTTCTCGAGTGGCGACCGAAAAACGGACGAGGCTGTAGAGGAAGGCCCTCCACTCGATGGACTAAAGGCATTATGAACGTCACAGGAAATCTGTGGATGGAGGCGGCTCAAGACCGTTCGTCGTGGCACTCTAGGGGACACCTAAGTGGACTTCTACAGGCTGATGATAATGTAGTTGATCATCAGATCAACTACATCTAATGATGATGAAGATGATACCTCATATCTCCGGCGTTTATGAACCGATTTAGAAAATTCTTTTTTTATTTGAATAGATATATGTACTTCCAGATTGGTCCCATTTTTTTCAAAACCCAGTTCTGATGATAGAATCCATGAGGAATTGAGGGAACTCCTCAAATATTTTAGGCATACATATGGCGATTTTGATATTTTCAGCAACAAACCAAGCATTTGCATTCAGAAAGTATCATAATCCTTTCACCACTATGGTTCTTTCATCATTTTTTTTTCATCCTAATATTTAGTCGAATACAATGGCGGAAGTCGGTTTTTTAAATGAAAAGTTATATTTAGAAGAGATGCAATGGGCACTAATGGTAACAATTAATACAATATACGAAGACAAAATGTGCAGTTGCACTGATCGCTTACCTATTGATGAATATTTGTTGTCAGTGTATGATATTTCTAGTGGAAAATACTTGTAATTATAAACCAATAAAAATACCTAATCTGTTTGTTTTTTCTTTTTATTAATTTCTGTAAAAAGACATTCATTTTTGTGGGGGTGTTTGCCATAATTACCACCCTTGGCAGGTTGATTGGTGATTGCAGTATCGGTTACTCAGATGGATGCTGCTGCCCATGCCCTGGTGTAAACCCTTAAACGGCTTTTCCGACATCCACGGGAGGAGGATTATAGATTCTACGCTGCACACCACGGCACTTTTTATAGGGTGGCAGGAAGTCGGTGGATGGTGGCGGCTCATCCCTTCTAACAATTTTCTTTAACGCCATCATTATCGAGATACCTTATAAACATTTTTTTAACGCCATCTATATAACATCTGGGGATAATGACAACGCCATCTAGTGAAAAACAAAACAGTGAATGTAGAAGTGTGCGTGCGTGTAATTACATGAGGCAAATTGTCAGATCTTATTTATAGTGAATTTGAAATTTCTAACGATTCTTTAACGAAAATTCATGCTGCATCAAATTCTATGACCTACACCGTGCTCGCTAACGGTAAAATTACTCACTAAAGACGCTCGAGTTTTGAACAAAAAATAAAAAAGTCAATATCTGTTTTTCCACGCCATCTAGCGTGAAACGAGCTTTAAGTAATCGAAAGCATCCCCCTTAAGTGATTCTATTGGTTCTTAACAAACACATCCCTCGCTATCTCTGGAAACGCTGTCTAATATTATTAGCAGGTATTCAATAGGCGGGAACATGATTTAGCGCAGGAAATTCCATCTTCATTTACCTCTAGAACCTAGAGCTATATTATTATTGTTATTTATAATACACAGGCAGCTTGGCTCTCGGAGCTGATGCGTTTATGTCTTAGCCCTTGTCATTGCAATTTATATGTTTGTCCAGTCTATTTTTGAAAGAGATCACTGAGGGGGCACTGAGGCCCAATTCTCTAAGTTATTTTAAAACTACACTGAAAGTTGACCGAATCGAGACTGAATTGTAAAGTGACTGAAAGTTGAATTTCTAGTCCCTTATAAATAACAATTTAGTCTACTTTCAATTCATGGTGACCACCATTAGAGTAGGATAGTTATACATATATAATTGGAAAGAGTAAAGAGAGACTCCATCTACTTATGCTAAAATTAACGAAAAAAACTTTGAATCGTTCAAGTTTCAGTCACATTTCGATATAATCACATTACAGTGTTGTATTTTATGTTTAGAGAATACCATTTCTGACATTTAAGACATCGACACAAGATCGAAACATGATCCGAACTCTATTTTAACAATTTTTTAGTAAGTGAATTGGGCCTCAGATCACTGAGTCTGGTTACCGGTTCCAAGTGTTCACAACGCGATTCGGCAATATATGCATCCTCGGATTGCTGGTACTTGGCCCGCGTTGCAGCTTCAGCGTGTTTCCTCTCAACCCTATGTTATTGTTCATAGTATAGTGTCTGTGATAGATCTGGTATAGGTCGCGCAACGCGTTATGAGCGCTCGGCGAAAGTGGTGGGGTTGATTGCGCATGTGTACATGTGTGCGCGTCTGTATCTAGGGAGCGCGAGACGCTAGTGCGGGGCGCGCGGCGACTGATCAACCAATACGTGCCGGCGCTGGCTGCCGTTCCCGTCGCGCCTCTCTCCCCCCCCCGCTAAACAGACTCAAAAAATTACTACTGCGCATTGAAGGTCAACGCTCATAACTCGTTGCGCGACCTGTATTGTGTAAACTGTAGTGGCTGTTAAGGATCTTGTAGGTCTTTATTAGGTCTGAGTATAGAATTTCCTTGTTGCAAATAAGTAGGGTATATAAGATATATTACCTCAGTGTCTCGTTTGTGCGTTTTGCTCTTGTGCAGTAATAATCCATTTTTTCCGACAAAGCTATATCCGCACAGATTGCAAACGCTTTCAGTGGGGTGATTCTTGCGTGTGTGCGTCAAATATGACGTTCTTTTCCTAGAACAAGGTTACCAATAGATCGTCTGACATTCGTCGCAACACAAATACTAATATATAAATAAATAAATGCTGGAAATATTCCACGCAATATTATCTAGCCCTAGATAACTGATATACTTAATACAATACATTCCATAGATAGATATTTTTAATTATACATAGAAAAATACCTGAACAAATATTTGCAGGTCCTACAAATATTTGTTCCGAGGCGGGAATCGAACCCGCAACCTCCTGCGTCACAGGCGAACCTTCGCCCAGCGCGCCACAGAGGTCGACAAATATGGCCTTGACGACCTCTGTGGCGCGGCAGACGAGTAGCCGGCTGAGATGCGAGTGGTTGCGAGTTCGCTTCCCGTTGCGGAACAAATGTTTGTTTGCTCTGCAAATATTTGTTCCGGGTCCATATGTGGTACCATAGTACTCGTAGTTCCTGATACCCATGACACTGGGAATCCTAGTGTGTGATCAAGACAACGTACGAGACTGTTGGGTGTTATGTTATAAATAAAAATGTATGTATGTCTCTTTGTATGTGTGTTTGTTCATATGCTGATCCACACTTACATTTCTATGTGTCGTGTGTACTACACATTGGAACTGCGAGTACCATGGTACCACAACACACAGACACGGAACTTATTTGCAATAATACAAACATTTATCCCGCAGCGACAAATAAACACGTACCTCTTGCGTACCACTTAAGCAGTAAGACAAAACGTAGATGAAAGATGATTATTAAGATTAATGAAAAAAATACTTTTACTATTCAATTAAAATGTGATTACTGATCCAAAATAATTTCCTGTACAGCAAAAATAATAATTGGTGTTCATTTATACATTGGAAAGTTATGGATGAATTCAATACCTTCTTTTTCTGAAATCGTAAGACATACTTGAACTTTTGGCCGCAAAGCTGGCATTCGAACGTGAATCCTTCGTGCCATTTCTCGTGGTCCCGCGCTTGGTTGCTGAAACAAAAGAGAAAGCTACGTCAAATACAATAGGTAAGTACCTATTGTATAGTACACCTATTGTATACTGCACCTTTTGTATACTTACTTCACCTATTTCCAATTGTATAATGGACCTATTGTATACTGTACTTATTGTATACAGCACCTATTGTTTACTGTGCCTATTGTATACTGCACTTAGTGTATACTGGACCTATTGAATACTGCACCTATTGTATACTGGACCTATTTTATACTGCACCTATTGTATACTGCATCTATTGTATACTGTACCTGTTCGGGTTTACACCGAACACGCAATTCTGTTAATTTTAGCCTCACAAGCAAAATGCACCAATGCCTATATAAATCGAGCCAGTTCGTAATAAGAGGCCCAGTTCTCTAATTTAAAAACATTTCAGTCACAATATAATCTCGTGTCAGTCGCACTGTCTTGTATAGTAACTATTACTTATTCTTCGCAAGAAACGCGAAGATTAAGTAATAGTTACTATACGTGGCAGTGCGACTGAGACGAGATTATACTGCGAATTGAATGTTTCTAAATTAGAGAATTGGGCCTCAGTACAGCCGCCGAGAAGGCGGCGTTTGTTCATTTACCAAAAAAACCACTTACCATAACTAAAACCCTATACCATCTAATTGTAATTCAAAAGGGGCTGGGGTTGGGGGGGCGATAAGATCTCTGTGCAAACTGTTTGCCGCCGACTGAGTGCAAATTTGTGGCGAACTGACATTCGAGTTAGCTGCACACTCAGATCAAATTACCGGCTGGAGCCGGTTTTCCTGTGAATCAGCCGCCCACTGAGACAGTAGGCGCGCGTAAAGTGTGTGACACACGTAACACAGATGCGGTAAGATATCTGTATCTGAGCGCGTATCTGTCCATATCGCTCTCTATACTAAACTCAAGGAGTAACACGCACGTAGCAGATCACTTTTATTTTACCGTCATAGGCACCGACATATATCAAAAGATGGACAGATTATATACAAATTGAAATACAATACAGTTTGAAGGTTTCCGCGTGAATGTATCATTTTCGTATATTATCGTATCTGCTACGTGTGTGATACCTTCAGATGCGATAGGTTTTTATACGCATATAAAATATTACCGCGTCTGCTGCGTGTGTGATGCAGTTAACTCTGCAAAATGCGTAGAGTGAGCGCAAAACTAGCAAAGTGTGAACACTCCATTTCAAATAATAAGAATGAACAGTCAAATTAGGTGATTTTTTGCAAAAGTGTGGAACTAATTAGATGTAGTCATGAAAACTTTTCTAATTGTTTTGTATGGCTTAAAAATCACCTCTAATAATAAGCATCAGTAAATTCACTCTCCGGAACAGGGTGAAATAGGGTGAAAACCATAAAAATATCCGTAACTTAATGGGGGAAATAGAAGTAGTCGGTGCAATTTGGCATAGATTTTGAACCGTTATGATCTACATTTGCACCAAGTATTTTTTAAATCCGACATACGGAACATACAAAAAAAACTTTTCGTGGTTATTACGGCTCCGGGAAAATTAAGGTAGTCGGTTCAAATTGATAGGCATATCAGAAAAATGTTCGAAATACATTACCAGGTTTGCACCATGGTGCGTCTCACGGAAGGCACTTTTCCATATTTTATTGGCGCTCTACTTCGAGGAAAATTAATGTACTTCTGGAAATCGACTTAAACTTATTCATTTAATTAGTACTACATCCGCCGGAAGTTTTATACTGGTTTTTTTTTACGGAAGATGCATTTGTTCAACACTGTGTTCCCTACATGCACGTGGTTTTTATTAAAATCATAATGCACTAAGACAGTCTCTCTATACGTAATTTAACTTGCATCAAGTAATTTCTTTCTATTTTAAAATTTACGGCCTTTTTAAGTTTGTACCTAATATTTAAAAGGGTTCCGTAAGCGCCAGAAACGGTGCAAACCTAGGATAAGCTTCTTTTCGTGTCATCTAACGTTTCCATAAGAATCCACGACTACACGACTTAGGTCCACACTTTTTGCTAATTTGCCTGTACTAGAAGGAAGGCGAAAAAGAACAATCGAGAGGAAGGAAGAATCAATCAATGCAATTAATTAATCGATGGAAGGGCGTACTAAACCGATACGCCGCTAACTCAGTCGGCGGCGAACAGTTTGCCTTTGGGGACACAGCGTTATAGACAACTCACGTAGTATGAGACACGTGCTCGCATTTGTTGCACTTGAAGTATCTGGCGTGCGCTGTCACCGCGTGCGTACGGAGCAATCGCGAGCTGTGGTAACGCAACGCACACACGTCGCATTTGTATATTCCGCTGCTCTGAGAATAAAATATTAAGATACAAAATGGTCGTCAATTCATGCTTTTATAAAAATCACAAAAGTTAGTTGGAATACGACTTATGTGTTTCAATGAAGAGTTAAAGATAAAGACACACTAGGATACCTAGTGTTGTGAGAAGTCTGCCTCTGCCAATAGTGACCGTATTGGAAGATCAATACTCACAATCTCACATAACTCGTCATGCTTCTTTTCCACGTGGTTGCTATATGTGACCTCATTGACGAATATACTGCTGCCGCCTGTCTCAATATTCACAATATCACATACCTCGTCATGCTTCTTCTCCACGTGGTTGCTATATGTGACCTCATTGACGAATATACTGCTGCCGCCTGTCTCAATACTCACAATATCACATATCTCGTCATGCTTCTTCTCCACGTGGTTGCTATATGTGACCTCATTGACGAATATACTGCTGCCGCCTGTCTCAATACTCACAATATCACATACCTAGTCATGCTTCTTCTCCACGTGGTTGCTATAAATGACCTTGTTGCCAAATATTTGAATACTACTGCCGCTGTCTCAATACTAACACACCTCGTCATGCTTCTCCACGTGGTTGCTATAAGTGACCTCGTTGACGAATCCCTTGTAGCACAGATGACACTTGAACGGAGAGTTGAGGTAGTTGAGTGACTTGGCCCGTGCCATTACCACCTCAATTTGCTGCTCTTTAGAGAGGGTCACTTCGTGTGCATCTATTTTGACATCTGTAACAAAGTCTACTACTTCGTGTCACGCATTCTTTCTTGATCACCCAGCTTTAGGTCAGTGCTTAATGTATGATGGCTTTGAAGTACCAGTGTGGGGAAACGAATCAGTGCGCTCACATAGGCTCATTTCATGCTTAAGTCACAAGTCTTTGTATTTTTAGTACTAGGATATGGCGGTTTCTCACTGTGCTTTCCTTCACCGTTTAGAGATTATGAAATAGAGTAGTACACGCGTGGGGTGAATGAATTGCTTGCTGTCCTAGAGTAGGACGACCACAAAAGACACAGTGAGGAAGGTGATTCGTTATCACCAGCCTATTTACCCCTCCCTCCTCCCTCAATGAATACAACAATAACAACAATACAACACAATAGGACAAAGAAGAAGAGAAGTGTGGATGGATTTGCCATAATCACCACGCTTGGCAGGCGGATTGGTGATCGCAGTTTAGTGTTAAGTACTCAGGTGGATGCTGCTGCCCATCCCCTGGTGTAATCCCTTAGTAAGGCTTTAACTAAATCTAAGGGGGGAGATGGAGGGATCTGTTCTTAGGCCGGACATACCACGGCACGAAAGGTGATTAATAAGCTGATATATATTTATATATTCAAATAAATTAGAGCGGCCTAGGCCGATTATACCAATTAATTAATAAACTAATTTACACACGTATTACAACAAAAATAAATATTATATTAAACAATGAATAAAATTATTGTATATTATGAACCTACACGATAAAAAAATACAAATTAGTACCAAAAAACTTCATAAAAGATATCATTGAGTTTGAGACAAATAAAAAATAAAAATACTTACAAATAATATTTAAAAAAAAGATGTCAAAAAACAATATAATAACAAAAATCCTACCTTTCCGATACCCTCGTTTTTGTCTCTTTATTTTGACCTGTTTCACAATTTCCCTGGCAACTTTGAATGCGTTCAGTGGAACATTGTCATCGGAGTCTGATGATGGGATATGGTCTGCGGTTTCGTGGTCAGTATCCATTTTCACATCACCAGCAGGAACGTCTAAAAAATTTTAAAATCATAATTATCACTAGAAACGGGATATTTACCATGATTTTTGAGCTTTTTTTTTTGTCCTGTGGTGAGAATGTGTAGGAATCGGAAAAATTGTGTGGTACCAGTTGCTCGTCCGGATACCGTTAGTGTGGTGTGTCGTGATGGAGTTAAGTGTGACACTGAAACTGATGGTAGGGGTGTTCGTAATAAAAGAGTGAGAAAGAGGGTAGTTCGTTACGGCTACCAATAACAATAAATCTACTCGCAAAGACTTCTGTTTACCCGTGATCTAGTTTCAATAAAAATCAATTTTGAAAATTTTTGTTTTTTTTTCTCATTTTGACTGATACAATCGTATTCCGTTGACCTTACGCTATTTGTCAATAGATTATTTTTGTTTTTTTTTACATTTTGACAGGGGCGATCGTCCCTTCTGATGGTCTAACTCTAGTGGTTAAGTAAAACTTCTTAAATTCAATATTTAAAATACTTTTCCTCCATGTAGCATGGCTGTGGGACACCGTATAAGTAACCGTTGATGCTTAATTTGTTCACCTGATTCATTTTCAATCACATCATTTCTGACACAGTATTCAACTGATTCCTCTTTCATTACCACTGTAGTTTCATGCTTCAAATCCTTTGACAAAACCACTTCAATCTTTGAGACAG
Organism: Epirrita christyi; assembly: GCA_951392215.1. Classification (NCBI taxonomy): domain Eukaryota; kingdom Metazoa; phylum Arthropoda; class Insecta; order Lepidoptera; family Geometridae; genus Epirrita; species Epirrita christyi. The sequence continues at coordinate 5,242,739 of OX595860.1, read as the reverse complement.
ATAGGTCGAGCAGGCATATTGACTCGATAGGCGTCACGGAGTAGTTGTGTGCCGACACTCGGTCAAGTAACAGGACTGCGTCACGAGATAACTGGAATAATAATAATTTTGATTAACTTCATGCACATAATTATCATCATCATAACCAAAAAGTCCTACGCTCTCCAGGTTCAGGCGAGGTACAAGAATGAGCTCCTTAAGGGTGCGCTCCGACATATAATGCTGATTTGCCTAGTTATTGTGAGTAAACTAGATATCACATCAATATAAAATCTGAAATACGTGATTTTTTATCCGTGACTAAGTCAGAAACACAATTGACAGACATTTAATCGTTTTTTTTTTTAAGTTATGCCTTTAAACTAGTTTTTTTGAAATTTCTAGGAAACAACTTCAGTCACATATCCATAATAAATACTCACCGAAGGAAACTATAGTTTATCATCCATGACCAAACCAAAATTTACCTAGACTAATTAGTATTCTCATAATAAATTAAATAATATTTGAGACTTTACTTCTGTGCAAGATACGGTCGTGCAATATGCAATCTTAGGCCAGGGCCACAGTGCGGGCCTAGCGCGGGTGCGACGGCAGACGCGAAATATCAAACATATAAAACCGCCGTTTGCGTTCAGTGTGGCTAAGGCGGGCGCCTAGCGCGACGGTCATGAGCGAGTAGCGCGCGTTTTTTCAAACGTTCCTATCCGCGCGGTATGGCCAAACTACGGGCCTAGTAGGCAAGCGTCTCAATGCGCGGGTGGCGGGGATATCGAACCAGTTTGGTCTTATCCGCGTCTAATAGCTCGCGCGTCACTGTGGCCACCCACACGCACCCGTCGTCGCGCCTGCAAACGCCCCCGTCCCCGCGCATTCACTGTGGACGCGCACTTATTCCGTTAGTATTTGCGTCTAAAAGGAGATACATACGCATATGTATACATATTATCTTTTCGGAGCGCACTCTTAAACCAGACTTCTGGCCAGCTGGCATTGTTTACCGACGCTACAGGGAAGTGGTATCGAATCAAAATCCGCAAAAGATGTGAAGTGTTAGTTTTATGTGTAAATATATATTACTAGCTGGTGCCCGCGACTTCGTCTGTGCAGGATTAGTATTTCGAGTAGCTTATATTAGCGTGGCGTAGAAATGAACTAACATTATGAAATTATCACATAAATAATTTTCGCGTCATAATTCTTAGTACGTGCTATTTCTACACTTCCAAAAAATACAGTAAGGTAGTTATTATTATGTTTATTATACTTAAAAAATGCAATACTTGCCTATTTAGTTACTTGCCTAACCTTGGGCCTATATTATTTTTGGTACAATGCGTTTTTAACAAATCGCTAGTGCCTTGAAAATTCGCAAAACGGACACAACTGTCAATGACGTTTGCCCTCACGCGTCTGCCCGCGTTCGAGTTGCCGCGCACGCGTCTGCCCGCGTTCGAGTCGCCGCGCACTCAGCGATGAGCGACTTCTCCCCCCACCTCACCCGCCGTGCGTCGGACCGCCCGGATTTTTTCCAACTTACTTGACACTTATCGTCATATTATGGACAATTCACACAATATCTTTATAAATTGTAGCCTATGTGTTATTCTGATGTATAAGCTATATTATTGTAAAGTTTCATTAAAATCCATTCAGTAGTTTTTACGTGAAAGAGTAACAAACATCCATCCTCACAAACTTTCGCGTTTATAATATTAGTAGGATATTATTCTATGAGGTATATATTCTATGGGCTTATTGTTTAGGTATAATTTTATTATACATTCCCCATGTAGCTTGAAATAAATACATTATTATTGTTATTATAATTATCAGCAGCCTTTACATGTCCACAGCTGGATGAGGCCTCCCCCATAACATAAAAGAGGGGGGCACAGTACTGAGGTAGATGCTGCTGCCCATCCCCTGATGTAATCCCTTAAACGGCACATACAACATCCATGGGAGGTGGAGGATCCAATTCTTAGGCTGACACACCACGTCAAATTACGGCACATAATTATACGATACAATAAAATTATCAGTAGGTACAGGTCGCGCAAGTTATGAGCGCTGACCTTCAATGCGCAGTAGTAATTTTTTGGGTACGTTTAGCGGGGGGGGGGAGAGAGGCGCGACGGGTGAGGCGGCCAGCGCCGGCGCGTATTGGTTGACTCTGTACCGCGCGCCCCGCACTCGCGTCTCGCGCTCCCTAGATACAGACGCGCACACATGTACACATGCGCAATCACCCCACCACTTTCGCCGAGCGCTCATAACTCGTTGCGCGACCTGTATACCTGTACTAGTTATGTTAACATACCCCAATGCCGCTGTGATAGAGTTGCAACAACAGCTTTTCCGAATTCTGAGCCAGTTCCACCAATTTACCACATCTCTGCAGCTGAGAGTGACAAATATAGCATACTGTGACTGGCCTCTCATCTTCTGTGTTGAGCTGAAATAAGACAAAACTCAATCAACTTATATTATACAATTTGAACCCTGAAGATCAAGCATGCGGCCCGCGGCCGGCATGAGGCCCAATTCAATTTTAAGAACATATAGTATATTGTAATTAATAAACAATTACAATCCGGCCCCCCCAATTTCCTAACTGAAAGTTACTCGGTGTCTAACGTTTGACAAGTAAAAATATGGCCATCAATTGGTCAAAATTATAACATAACATAACTATATCTATGCAATGAGTTTTTTTCTTTATGGTTGGGTTTTGCAGCTCACTGATTTTATGGTCTTTATGCATTTGGCCCACCGATGACTTGGAGTTTGACATGCATGCTGTAGAACATGCATGTAAAACTCAAAGTCATTGGTGGGCCAAATGCTTAAAGACCGTAGAACCAGTGGGCCGCAAAACCCAACCACAAAGAAAACAAACTTATTGCATTATACCTAGTAGTCCTGCCCTCCTAGTTCCCTAACTAAAAGTCACTTGGTGACGAACGTTTGACAAGCTAATCGTTTATTTAATCATTACTTGATGAAAAATTACAGAAAAATATACTTTGTTCTTAAAATTGAATCGGGCCGCAGTCAAAGTTGGAATGGTTGTTTGACATGCTTGCTGTAGAACTATCTAATATAAATTTAAATGTACTTTGCTTATTTCATAAATTGTGCCATTATTGGGAGAAGACACTGACTACTGTAACACAGGTCATCAAACCTAGCTCAGGATTTCAAAGATGTTTGTAACATTATTTTTATGTCAATAAACAAATTTATTTATTTATTTATTATTATTTAGACCAAACGTGGTATTTTTTTTATATTTGGCACCTCTTTGCTTGTGCAGTTTCAAGTATTGTATTAAATTCATTGCTATTTTCAACGTTACACTCTTTCCAAGTCGTCAAAATGTCAGCTAAGTCATGTTTTAGTAAAGCAGTGGCAGTTTTACTGTAACTTACTTTGATGGGCAATTTCCGACAATTTGAAACGTCATGCAAATACACTTCTTTATTATTCCACTACACCTGATCATTCACTGATCTGAACTGGGATTCTCTGTGTCATGTGTATCAAGAACTACAAGCACCATGGTACCACAACACCCAGACCCGAATAATACTTGCAGATCATGCAAACATTTGTCCCGCAACGGGAATGAAACCCGCAACCTCTTTCGTCTTAGCCAGCTACTCTGCGCCACGGAGAATTGTGCTTTTTAAATAAACTACATTGGTTAAAATGTCACCGCACACGAAAGAAATCTCCTGACCTGTGTTGACACTAGCACAGCACTACGGCACTTTAGCTGGTGGTATCGTTTAACTTTAAAGACCTACCGTACCAACAGAGGTACGGCCAGGGGTACGGTGGGTCTGAAGCGTAACTAAGCTACTAATCCCGGGGCTAGTAAATAAAATCAGTACTTTGAGGTGATCAAACTTGTTGAGAATAGAGCATATTCCAAGATATATCTTGATGTAGCAGGATGTTATAATTATACCTACTGTCTAGAAACTATGAGGGTGACCAGGGAAGAGCCTTTTACAGATCACTTATAGATACCACGTATATCCTTGGAAAACCTATTACCTACCTTTGTCCTGGTGAGATTTTCATATATTATTTGTAACTGCGTGTTAGCAATCGAATGCACTTTTAAGTTAACAGCTAAACAAACTCTACATACAGTAAAATTAGTCATTTTTCTCCTTGGAGACCATCAGTATCCTTTAGTTTAGTTTGTTTGTGAGACCATCACGGGTGCCGTGATTTCACAACCATGGAAAGCACAACCCGGGAATGCACAGCCTTGGAATTGATGTACATCAATGGTCGCCAATTCCATGGCTGTGCATTCCCGGGTCGTGCTTTCCAGGCCGTACAAAATAATGCACACCCTTGGAAAACACAACCATGGAAAACGCTGCCAAATGGCTTCAAATTACCGGGCTGTGAATTCCTTGGCTGTGCTTTCCATGGTTGCACAATCCCGACACGTGTCAGGAATGCCCGACCATGGAATGTACAACCCGGGAATTTGATGCCAAGGCTTGATGGTTTGACGTCATACTTATGCTCCGTTTACAATCACTTGAATTGAACTTCAGTCGAGCTGTTACAATATGTCATAATGGAGAGCGTAGAATTGTCACTGTCATGTCAATCTATGGATCCACACCACAAGGAACAACAAATTCAACAAAACAACGGATTGTAACGGTTACACGAAGATTTGCATTGCTAAATATTACGTATTCCTCTATAAAATTATACCATGATGTTCTTGGTACCAGGTCTGATGTACCAGGATTTCGTCTCAGGTAATTAGTTGACCTTTACCTACATTTTATTAAGGTCTCTGGCCGGCTAGACCCTTCGAAAACAACTCTCGCAGAAAAGCGCTGTATGTAAGACACTCTGTACCTAGATACGCAAATTTTGAATTGTATTATATCCTGTAGACAGTGCGTATATTCTCTCTCGTTACCTGTCGACAGTCCGCTACCGAGAGAGATGTGATATCATCAGGTAGAGCAGAGTAGAACCGCCGTCAGTGTACCTGCGAAGCTTCTGCACATTATGCTGGAATTCCGAGCACAAGCTAGTTGTGCAAATAAACTATTTCGGATGAATATTCTGAAGTTGGGTCTGGGAATTCTTGCGCATGTTCTTCCGAGAATGTAACTTTTGAAAAGGCTCCTGTGCAAACTTCAGAATAGTTCTCCCAAAACGGTTAACTGTAGTTATGACATTTCACTTTCTTGTTTGTATGTGCATAACTAAGGTCCTTTATCATTTGATTTTCTTCTCAAATTTTTTCAGTTATGTATCAGTTGAACATGGTCAAAGCAACTCTTCATATTGAGGGAAGATGCTTCCCTCCGTCAAGTTATTGAAAAACTGATTTATCTGCCTGCTATACATTCAACATACAAAATGGTCAACAGGCGGATCTTTTCATTGTGATGCGGCCCCACCGAGCCTACGTAATGGACATGTAGGTTAATTATTTTTAACAAAGTAAAGCTGATTTCTAAATGTTATGATTGCTTTAGTTTTTCTTAAAACCCTGTACCTAGCTGTCCCACAGCCTAACTCCAAGCAGGTATTTTCAGCTAGGCAAACACAAGTCAATAATTATTATAAGTTATCATCAACATGAGACTGTTGGGCTGTACCTATGGTATATCTGGTTCTATTCACATGTTATAAAACACATTCTTTTAACTTGGCCTTGCCTCGGTAGAAATAGTATGTATCATGCAGAGGTTTTTTAATAAACTTACCTGTTATGGCATGGTGATTATGGCAAATCCCCCATTGCACACTGTATGCTATGGGGGAGGTCTCATCCAGCAATTACTACCAGCAGATGAAGATAGTGTAACATGGATTTATGTAAGGAAATTGAGGTTCATAGAGTGAAGCCGATGAGCGCCCCTATTACCGATGAGTGCTAGGGGCGCTCATCGGTGTCGCCATACAAAATCCGTGTTACACTACACCATACGTCCAATGCAATTATTTGCAAAAAACAGACAGCCTGCTGAGGCCAAAGTCAGAGTTGTAACAAGCTATTGATACAGATGTATGGTGACACCTTTTCAGTAAATGCTCCATACAAAAAAGTGTTATACTATGTAAAATACGTCAGTGTCAAAATATTTAAGACAAGGATAGGCAAAGCCCTAACTAGCTCTCACCACCATTACCTTAGCACCACGAATCTCCATTCCATTCCCATCCATGATCTAGGTAGGTAACTTACCTACAAAAAGAAATGATGACATTATACACTCAATCGCTCATATCGCAAAAGTATTCCTGTGACCTTCCTGATATAATTTTATTGTCTTTATAATTCTCATACATTTTTGTCATGAAATCAACTGTTGAAGCCGTAGAGTCTACAGTTGAAGCATTCTGTGAAAAACAACAAATTTTGGCCCCTTCTATTCAAGATGGCGGTTAACGCTGTTACCCATGGAGGTCTAAACTTAAAATTTTCATGACTAGCCTATACTTAAGCAATACAAATTCATACATTTTCTACACCACCTTTTGTAGGGCAAAAATACCTGCTTACTGGGCTATGGTAGACTTTAAAATGGGTCATGGGTAGATAAGATAGAAAAATGCGGAGTATAGGTATGTCAAATAACTTTTATTTCTGTTAAAAAACAAAGAAATTTATACATTCTAATGCTTAAAATTAAAATAAAAAAATATTTTTTAGAAAAACCCAGAGGTATATTTCAAATAACTTATATTTCTCAGTTAAAAACAAAGAAATGTATACATTGTAATGTTTATAATGAAAAAAATAACCATTTTTTAACAAACTGAAGTCTTGTTCACTGCGAGAAGCAGTCATCAAGATCCCATTGTAGCCGTTATAATGGCGACCTAAATCATGAATGCAGACAGCCCAATTAAACATTTTAAAATGATTAGCTGCTTTGGGTAGGAGGAGTACTTTCATGCCAATGGTACCTTTTATTATTATTAACCTTGGACCATTTCTCATACTCCTTAAATTGGACCACCTTTAATGCATTCATATACAAAATCAACATCAATAAAAATTTCAGTTAGCAAACTAACAGAGGATTTTCATCATATAACCTCTAGCAAGGATTAACTTTTAAATTATTACAAAATATATCACAGCAAGTTTTAGTAAGCCCAGCAGATATTCAAGAACGAGATCTAAGATGAATCCTTTGGAAGGAAAAAAAATCTATCTATCTATATATTATAAAGCTAAATAACGGTGACTGATTGACATGGTTGTTCTCCTAGAAGGAGTCGTTTTAGGGGGGGGGTATGTTTGGGGGAAGTTTAGGGGGGGTGAATCTGACCAGAAGTGTCGGATTCGAATTTTGAATTTTTCGAAATGACAGCTGTCAGATTTGACAGCTCCCAAGCGGTGCTAGTTAGGGTTTTCAAAAGTTGTGCATCCTATAGAGGTGCAAGAAAAATAAAAAAAAAAAATAAAAAAAAAAAAAAAACAAGATGGCGGCTCCGGAATTGGACATTGAAAATTTGCCATTTTCAGACTCCACTTTGGCGGGCTGCTTTGTTCTGGCAACATTGGCGTACGGTGAATCTGTTTTGCTTCAATAATTGCCAGTATCCTGTAGAATGACGTGTAAGTACGGCTTTTTCGAAATTCAAAATGGCGGACGCTGTGGCGGCCATTTTGTAAAAAGCAAAAATTTTCCAAATTTTCCAACCCGAAAATGACGCTGTTGGCAACACCCGAGCCGGACGACTTGTATGGAGCGGTCGTGTAGAACGGTGAAGAGTGTTGCCTGGCGAGAAAATTTTCCCCATTTTTCGGGTAATTTCCTAGATTTTCCCCAAAAAGGTGAAAAATAGAAATAACGACATTTTTAATCAAAATTTGATGTGGTATCGTTTAAAAGGTCCATGCAAATGACATTTGACCATTTTTGTCGCTTTCAATTTGGCAACACTGGGAAAAAGCAAACTTTTTAAGTTTTGGGCCCGACTCGGCTACTTCCCATATTTTTCCACTACGAAAGTTGCCATGCGTGAATTCGGAGTATGCACAAGTGTTGCCACTGAACTGCTCCATATTAATTATTTTATTCATTTTTTCGAAATTCAAAATGGCGGACGCTGTGGCGGCCATTTTGTAAAAAGCAAAAATTTTCCAAATTTTCCAACCTGAAAATGACGCTGTTGGCAACACCCGAGCCTGAGAACTTGTATGGGGCGGTTGTGTAGAACGGTGAAGAGTGTTGCCTGGCAAGAAAATTTTCCCCATTTTTCGGGTAATTTCCGAGATTTTCCCCAAAAAGGAGAAAATTAGAAATATTTACATTTTGAATCAAAATTTGATGTGGTATCGTTGAAAAGGTCCATGCGAATGACATTTGACCATTTTTGTCCCCGTCAGCTGGCAACACTGAAATCAGGCGAACTTTTTTTATTTTTGCGCCCGACTCGGCTACTTTCCTTATTTTTCCACTACGAAAGTTGCCATGCGCAACTTCCGAGTATGCACAAGTGTTGCCATTGAACTGCTCCATATGGGAAAATTATTGGTTTTTCAAAATTCAAAATGGCGGACGCTATGGCGGCCATTTTGTAAAAAGACGAAATTTTCAAAATTTTCCAAGTGAAAAATGAGGCGGTTGGCAACACCCGAGCTGGACGACTTGTATGGGGCCATTGTGTAAAACGATGAAAAATGTTGCCTGGTGAAAAAAAATTCCCCATTTTCCGGGTATTTTCCGAGATTTTCCCCAAAAAACTGAAAATAAAAAAAAATACAATTTGAATCAAAATTTGATGAGGTGTCGTTAAGGAGGTCCATGCGAATGACATTTGACCATTTTGGTCGCTCTGAGCTGGCAACACTGGGAGCAGGCAAAGGTGTTATTTTTGGGCCCAATTCGGCTACTTTCCTTTTTTTTCCACTACGAAAGTTGCCATGCGCAAATTCTGAGTATGCACAAGTGTTGCCATTGAACTGTTTCATCTTGAACATTCTATTCGTTTTTTCGAAATTCAAAATGGCAGACGCTGTGGTGGCCATTTTGTAAAATGACGAAATTTTCTGAATTTTACAACTGGAAAATGAGGCTGTTGGTAACACCCGAGCTGGAATAGTTGTATGGAGCGGTTGTGTAGAATGACTAAAAGTGTTGCCTGGTATTAAAAATTTCCCCATTTTTAGGGTATTTTTTGAGATTTTCCTAAAAATGTAAAAAAAATAAATAATGACATTTTGAATCAAAATTTGATGTAGACTTGAAGAATAGGACCATGTGAGTGACTTTTGACTATTTTGGTTGCAGTGAGTTGGCAACACTGGGAGCATGCGAGTAGTGAAATTTTCGGGTCCGACTCGGCTACGAGCTCAAGTTTCCTTCTACCAAAATTGCCATATGGCAATTCTGTTTATGCAGAAATGTTGCCAGTGCACTGCTTCATCTTTGACATTCTATTCGATTTTTTCAAAATTAAAGATGGCGGACGCTGTGGCGGCCATTTTGTAAATTTTGAAATTTTCCAAATTTTCCAAGTGAAAAATGAGGCTGTTGGCAACACCCGAGCCGGACAACCTGTATGGGGCCATTGTGTAAAACGATGAAAAGTGTTGCCTGGGGAAAAAAAAATCCCCAGTTTCCGGGTATTTTCCGAGATTTTCCCCAAAAACATGAAAATATTATAAATTATGACAGTATGGATTAGAATGTGATGCGGTACTGAAAAGGAAATCAACACTGAACCATTACCAGTATCAAGAGCTGTTTCCCGGTCAAAACGATTTCCTCCATTTTTTGGGTAATAACAATATAAAAAAAAGTTGGAATTTCAAATCAGAAATTTGACTTAAAGTTTTTTATTTTTTTATTACCACGCGAGCTGCTTGCAGCTCGCGCCTCAATGAAAAATAAACAAATTACCAACACAAGAAAACTTCTAATCACAGATCCTCGGTAGGTTGTTAGGTTTTTTTTTTTTATACTATTTGATCGTATTTGTTTGCAAGAAAACTTCTAATCACATGCCATGGTATACACAGGTCCTCGGTAGGTTGTTAGGTTTTTTTTTTTATACCAATTTATGGTATCTGTACGCAAGAAAACTTCTAATTTCATGCCATAGTATGTAGGGATTTGTTGGGGTTGTAGGGGTTTGTAGGGGTTTGTAGGGATTTGTAGGGGTTGTAGGGGTTTTAAGGGGTTGTAGGGGTTTGTAGGGGTTGTAGGGGTTTGTAGGGGTTGTAGGGGTTTGTAGGGGTTTGTAGGGGTTTGTAGGGGTTGTAGGGGTTTGTAGGGGTTTCTAGAGGTTTGTAGGGGTTTGTAGGGGTTGTAGGGATTTGTAGGGGTTTGTAGGGGTTTGTAGGGGTTTGTAGGGGTTTTTAGGGGTTGTAGGGGTTTGTAGGGGTTTGTAGGGGTTTTTAGGGGTTGTAGGGGTTTGTAGGGGTTTTTAGGGGTTGTAGGGGTTTTAGGGGTTGTAGGGGTTTGTAGGGGTTGTAGGGGTTTGTAGGGGTTTGTAGGGGTTGTAGGGGTTTGTAGGTTTGTAGGGGTTGTAGGGGTTTGTAGGTTTGTAGGGGTTTTTAGGGGTTGTAGGGGTTTGTAGGGGTTTGTAGGGGTTTTTAGGGGTTGTAGGGGTTTGTAGGGGTTTTAGGGGTTGTAGGGGTTTGTAGGGGTTTGTAGGGGTTTTAAGGGGTTGTAGGGGTTTGTAGGGATTGTAGGGGTTTGTAGGGGTTTGTAGGGGTTTGTAGGGGTTTGTAGGGGTTTTTAGGGGTTGTAGGGGTTTGTAGGGGTTTGTAGGGGTTTTTAGGGGTTGTAGGGGTTTGTAGGGGTTTTTAGGGGTTGTAGGGGTTTGTAGGGGTTTTAGGGGTTGTAGGGGTTTGTAGGGGTTGTAGGGGTTTGTAGGGGTTTGTAGGGGTTGTAGGGGTTTGTAGGGGTTTTTAGGGGTTTCTAGGGGTTGTAGGGGTTTGTAGGGGTTTGTAGGGGTTTCTAGGGGTTGTAGGGGTTGTAGGGGTTTGTAGGGGTTTGTAGGGGTTTGTAGGGGTTTGTAGGGGTTTTTAGGGGTTGTAGGGGTTTTTAGGGGTTGTAGGGGTTTTTAGGGGTTTGTAGGGATTTTTAGGGGTTGTAGGGGTTTGTAGGGGTTTGTAGGGGTTTTTAGGGGTTTGTAGGGGTTCGTAGGGGTTTGTAGGGGTTGTAGGGGTTTGTAGGGGTTTCTAGGGGTTGTAGGGGTTGTAGGGGTTTGTAGGGGTTTGTAGGGGGTTGTAGGGGTTTCTAGGGGTTGTAGGGGTTTGTAGGGGTTTGTAGGGGTTGTAGGGGTTTTTAGGGGTTTGTAGGGGTTTGTAGGGGTTGTAGGGGTTTGTAGGGGTTTGTAAGGGTTTTTAGGGGTTGTAGGGGTTTGTAGGGGTTTGTAGGGATTTTTAGGGGTTTCTAGGGGTTGTAGGGGTTTGTAGGGGTTTGTAGGGGTTTCTAGGGGTTTTAGGGGTTGTAGGGGTTTGTAGGGGTTTGTAGGGGTTTGTAGGGGTTTGTAGGGGTTTTTAAGGGGTTGTAGGGGTTTGTAGGGGTTCGTAGGGGTTTTTAGGGGTTGTAGGGGTTTTTAGGGGTTTGTAGGGGTTTGTAGGGATTTTTAGGGGTTGTAGGGGTTTGAAGGGGTTTGTAGGGGTTGTAGGGGTTTCTAGGGGTTGTAGGGGTTTGTAGGGGTTTTTAGGGGTTTGTAGGGGTTCGTAGGGGTTTGTAGGGGTTGTAGGGGTTTGTAGGGGTTTGTAGGGGTTTGTAGGTTTGTAGGGGTTTGTAGGGGTTTGTAGGTTTGTAGGGGTTTGTAGGGGTTGTAGTGGTTTTTAGGGGTTTGTAGGGGTTTGTAGGGGTTGTAGGGGTTTTTAGGGGTTTGTAGGGGTTTGTAGGGGTTTGTAGGGGTTGTAGGGGTTTGTAGGGGTTGTAGGGGTTTGTAGGGGTTTGTAGGGGTTTTTAGGGGTTGTAGGGGTTTGTAGGGGTTTGTAGGGGTTGTAGGGGTTTGTTGGGGTTTGTAGGGGTTTTTAGGGGTTTTTAGGGGTTGTAGGGGTTTGTAGGGGTTTGTAGGGATTTTTAGGGGTTTCTAGGGGTTGTAGGGGTTTGTAGGGGTTTGTAGGGGTTTCTAGGGGTTGTAGGGGTTGTAGGGGTTTGTAGGGGGTTGTAGGGGTTTCTAGGGGTTGTAGGGGTTTGTAGGGGTTTGTAGGGGTTGTAGGGGTTTTTAGGGGTTTGTAGGGGTTTGTAGGGGTTTGTAGGGGTTGTAGGGGTTTGTAGGGGTTGTAGGGGTTTGTAGGGGTTTGTAGGGGTTTTTAGGGGTTCGTAGGGGTTTGTAGGGGTTGTAGGGGTTTGTAGGGGTTTGTAGGGGTTTGTAGGTTTGTAGGGGTTTGTAGGGGTTTGTAGGTTTGTAGGGGTTTGTAGGGGTTTGTAGGGGTTTTTAGGGGTTGTAGGGGTTTGTAGGGGTTTGTAGGGGTTGTAGGGGTTTGTAGGGATTTGTAGGGGTTTGTAGGGGTTTGTAGGGGTTTGTAGGTTTGTAGGGGTTTGTAGGTTTGTAGGGGTTTGTAGGGGTTGTAGTGGTTTTTAGGGGTTTGTAGGGGTTTGTAGGGGTTGTAGGGGTTTTTAGGGGTTTGAAGGGGTTTGTAGGGGTTTGTAGGGGTTGTAGGGGTTGTAGGGGTTTGTAGGGGTTTGTAGGGGTTTTTAGGGGTTGAAGGGGTTTGTAGGGGTTTGTAGGGGTTTGTTGGGGTTTGTAGGGGTTTTTAGGGGTTTTTAGGGGTTGTAGGGGTTTGTAGGGGTTTGTAGGGGTTTTTAGGGGTTGTAGGGGTTTGTAGGGGTTTGTAGGGATTTTTAGGGGTTTCTAGGGGTTGTAGGGGTTTGTAGGGGTTTGTAGGGGTTTCTAGGGGTTGTAGGGGTTGTAGGGGTTTGTAGGGGTTTGTAGGGGTTTCTAGGGGTTGTAGGGGTTGTAGGGGTTTGTAGGGGTTTGTAGGGGGTTGTAGGGGTTTCTAGGGGTTGTAGGGGTTTGTAGGGGTTGTAGGGGTTTTTAGGGGTTTGTAGGGGTTTGTAGGGGTTGTAGGGGTTTGTAGGGGTTGTAGGGGTTTGTAGGGGTTTGTAAGGGTTTTTAGGGGTTGTAGGGGTTTGTAGGGGTTTGTAGGGATTTTTAGGGGTTTCTAGGGGTTGTAGGGGTTTGTAGGGGTTTGTAGGGGTTTCTAGGGGTTTTAGGGGTTGTAGGGGTTTGTAGGGGTTTGTAGGGGTTTTTAGGGGTTTGTAGGGGTTTTTAGGGGTTGTAGGGGTTTGTAGGGGTTTGTAGGGGTTTGTAGGGATTGTAGGGGTTTCTAGGGGTTGTAGGGGTTTGTAGGGGTTTGTAGGGGTTTTTAGGGGTTCGTAGGGGTTCGTAGGGGTTTGTAGGGGTTGTAGGGGTTTGTAGGGGTTTGTAGGGGTTTGTAGGTTTGTAGGGGTTTGTAGGTTTGTAGGGGTTTGTAGGGGTTGTAGTGGTTTTTAGGGGTTTGTAGGGGTTTGTAGGGGTTGTAGGGGTTTTTAGGGGTTTGTAGGGGTTTGTAGGGGTTTGTAGGGGTTGTAGGGGTTTGTAGGGGTTGTAGGGGTTTGTAGGGGTTTGTAGGGGTTTTTAGGGGTTGTAGGGGTTTGTAGGGGTTTGTAGGGGTGGTAGGGGTTTGTTGGGGTTTGTAGGGGTTTTTAGGGGTTTTTAGGGGTTGTAGGGGTTTGTAGGGGTTTGTAGGGATTTTTAGGGGTTTCTAGGGGTTGTAGGGGTTTGTAGGGGTTTGTAGGGATTTTTAGGGGTTTCTAGGGGTTGTAGGGGTTTGTAGGGGTTTGTAGGGGTTTCTAGGGGTTGTAGGGGTTGTAGGGGTTTGTAGGGGTTTGTAGGGGGTTGTAGGGGTTTCTAGGGGTTGTAGGGGTTTGTAGGGGTTTGTAGGGGTTGTAGGGGTTTTTAGGGGTTTGTAGGGGTTTGTAGGGGTTGTAGGGGTTTTTAGGGGTTTGTAGGGGTTTGTAGGGGTTGTAGGGGTTTGTAGGGGTTGTAGGGGTTTGTAGGGGTTTTTAGGGGTTGTAGGGGTTTGTAGGGGTTTGTAGGGGTTTGTAGGGGTTTCTAGGGGTTGTAGGGGTTGTAGGGGTTTGTAGGGGTTTGTAGGGGGTTGTAGGGGTTTCTAGGGGTTGTAGGGGTTTGTAGGGGTTTGTAGGGGTTTCTAGGGGTTGTAGGGGTTGTAGGGGTTTGTAGGGGTTTGTAGGGGTTTCTAGGGGTTGTAGGGGTTGTAGGGGTTTGTAGGGGTTTGTAGGGGGTTGTAGGGGTTTCTAGGGGTTGTAGGGGTTTGTAGGGGTTGTAGGGGTTTTTAGGGGTTTGTAGGGGTTTGTAGGGGTTGTAGGGGTTTGTAGGGGTTGTAGGGGTTTGTAGGGGTTTGTAAGGGTTTTTAGGGGTTGTAGGGGTTTGTAGGGGTTTGTAGGGATTTTTAGGGGTTTCTAGGGGTTGTAGGGGTTTGTAGGGGTTTGTAGGGGTTTCTAGGGGTTTTAGGGGTTGTAGGGGTTTGTAGGGGTTTGTAGGGGTTTTTAGGGGTTTGTAGGGGTTTTTAGGGGTTGTAGGGGTTTGTAGGGGTTTGTAGGGGTTTGTAGGGATTGTAGGGGTTTCTAGGGGTTGTAGGGGTTTGTAGGGGTTTGTAGGGGTTTTTAGGGGTTCGTAGGGGTTCGTAGGGGTTTGTAGGGGTTGTAGGGGTTTGTAGGGGTTTGTAGGGGTTTGTAGGTTTGTAGGGGTTTGTAGGTTTGTAGGGGTTTGTAGGGGTTGTAGTGGTTTTTAGGGGTTTGTAGGGGTTTGTAGGGGTTGTAGGGGTTTTTAGGGGTTTGTAGGGGTTTGTAGGGGTTTGTAGGGGTTGTAGGGGTTTGTAGGGGTTGTAGGGGTTTGTAGGGGTTTGTAGGGGTTTTTAGGGGTTGTAGGGGTTTGTAGGGGTTTGTAGGGGTGGTAGGGGTTTGTTGGGGTTTGTAGGGGTTTTTAGGGGTTTTTAGGGGTTGTAGGGGTTTGTAGGGGTTTGTAGGGATTTTTAGGGGTTTCTAGGGGTTGTAGGGGTTTGTAGGGGTTTGTAGGGATTTTTAGGGGTTTCTAGGGGTTGTAGGGGTTTGTAGGGGTTTGTAGGGGTTTCTAGGGGTTGTAGGGGTTGTAGGGGTTTGTAGGGGTTTGTAGGGGGTTGTAGGGGTTTCTAGGGGTTGTAGGGGTTTGTAGGGGTTTGTAGGGGTTGTAGGGGTTTTTAGGGGTTTGTAGGGGTTTGTAGGGGTTGTAGGGGTTTTTAGGGGTTTGTAGGGGTTTGTAGGGGTTGTAGGGGTTTGTAGGGGTTGTAGGGGTTTGTAGGGGTTTTTAGGGGTTGTAGGGGTTTGTAGGGGTTTGTAGGGGTTTGTAGGGGTTTGTAGGGGTTTTTAGGGGTTGTAGGGGTTTTTAGGGGTTTGTAGGGGTTTGTAGGGGTTTCTAGGGGTTGTAGGGGTTGTAGGGGTTTGTAGGGGTTTGTAGGGGTTTGTAGGGGTTTGTAGGGGTTTTTAGGGGTTGTAGGGGTTTGTAGGGGTTTGTAGGGGTTTTTAGGGGTTGTAGGGGTTTTTAGGGGTTTGTAGGGGTTAGTAGGGATTTTTAGGGGTTGTAGGGGTTTGTAGGGGTTGTAGGGGTTTCTAGGGGTTGTAGGGGTTTGTAGGGGTTTGTAGGGGTTTGTAGGGGTTTTTAGAGGTTTGTAGGGGTTTGTAGGGGTTTGTAGGGGTTGTAGGGGTTTGTAGGGGTTGTAGGGGTTGTAGGGGTTTGTAGGGGTTTGTAGGGGTTTTTAGGGGTTGTAGGGGTTTGAAGGGGTTTGTAGGGGTTGTAGGGGTTTGTAGGGGTTGTAGGGGTTTGTAGGGGTTGTAGGGGTTTGTAGAGAATGTAGGGGTTTTAAGGGGTTGTAGGGGTTTGTAGGGGTTTTTAGGGGTTGTAGGGGTTTGTAGGGGTTTGTAGGGGTTTTAGGGGTTGTAGGGGTTTGTAGGGGTTTGTAGTGGTTTGTAGGGGTTTGTAGGGGTTTGTAGGGGTTTGTAGGGTTTGTAGGGGTTGTAGGGGTTTGTAGGGGTTTGTAGGGGTTTGTAGGGGTTGTAGGGGTTTGTAGGTTTGTAGGGTTTGTAGGGTTTGTAGGGGTTTGTAGGGGTTTGTAGGGGTTTTTAGGGGTTGTAGGGGTTTGTAGGGGTTTGTAGGGGTTTTTAGGGGTTTGTAGGGGTTGTAGGGGTTTGTAGGGGTTTGTAGGGGTTTGTAGGGGTTTGTAGGGGTTTTTAGGGGTTGTAGGGGTTTGTAGGGGTTTGTAGGGGTTTGTAGGGGTTTGTAGAGAATGTAGGGGTTTTTAGGGGTTGTAGGGGTTTGTAGGGGTTTTTAGGGGTTGTAGGGGTTTGTAGGGGTTTGTAGGGGTTTTAGGGGTTGTAGGGGTTTGTAGGGGTTTGTAGGGGTTTGTAGGGTTTGTAGGGGTTGTAGGGGTTTGTAGGGGTTTGTAGGGGTTTGTAGGGGTTGTAGGGGTTTGTAGGGGTTTGTAGGGGTTGTAGGGGTTTGTAGGTTTGTAGGGTTTGTAGGGTTTGTAGGGGTTTGTAGGGGTTTGTAGGGGTTGTAGGGGTTTGTAGGGGTTTGTAGGGGTTTGTAGGGGTTTGTAGGGGTTTTTAGGGGTTGTAGGGGTTTGTAGGGGTTTGTAGGGGTTTGTAGGGGTTTTTAGGGGTTTGTAGGGGTTAGTAGGGACAAGTAGGGGTTTGTTACAATTACAACAGCAACAAAACCACACGCGAGCTGCATGCAGCTCGCGCCGCACGCAAAATCTAGTCTATATATTATAAAGCTAAATAACGGTGACTCATTGATACGGTTGTTCTCCTAGAAGGAGTCGTTTTAGGGGGGGGGTTTGTTTGGGGGAAGTGTAGGGGGGGTCAATCTCACCAGGAATTAGGCATTGACATTTCGAAAAAACCAAGATGACAGCTGTCAGATTTGACATCTCCTAAACGGTTATAGGTAGGGTTTTCAAAATGGGAGGGTAGAAAGAAGGGGGGAAAAAATTCAAAAAAAATGAAAAAAAAAAAAAAAAAACAAGATGGCGGCTTCAGAATTTTACTTTGAATTTTACCGATTTTCATACTCCACTTTGGCGGGGTGCTTTGTTCTGGCAACATTGGCGTACGGTGAATCTGTTTTGCTTCAATAATTGCCAGTATCCTGTTGAATGACGTGTAAGTACGGCTTTTTCGAAATTCAAAATGGCGGACGCTGTGGCGGCCATTTTGTAAAAAGCAAAAATTTTCCAAATTTTCCAACCCGAAAATGACGCTGTTGGCAACACCCGAGCCTGACGACTTGTATGGGGCGGTTGTGCAGAACGGTGAAGAGTGTTGCCAGGCGAGAAAATTTTCCCCATTTTTCGGGTAATTTCAGAGATTTTCCCCAAAAAAGTGAAAAGTAGAAATAATGACATTTTAAATCAAAATTTGATGCAGTATCGTTGAAAAGGTCCATGCGAATGACATTTGACCAATTTTGTTCCCCTCAGCTGGCAACACTGGAATCAGGCGAACTTTATTTATTTTTGGGCCCGACTTTTACGCGAGCTCTAGATTCCTTCTACGAAAGTTTCCAAATTTAAATTTTGTTTATGCAGAAACCTTGTCGGTGAACTGCTTAATATGGGAAAACTATACGTTTTTTGAAATTTTTGAATACGGACAATTTGGCGGCCATATTGTAAAAAGACAAAATTTTCAAAATTTTCCATGTGAAAAATGAGGCATTTGGCAACACCCGAGCTGGACGACTTGTATGGGGCGGTTGTGTAGAACGATGAAGAGTGTTGCCTGGCTAGAAAATTTTCCCCATTTTTCGGGTAATTTCCGAGATTTTCCCCAAAAAAGTGAAAATTAGAAATATTGACATTTTGAATCAAAATTTGATGTGGTATCGTTTAAAAGGTCCATGTGAATGACATTTGACCATTTTTGTCGCTTTCAATTTGGCAACACTGGGAAAAAGCAAACTTTTTAAGTTTTGGGCCCGACTCTTACGCGAGCTCTAGATTCCTTCTACGAAAGTTTCCAAATTCAAATTTTGTGTATGCAGAAACCTTGTCGTTGAACTGCTTAATATGGGAAAACTATACGTTTTTTGAAATTTTTGAATACGGACAACATAGCGGCCATTTTGTAAAAAGACGAAATTTTCAAAATTTTCCAAGTGAAAAATGAGGCTGTTGGCAACACCCGAGCCGGACATTTTGTATGAAGCTATTGTGTAAAACGATGAAAAGTGTTGCCTGGATTAAAAAAAATCCCCATTTTCCGGGTATTTTCCGAGATTTTCCCCAAAAACCTGAAAAGTAAAAAAAAATACAATTTGAATCAAAATTTGATGAGGTATCGTTTAGAAGCTCTATGCGAATGACATTTGACTATTTTCGTTCCCCTCAGCTGGCAACACTGGGAGCAGTCGAAGGTGTTATTTTTGGGCCCAACTCGGCTACTTTCCTTTTTTTTCCACTACGAAAGTTGCCATGCGCAAATTCTGAGTATGCACAAGTGTTGCCACTGAACTTCTCCATCTTGGTTATTTTATTCGTTTTTTCGAAATTCAAAATGGTGGATGCTGTGGCGGCCATTTTGTAAAAAGACGAAATTTTCTGAATTTTACAACTGGAAAATGAGGCTGTTGGCAACACCCAAACCGGAAGACTTGTATGGGGCGGTTGTGTAGAACAGTAAAGAGTGTTGCCTGGCGAGAAAATTTTTCCCATTTTTCGGGTAATTTCCGAGATTTTCCTCAAAAAGGTGAAAAGTAGAAATAATGACATTTTATATCAAAATTTGATGTAGTATCGTTGAAAAGGTCCATGCAAATGACATTTGACCATTTTTGTCCCCCTCAGCTGGCAACACTGGGATCAGGCGAACTTTGTAATTTTTGGGCCCGACTCGGCTACTTTCCTTATTTTTCCACTACGAAAGTTGTCATGCGCAAATTCTGAGTATGCACAAGTGTTGCCACTGAATTGTTCCATATGGGAAAATTATTGGTTTTTTGAAATTCAAAATGGCGGACGCTGTGGCGGCCATTTTGTAAAAAGCAGAAATTTTCCAAATTTTCCAAGTGAAAAATGAGGCTGTTGGCAACACCCGAGCCGGATATGTTGTATAGGGTCATTGTGTAAAACAATGAAAAGTATTGCCTGGTGAAAAAAAAATCCCCATTTTCCGGGTATTTTCCGAGATTTTTCATAAAATGTAAAAAAAAAAAAAAATGGTATTTTGAATCAAAATTTGATGTAGACTTGAAGGAGAGGACCATGAGAGTGACTTTTGACTATTTTGGTTGCATTGAGTTGGCAACACTGGGAGCATGCGAGTAGTGAAATTTTCGGGTCCGACTCGGCTACGAGCTCAAGTTTCCTTTTACCAATGTTGCCATATGGCAATTCTGTTTATGCAGAAATGTGGCCAGTGCCCTGCTTAATCTTTGACATTCTATTCGTTATTTCAAAATAAAAGATGGCGGACGCTGTGGCGGCCATTTTGTAAAAAGATGAAATTTTCTGAATTTTACAACTGGAAAATGAGGCTTTTGGCAACACCCGAGCTGGACAACTTGTATGGAGTTGTTGTGTAAAACGATGAAAAGTGTTGCCTGGTTAAAAAAAAATCCCCATTTTTCGGGTATTTTCCGAGATTTTCCATAAAATGTAAAAAAAAAAAAAATGGTATTTTGTATCAAAATTTGATGATGACTTGAAGAAGAGGACCATGTGAGTGACTTTTGACTATTTTGGTTGCAGTGAGTTGGCAACACTGGGAGCATGCGAGTAGTGAAATTTTCGGGTCCGACTCGACTACGAGTTCAAGTTTCCTTCTACCAAAGTTGCCATATGGCAATTCTGTTTATGCAGAAATGTTGCCAGTGCACTGCTTCATCTTTAATATTCTATTCGTTTTTTCAAAATAAAAGATGGCGGTCGCTGTGGCGGCCATTTTGTAAAAATATGAAATTTTCCAAATTTTCCAAGTGAAAAATGAGGCTGTTGGCAACT
The DNA here is from genome assembly GCA_951392215.1 of Epirrita christyi. NCBI lineage: Eukaryota > Metazoa > Arthropoda > Insecta > Lepidoptera > Geometridae > Epirrita > Epirrita christyi. The sequence goes on along the minus strand of OX595860.1, from coordinate 5,222,710 downwards.
CCCGAGCCGGACAACTTGTATGGGGCGGTTGTTTAGAATGACAAAAAGTGTTGCCTGGTGAAAGAAAAATCACCATTTTCCGGGTATTTTCCGAGATTTTCCGCAAAAACATGAAAATAATATAAATTATGACAGTATGGATTACAATTTGATGCGGTATTGCAGAGGAAATCCATACTGAACCGTTACCAGTATCAAGAGCTGTTTCCCGGTCAAAACGATTTCCTCCATTTATTGAGTAATAACAATATAAAAAAAGTTGGAATTTCAATTCAGAAATTTGACTTTGAGATTTTTTTTTTGTTTTATTACCACGCGAGCTGCTTGCAGCTCGCGCCTCAATGAAAAATATCGAACAAAAAATAAACAAATTACCTACACAAAAAAAAATCTAATCACATGCCATAGTATACACTGGTCCTCGGTAGGTTGTTAGGTTTTTTTTTTTATACTATTTCATAGTTTTTGCACGCAAAAAAACTTCTAATCAAATGCCATAGTATGTAGAGGTTGTAGGGGTTTAAAGGGGTTTGTAGGGGTTTGTAGGGGTTGTAGGGTTTGTAGGGGGTTGTAGGGGCTTGTAGGGGTTGTAGGGGTTTTTAGGGGTTGTAGGGGATTGTAGGGGTTTGTAGGGGTTTGTAGGGGTTTTTAGGGGTTGTAGGGGTTTGTAGGGGTTTGTAGGGGTTTCTAGGGGTTGTAGGGGTTTGTAGGGGTTGTAGGGGTTTGTAGGGTTTGTAGGGGTTTGTAGGGGTTTGTAGGGGTTTGTAGGGGTTGTAGGGGCTTGTAGGGGTTGTAGGGGTTTGTAGGGGTTTGTAGGGTTTTGTAGGGTTTGTAGGGGTTTGTAGGGTTTGTAGGGGTTTGTAGGGGTTGTAGGGGTTGTAGGGGTTTGTAGGGGTTTGTAGGGGTTTTTAGGGGTTGTAGGGGTTGTAGGGGTTTGTAGGGGTTTTAGGGGTTTGTAGGGGTTTGTAGGGGTTTGTAGGGGTTTGTAGGGGTTTGTAGGGGTTTTTAGGGGTTGTAGGGGTTTGTAGGGGTTTTAGGGGTTTGTAGGGGTTTGTAGGGGTTGTAGGGGTTTGTAGGGGTTTGTAGGGGTTTGTAGGGGTTTCTAGGGGTTTGTAGGGGTTGTAGGGGTTTGTAGGGGTTTTTAGGGGTTGTAGGGGTTTGTAGGGGTTTGTAGGGGTTTTTAGGGGTTGTAAGGGTTTGTAGGGGTTTGTACGGGTTTGTAGGGGTTTTTAGGGGTTGTAGGGGTTTGTAGGGGTTTGTAGGGGTTGTAGGGGTTTGTAGGGGTTTTAGGGGTTTGTAGGGGTTTGTAGGGGTTGTAGGGGTTTGTAGGGGTTTGTAGGGGTTTCTAGGGGTTGTAGGGGTTTGTAGGGGTTGTAGGGGTTTTTAGGGGTTTGTAGGGGTTTGTAGGGGTTTTTAGGGGTTGTAGGGGTTTGTAGGGGTTTGTAGGGGTTGTAGGGGTTTGTAGGGGCTGTAGGGGTTTGTAGGGGTTTGTAGGGGTTTGTAGGGGTTTCTAGGGGTTGTAGGGGTTTGTAGGGGTTGTAGGGGTTTGTAGGGGTTTGTAGGGGTTTTTAGGGGTTGTAGGGGTTGTAGGGGTTTGTAGGGGTTTGTAGGGGTTTTTAGGGGTTGTAGGGATTTTTAGGGGTTTGTAGGGGTTTGTAGGGGTTGTAGGGGTTTGTAGGGGTTTGTAGGGGTTTTTAGGGGTTGTAGGGGTTTGTAGGGGTTTTTAGGGGTTGTAGGGGTTTGTAGGGGTTTGTAGGGGTTTGTAGGGGTTTGTAGGGGTTGTAGGGGTTTGTAGGGGTTTGTAGGGGTTTGTAGGGGTTTCTAGGGGTTATAGGGTTTTGTAGGGGTTGTAGGGGTTTGTAGGGTTTTGTAGGGGTTGTAGGGGTTTGTAGGGGTTTGTAGGGGTTGTAGGGGTTTGTAGGGGTTTGTAGGGGTTTGTAGGGGTTTCTAGGGGTTGTAGGGTTTTGTAGGGGTTGTAGGGGTTTGTAGGGTTTTGTAGGGGTTGTAGGGGTTTGTAGGGGTTTGTAGGGGTTGTAGGGGTTTGTAGGGATTTGTAGGGGTTTGTAGGGGTTTGTAGGGGTTTGTAGGGGTTTCTAGGGGTTGTAGGGGTTGTAGGGGTTTGTAGGGGTTTGTAGGGGTTTTTAGGGGTTGTAGGGGTTTGTAGGGGTTTTTAGGGGTTGTAGGGTTTTGTAGGGGTTGTAGGGGTTTGTAGGGTTTTGTAGGGGTTGTAGGGGTTTGTAGGGGTTTGTAGGGGTTGTAGGGGTTTGTAGGGGCTGTAGGGGTTGTAGGGGTTTGTAGGGTTTTGTAGGGGTTGTAGGGGTTTGTAGGGGTTTGTAGGGGTTGTAGGGGTTTGTAGGGGCTGTAGGGGTTTGTAGGGGTTTGTAGGGGTTTGTAGGGGTTTCTAGGGGTTGTAGGGGTTTGTAGGGTTTGTAGGGGTTTGTAGGGGTTTTTAGGGGTTGTAGGGGTTGTAGGGGTTTGTAGGGGTTTGTAGGGGTTTTTAGGGGTTGTAGGGATTTTTAGGGGTTTGTAGGGGTTTGTAGGGGTTGTAGGGGTTTGTAGGGGTTTGTAGGGGTTTTTAGGGGTTGTAGGGGTTTGTAGGGGTTGTAGGGGTTTGTAGGGGTTTTAGGGGTTTGTAGGGGTTTGTAGGGGTTGTAGGGGTTTGTAGGGGTTTGTAGGGGTTTGTAGGGGTTTGTAGGGGTTTCTAGGGGTTGTAGGGTTTTGTAGGGGTTGTAGGGGTTTGTAGGGTTTTGTAGGGGTTGTAGGGGTTTGTAGGGGTTTGTAGGGGTTTGTAGGGGTTTGTAGGGATTTGTAGGGGTTTGTAGGGGTTTGTAGGGGTTTGTAGGGGTTTCTAGGGGTTGTAGGGGTTTGTAGGGTTTGTAGGGGTTTGTAGGGGTTTTTAGGGGTTGTAGGGGTTTGTAGGGGTTTGTAGGGGTTGTAGGGGTTTGTAGGGGTTGTAGGGGTTTGTAGGGGCTTGTAGGGGTTTGTAGGGGTTTGTAGGGGTTTCTAGGGGTTGTAGGGGTTTGTAGGGGTTTCTAGGGGTTTCTAGGGGTTTGTAGGGGTTTGTAGGGGTTGTAGGGGTTTGTAGGGGTTTTTAGGGGTCGTAGAGGTTTGTAGGGGTTTGTAGGGGTTTTTAGGGGTTTGTAGGGGTTTGTAGGGGTTTGTAGGGGTTTCTAGGGGTTGTAGGAGTTTGTAGGGGTTGTAGGGGTTTGTAGGGGTTTGTAGGGGTTTTTAGGGGTTGTAGGGGTTGTAGGGGTTTGTAGGGGTTTGTAGGGGTTTTTAGGGGTTGTAGGGATTTTTAGGGGTTTGTAGGGGTTTGTAGGGGTTGTAGGGGTTTGTAGGGGTTTGTAGGGGTTTTTAGGGGTTGTAGGGGTTTGTAGGGGTTTTTAGGGGTTTGTAGGGGTTTGTAGGGGTTTTAGGGGTTTGTAGGGGTTTGTAGGGGTTGTAGGGGTTTGTAGGGGTTTGTAGGGGTTTTTAGGGGTTTGTAGGGGTTTCTAGGGGTTGTAGGGTTTTGTAGGGGTTGTAGGGGTTTGTAGGGGTTGTAGGGGTTTGTAGGGGTTTGTAGGGGTTGTAGGGGTTTGTAGGGGTTTGTAGGGGTTTGTAGGGGTTTCTAGGGGTTGTAGGGTTTTGTAGGGGTTGTAGGGGTTTGTAGGGTTTTGTAGGGGTTGTAGGGGTTTGTAGGGGTTTGTAGGGGTTGTAGGGGTTGTAGGGGTTTGTAGGGGTTGTAGGGGCTTGTAGGGATTTGTAGGGGTTGTAGGGGTTTGTTACAATTACAACAGCAACAAAACAACACGCGAGCTGCATGCAGCTCGCGCCGCACGCAAAATCTAGTCTATCTATATAATATAAAGCTGAATCCCGGTGACTCATTGACATGGTTGTTCTCCTAGAAGGAGTCGGTTAAGGGGGGGGGTTTGTTTGGGGGAAGTTTAGGGGGGGTGAATCTGACCAGAAGTGTCGGATTCGAATTTTGAATTTTTCGAAATGACAGCTGTCAGATTTGACAGCTCCTAAACGGTTTTAGGTAGGGTTTTCTAAAGTGGTGCATCCTATAGAGGAGCAGGAAAAATTAAAAAAAAATTAAAAAAAAAAAAAAAAAAAAAGATGCCGGCTCCGGAATTTGACATTGAAAATTTGCCATTTTCAGACTCCACTTTGGCGGGGTGCTTTGTTCTGGCAACATTGGCGTACGGTGAATCTGTTTTGTTTCAATAATTGCCAGTATCCTGTAGAATGACGTGTAAATACGGCATTTTCGAAATTCAAAATGGCGGACGCTGTGGCGGCCATTTTGTAAAAAGCAAAAATTTTCCAAATTTTCCAATCCAAAAATGACGCTGTTGGCAACACCCGAGCCTGAAGACTTGTATCGGGCGGTTGTGTAGAACGGTGAAGAGTGTTGCTTGGCGAGAAAATTTTCCCCATTTTTCGGGTAATTTCCGAGATTTTCCCCAAAAAGGTGAAAAGTAGAAATAATGACATTTTAAATCAAAATTTGATGCAGTATCGTTGAAAAGGTCAATGCGAATGACATTTGACCATTTTTGTTCCCCTCAGCTGGCAACACTGGAATCAGGCGAACTTTATTTATTTTTGGGCCCGACTTTTACGCGAGCTCTAGATTCCTTCTACGAAAGTTTCCAAATTTAAATTTTGTTTATGCAGAAACCTTGTCGGTGAACTGCTTAATATGGGAAAACTATACGTTTTTTGAAATTTTTGAATACGGACAATTTGGCGGCCATATTGTAAAAAGACAAAATTTTCAAAATTTTCCATGTGAAAAATGAGGCATTTGGCAACACCCGAGCCGGACGACTTGTATGGGGCGGTTGTGTAGAACGATGAAGAGTGTTGCCTGGCTAGAAAATTTTCCCCATTTTTCGGGTAATTTCCGAGATTTTCCCCAAAAAAGTGAAAATTAGAAATATTGACATTTTGAATCAAAATTTGATGAGGTATCGTTTAAAAGGTCCATGCGAATGACATTTGACCATTTTTGTCGCTTTCAATTTGGCAACACTGGGAAAAAGCAAACTTTTTAAGTTTTGGGCCCGACTCTTACGCGAGCTCTAGATTCCTTCTACGAAAGTTTCCAAATTCAAATTTTGTTTATGCAGAAACCTTGTCGGTGAACTGCTTAATATGGGAAAACTATACGTTTTTTGAAATTTTTGAATATGGTCAATTTGGCGGCCATTTTGTAAAATGACGAAATTTTCAAAATTTTCCAAGTGAAAAATGAGGCTGTTGGCAACACCCGAGCCGGACGACTTGTATGGGGCCATTGTGTAAAACGATGAAAAGTGTTGCCTGGTGAAAAAAAAATCCCCATTTTCCGGGTATTTTCCGAGATTTTCCCCAAAAACATGAAAATTAAAAAAAATACAATTTGAATCAAAATTTGATGAGGTGTCGTTCAGGAAGTCCATGCGAATGACATTTGACCATTTTAGTCGCTCTTAGCTGGCAACACTGGGAGCAGGCGAAGGTGTTCTTTTTGGGCCCAACTCGGCTACTTTCATTTTTTTTCCACTACGAAAGTTGCCATGCGCAAATTCTGAGTATGCACAAGTGTTGCCACTGAACTGTTCCATCTTGGACATTCTATTAGTTTTTTCGAAATTCAAAATGGCGGACGCTGTGGCGGCCATTTTGTAAAAAGACGAAATTTTCAAAATTTTCTAACCCGAAAATGACGCTGTTGGCAACACCCGAGCCGGACGACTTGTATGGGGCCATTGTGTAAAACAATGAAAAATATTGCCTGGTGAAAAAAAAATCCCCATTTTCCGGGTATTTTCCGAGATTTTCCATAAAATGTAAAAAAAAAAAAAATGGTATTTTGAATCAAAATTTGATGTAGACTTGAAGGAGAGGACCATGAGAGTGACTTTTGACTATTTTGGTTGCATTGAGTTGGCAACACTGGGAGCATGCGAGTAGTGAAATTTTCGGGTCCGACTCGGCTACGAGCTCAAGTTTCCTTTTACCAATGTTGCCATATGGCAATTCTGTTTATGCAGAAATGTGGCCAGTGCCCTGCTTAATCTGTGACATTCTATTCGTTTTTTCAAAATAAAAGATGGCGGACGCTGTGGCGGCCATTTTGTAAAAAGATGAAATTTTCTGAATTTTACAACTGGAAAATGAGGCTTTTGGCAACACCCGAGCTGGACAACTTGTATGGAGCCGTTGTGTAAAACGATGAAAAGTGTTGCCTGGTTAAAAAAAATCCCCATTTTTCGGGTATTTTCCGAGATTTTCCATAAAATGTAAAAAAAAAAAAAATGGTATTTTGAATCAAAATTTGATGTTGACTTGAAGAAGAGGACCATGTGAGTGACTTTTGACTATTTTGGTTGCAGTGAGTTGGCAACACTGGGAGCATGCGAGTAGTGAAATTTTCGGGTCCGACTCGGCTACGAGTTCAAGTTTCCTTCTACCAAAGTTGCCATATGGCAATTCTGTTTATGCAGAAATGTTGCCAGTGCACTGCTTCATCTTTAATATTCTATTCGTTTTTTCAAAATAAAAGATGGCGGTCGCTGTGGCGGCCATTTTGTAAAAATATGAAATTTTCCAAATTTTCCAAGTGAAAAATGAGGCTGTTGGCAACTCCCGAGCCGGACAACTTATATGGGGCGGTTGTTTAGAATGACAAAAAGTGTTGCCTGGTGAAAGAAAAATCACCATTTTCTGGGTATTTTCTGAAATTTTCCGCAAAAACATGAAAATAATATAAATTATGACAGTATGGATTACAATTTGATGCGGTACTGCAGAGGAAATCCACACTGAACCATTACCAGTATCAAGAGCTGTTTCCCGGTCAAAACGATTTCCTCCATTTTTTGGGTGATAACAATATAAAAAAAGTTGGAATTTCAAATCAGAAATTTGACTATAAGTTTTTTTTCTTTTTTATTACCACGCGAGCTGCTTGCAGCTCGCGCCTCAATGAAAAATATCGAACAAAAAACAAACAAATTACCTACACAAAAAAAACTTCTTATCACAGGCCCTCGGTAGGTTGTTAGGTTTTTTTTTTATACTATTTTATAGTATTTGCACGCAAGAAAACTTATAATCACATGCCATAGTATGTAGAGGTTGTAGGGGTTGTAGGGTTTTGTAGGTTTGTAGGGGTTTGTAGGGGTTTGTAGGGGTTTGTAGGGGTTTGTAGGGGTTTCTAGGGGTTGTAGGGGTTTGTAGGGGTTTGTAGGGGTTTTCAGGGGTTGTAGGGGTTTGTAGGGGTTTGTAGGGGTTTGTAGGGGTTTCTAGGGGTTGTAGGGGTTTTTAGGGGTTGTAGGGGTTTGTAGGGGTTTGTAGGGGTTTGTAGGGGTTTTTAGGGGTTGTAGGGGTTTGTAGGGGTTTGTAGGGGTTTGTAGGGGTTTTTAGGGGTTGTAGGGGTTTGTAGGGGTTTGTAGGGGTTTCTAGGGGTTTGTAGGGGTTTTTAGGGGTTGTAGGGGTTTGTAGGGGTTGTAGGGGTTTGTAGGGGTATTTAGGGGTTGTAGGGGTTTGTAGGGGTTTGTAGGGGTTTCTAGGGGTTGTAGGGGTTTGTAGGGGTTTGTAGGGGTTTCTAGGGGTTGTAGGGGTTTGTAGGGGTTTGTAGGGGTTTGTAGGGGTTTGTAGGGGTTGTAGGGGTTTGTAGGGGTTTGTAGGGGTTGTAGGGGTTTGTAGGGATTGTAGGGGTTTGTAGGGATTTTTAGGGGTTGTAGGGGTTTGTAGGGGTTTGTAGGGGTTGTAGGGGTTTCTAGGGGTTGTAGGGGTTTGTAGGGGTTTGTAGGGGTTTTTAGGGGTTTGTAGGGGTTTTTAGGGGTTGTAGGGATTTGTAGGGGTTTGTAGGGGTTTGTAGGGGTTTGTATGGGTTGTAGGGGTTTGTAGGGGTTTGTAGGGGTTGTAGGGGTTTGTAGGGGTTGTAGGGGTTTGTAGGGGTTTGTAGGGAATGTAGGGGTTTTTAGGGGTTGTAGGGGTTTGTAGGGGTTTTTAGGGGTTGTAGGGGTTTGTAGGGGTTTGTAGGGGTTTTAGGGGTTGTAGGGGTTTGTAGGGGTTTGTAGGGGTTGTAGGGGTTGTAGGGGTTTGTAGGGGTTTGTAGGGTTTGTAGGGGTTGTAGGGGTTTGTAGGGGTTGTAGGGGTTTGTAGGGGTTGTAGGTGTTTGTAGGGGTTGTAAGGGTTGTGTTAAGGGCTTATAACAATTACAACAGCAACGATAACCTCACGCGAGCTGCATGCAGCTCGCGCCGCACGCAAAATCTAGTCTATATACTATAAAGCTTAATTACGGTGACTGATTGATATGGTTGTTCTCCTAGAAGGAGCCGTTTTAGGGGGGGGGTGTGTTTGGGGGAAGTTTAGGGGGGGTGAATCTCACCAGGAATTAGGCAATGACATTTCGAAAAAACCAAGATGACAGCTGTCAGATTTGACAGCTCCTAAACGGTTATAGGTAGGGTTTTCAAAGTGGGAGAGTATGAAGAGGGGGGGCAGAGATTAAAAAAAAAATGAAAAAAAAAAAAAAAACAAGATGGCGGCTCCGGAATTGGACTTTGAAATTTTGTCATTTTCAGAGTCTACTTTGGAGGGGTGCTTTGTTCTGGCAACATTGGCGTATTGTTATTTTGTTTTAATCCAATAATTGCCAGTATCCTGTAGAATGACGTGTAGACACGGCTTTTTTGAAATTCAAAATGGCGGACGCTGTGGCGGCCATTTTGTAAAAAGACGAAATTTTCCAAATTTTCGAACCCGAAAATGACGCTGTTGGCAACACCCCAGCCGGACGAGTTGTATCAAGCGGTTGTGTAGAACGGTGAAGAGTATTGCGTGGCGAGAAAATTTTCCCCATTTTTCTGGTAATTTCCGAGATTTTCCCCAAAAAGTCGAAAAGTAGAAATAACGACATTTTGAATTAAAATTTGATGTGGTATCGTTTAAAAGGTCCATGCAAATGACATTTGACCATTTTTGTCGCTTTCAATTTGGCAACACTGGGAAAAAGCAAACTTTTTAAGTTTTGGGCCCGACTCGGCTACCAAAAATTGAAGTCTTCTACCAAAATTGAGATATCAAAAAAAAATTTTCTACCAAATGTTGCCACTGAATTTCTTAATATGGTAAAATTATTGATTTTTCGAAATTCAAGATGGCGGACGGTGTAGCCAACTATTTGTGAAATTGAAGAATTTAAAATTGAAAATATAGGCTGTTGGCAACACCTGAGCGAGATGGTTTATATAAGACGAATGTAGTGTAGGTAGAGTAGTATTGCCTGGTTGGAAAAAAACTCCCCACTTTTTGGGAAATTTCCGAGATTTTACCCAAAAACGGCAAAAGTGAAAGTAATGACATTTCTTATAAAAATTTGATGTGACATCGAAGAAGAGGTCCATCCGAATGACATTTGATCATTTTCGTTGCTTCGAGGTGGCAACACTGGGAGCAGGCAATGTTTGAAAATTTCGGTCCCGACACGGCTACCAAAAATTGAAGTCTTCTACCAAAGTGGAGATATCAAAAAAATTTTTTTGCACAAATGTTGGCATTGAATTGCTCAATATGGGAAAATTATTGGTTTTTTCGAAATTAAAGATGGCCGACGATGTAGCGGCCATTTTGTAAAAAAATTACCGTAAAAAGTGAAAAAAAAGGCTGATGGCAACATCTGAGCCGGATGACTTGTATGAGGCCATTGTGCGGAATAATGAAAAGTATAGGTTGGTAGTTTTTTTTTTCCCCATTTTTAGGGAAATTTTCGAGTTTTTACCCAAAAACGAGTTTTTTTCTCAAATAATGACAGTTTGGATCAGAACTTGATGTGGTATTGAAGAGGAGGCCTAACAGAACCTTTTCCAGTACCCAGAGGTGTCGTATGGAAAAAATAATTTTCCCGATTTTTAGGGTAATTTCAAAAAAGTTGGAACCCAACATTTTAATTACACAGAACCATTTAGATTACTGTTTTAACCACGCGAGCTGCTTGCAGCTCGCGCACCTATCAAACCTCGATAGGACTTGGAGAAATTTAGTCAGAAATATGACTTGAAGAATTTTTTTTCTGTGTTTTGCCACGCGAGCTGCTTGCAGCTCGCGCCTCAATGAAAAATAATTTCATGCCATAGTATGTAGGGATTTGTTGGGGTTGTAGGGGTTTGTAGGGGTCTGTAGGGGTTATAGGGTTTTGTATTGGTTGCAGGGGTTTGTAGGGGTTGTAGGGGTTTGTAGGGGTTTGTAGGGGTTGTAGGGGTTCGTTAACCACGCGAGCTGCTTGCAGCTCGCGCAAGTAGGAGTTGTAGGGGTTTTTAGGTGTTTGTAGGGTTGTAGGGGTTTGTAGGGGTTTGTAGGGGTTGTAGGGGTTTGTTTAACCACGCGAGCTGCTTGCAGCTCGCGCAAGTAGGGGTTGTAGGGGTTTTTAGGTGTTTGTAGGGGTTGTAGGGGTTTGTTTAACCACGCGAGCTGCTTGCAGCTCGCGCAAGTAGGGGTTGTAGGGGTTTTTAGGTGTTTGTAGGGGTTGTAGGGGTTTGTAGGCGTTTGTAGGGGTTTCTAGGGGTTGTAGGGGTTTGTAGGGGTTTCTAGGGGTTGTAGGGGTTTGTAGGGGTTCGTAGGGGTTTTTAGGGATTGTAGGGGTTTGTAGGGGTTTCTAGGGGTTGTAGGGGTTTGTAGGGGTTTGTAGGGGTTTGTAGGGGTTTGTAGGGGTTTTTAGGGGTTGTAGGGGTTCGTAGGGTTTTGAAGGGGTTTGTAGGGGTTTGTAGGGGTTGTAGGGGTTTTTAGGGGTTAGTAGGGGTTTGTAGGGGTTTGTAGGGGTTTCTAGGGGTTGTAGGGGTTTGTAGGGGTTTGTAGGGGTTGTAGGGGTTGTAGGGGTTTGTAGGTTTGTAGGGGTTTGTACGGGTTGTAGGGGTTTGTAGGGGTTTGTAGGGGTTGTAGGGGTTGTAGGGGTTTGTAGGTTAGTAGGGGTTTGTAGGGGTTGTAGGGGTTTGTAGGGGTTGTAGGGGTTTGTAGGGGTTGTAGGGGTTTGTAGGGGTTGTAGGGGTTTGTAGGTTTGTAGGGGTTGTAGGGATTGTAGGGGTTGTAGGGGTTTGTAGGGGTTGTAGGGGTTTGTAGGGGTTGTAGGGATTTGTAGGGGTTGTAGGGGTTTTTAGGGGTTTGTAGGGGTTTGTAGGGGTTGTAGGGGTTCGTAGGGGTTTTTAGGGGTTTTTAGGGGTTTGTAGGGGTTTGTAGGGTTTGTAGGGGTTGTAGGGGTTGTAGGGGTTTGTAGGGGTTGTAGGGGTTTGTAGGGGTTTGTAGGGGTTTTTAGGGGTTGTAGGGGTTTGTAGGGGTTTGTAGGGGTTTGTAGGTTTGTAGGGGTTTGTAGGGGTTTGTAGGGGTTTGTAGGTTTGTAGGGGTTTGTAGGGGTTGTAGTGGTTTTTAGGGGTTTGTAGGGGTTTGTAGGGGTTGTAGGGGTTTTTAGGGGTTTGTAGGGGTTTGTAGGGGTTGTAGGGGTTTGTAGGGGTTGTAGGGGTTTGTAGGGGTTTGTAGGGGTTTGTAGGGGTTTTTAGGGGTTGTAGGGGTTTGTAGGGGTTTGTAGGGGTTGTAGGGGTTTGTAGGGGTTTGTTGGGATTTGTAGGGGTTTTTAGGGGTTTTTAGGGGTTGTAGGGGTTTGTAGGGGTTTGTAGGGATTTTTAGGGGTTTCTAGGGGTTGTAGGGGTTTGTAGGGGTTTGTAGGGGTTTCTAGGGGTTGTAGGGGTTGTAGGGGTTTGTAGGGGTTTGTAGGGGTTTGTAGGGGTTTGTAGGGGTTTTTAGGGGTTGTAGGGGTTTTTAGGGGTTTGTAGGGGTTTGTAGGGGTTTTTAGGGGTTGTAGGGGTTTTTAGGGGTTTGTAGGGGTTTGTAGGGATTTTTAGGGGTTGTAGGGGATTGTAGGGGTTTGTAGGGGTTGTAGGGGTTTCTAGGGGTTGTAGGGGTTTGTAGGGGTTTTTAGGGGTTTGTAGGGGTTTGTAGGGGTTTGTAGGGGTTTTTAGGGGTTGTAGGGGTTTTTAGGGGTTTGTAGGGGTTTGTAGGGGTTTTTAGGGGTTTTTAGGGGTTTGTAGGGGTTTGTAGGGATTTTTAGGGGTTGTAGGGGATTGTAGGGGTTTGTAGGGGTTGTAGGGGTTTCTAGGGGTTGTAGGGGTTTGTAGGGGTTTGTAGGGGTTTCTAGGGGTTTCTAGGGGTTTGTAGGGGTTTGTAGGGGTTGTAGGGGTTTGTAGGGGTTTTTAGGGGTCGTAGAGGTTTGTAGGGGTTTGTAGGGGTTTTTAGGGGTTTGTAGGGGTTTGTAGGGGTTTGTAGGGGTTTCTAGGGGTTGTAGGAGTTTGTAGGGGTTGTAGGGGTTTGTAGGGGTTTGTAGGGGTTTTTAGGGGTTGTAGGGGTTGTAGGGGTTTTTAGGGGTTTATAGGGGTTTTTAGGGGTTGTAGGGATTTTTAGGGGTTTGTAGGGGTTTGTAGGGGTTGTAGGGGTTTGTAGGGGTTTGTAGGGGTTTTTAGGGGTTGTAGGGGTTTGTAGGGGTTTTTAGGGGTTTGTAGGTGTTTGTAGGGGTTTTAGGGAATTGTAGGGGTTTGTAGGGGTTGTAGGGGTTTGTAGGGGTTTGTAGGGGTTTGTAGGGGTTTGTAGGGGTTTCTAGGGGTTGTAGGGTTTTGTAGGGGTTGTAGGGGTTTGTAGGGGTTGTAGGGGTTTGTAGGGGTTTGTAGGGGTTGTAGGGGTTTGTAGGGGTTTGTAGGGGTTTGTAGGGGTTTCTAGGGGTTGTAGGGTTTTGTAGGGGTTGTAGGGGTTTGTAGGGTTTTGTAGGGGTTGTAGGGGTTTGTAGGGGTTTGTAGGGGTTGTAGGGGTTGTAGGGGTTTGTAGGGGTTGTAGGGGCTTGTAGGGATTTGTAGGGGTTGTAGGGGTTTGTTACAATTACAACAGCAACAAAACAACACGCGAGCTGCATGCAGCTCGCGCCGCACGCAAAATCTAGTCTATATACTATAAAGCTTAATTACGGTGACTGATTGATACATTTGTTCTCCTAGAAGGAGTCGTTTTAGGGGGGGGGTTTGTTTGGGGGAAGTTTAGGGGGGGCGAATCTCACCAGAAGTGTCGGATTCGAATTTTGAATTTTTCGAAATGACAGCTGTCAGATTTGACAGCTCCTAAACGGTTATGGGTTGGGTTTTCTAAAGTGGAAGGGTAGATAGAGGGGGGGGAGAGATTAAAAAAAAATTTGAAAAAAAAAAAAAAAACAAGATGGCGGCTCCGGAATTGGACTTTGAAATTTTGCCATTTTCAGAGTCTACTTTGGCGGGGTGCTTTGTTCTGGCAACATTGGCGTATTGTTATTTTCTTTTGCTTAAATAATTGCCAGTATCCTGTAGAATGACGTGTTGACACGGCTTTTTTGAAATTCAAAATGGCGGACGCTGTGGCGGCCATTTTGTAAAAAGACAAAAATTTCCAAATTTTCAAACCCGAAAATGACGCTGTTGGCAACACCAGAGCCGGAAGACTTGTATCGGGCGGTTGTGTAGAACGATAATGAGTATTGCCTGGTGGGAAAAATTTCCCCATTTTTCGGGTAATTTCCGAGATTTTCCCCAAAAAGTCGAAAAGTAGAAATAACGGTATTTTGAATTAAAATTTGATGTGGTATCGTTTAAAAAGTCCCTGCGAATGACATTTGACAATTTTTGTCGCTTTCAATTTGGCAACACTGGGAAAAAGCAAACTTTTTAAGTTTTGGGCCGACTCGGCTACCAAAAATTGAAGTCTTCTACCAAAATTGAGATATCAAAAAAGTTTTTTCTACCAAATGTTGCCACTGAATTTCTTAATATGGGAAAATTATTGATTTTTCGAAATTCAAAATGGCGGACGGTGTAGCCAACTCTTTGTGAAATTGAAGAATTTAAAATTGAAAATACAGACTGTTGGCAACACCTGAGCGAGATGGTTTGTATGGGGCGAATGTAATGTAGGTAGAGCAGTATTGTCTGGTTGGAAAAAAACTCCCCACTTTTTGGGAAATTTCCGAGATTTTACCCAAAAATGCCAAAAGTGAAAGTAATGACATTACTTATAAAAATTTGGTGTGACATCGAAGAGGAGGTCCATCCAAATGACATTTGACCATTTTCGTTGCTTCGAGGTGGCAACACTGGGAGCAGGCAATGTTTGAAAATTTCGGTCCCGACACGGCTACCAAAAATTGAAGTCTTCTACCAAAGTGGAGATATCAAAAAATTTTTTTTGCACAAATGTTGGCATTGAACTGCTCAATATGGGAAAATTATTGGTTTTTCGAAATTAAAGATGGCCGACGATGTGGTGGCCATTTTGTAAAAAAATTACCGTTAAAAGTGAAAAAAAAGGCAGATGGCAACATCTGAGCCGGATGACTTGTATGAGGCCATTGTGCGGAATGATGGAAAGTATAGGTTGGTAGTTTTTTTTTTCCCCATTTTTAGGGAAATTTCCGAGTTTTTACCCAAAAATGAGTTTTTTTCTCAAATAATGACAGTTTGGATCAGAACTTGATGTGGTATTGAAGAGGAGGCCTTACAGAACCTTTTCCAGTACCCAGAGGTGTCGTATGTAAAAAAAAATTTTCCCCATTTTTAGGGTAATTTCAAAAAAGTTGGAACCCAACATTTTTATTACACAGAACCATTTAGATTACTGTTTTAACCACGCGAGCTGCTTGCAGCTCGCGCACCACCCAACCTCGATGAAAAATATCGCACAAAACATCAACAGCAACAATAACAACACGCGAGCTGCTTGCAGCTCGCGCACCACCCAGCCTCAAAATGACTCAGAAATTTTGTCGGAAATATGACTTGAAGAAATATTTTATTTGTTTTATTTACCACGCGAGCTGCTTGCAGCTCGCGCACCCATCAAACCTCGATAGGACTTGGAGAAATTTAGTCAGAAATATGACTTGAAGAATTTTTTTTTTCTGTTTTTTGCCACGCGAGCTGCTTGCAGCTCGCGCCTCAAAGAAAAATAAACAAATTACCAACACAAGAAAACTTCTAATCACAGGTCCTCGGTAGGTTGTTAGGTTTTTTTTTTTATACTATTTGATCGTATTTGTTTACAAGAAAACTTCTAATCACATGCCATGGTATACACAGGTCCTCGGTAGGTTGTTAGGTTTTTTTTTTATACCATTTTATAGTATCTGTACGCAAGAAAACTTCTAATTTCATGCCATAGTATGTAGGGATTTGTTGGGGTTGTAGGGGTTTGCAGGGGTTTGTAGGGGTTTGTAGGGGTTGTAGGGGTTTGTAGGGGTTGTAGGGGTTTGTAGGGGTTGTAGGGGTTTGTAGGGGTTGTAGGGGTTTTTAGGGGTTGTAGGGGTTTGTAGGGGTTGTAGGTGTTTGTAGGGGTTGTAGGGGTTTGTAGGGGTTGTAGGGGTTGTAGGGGTTTGTAGGGGTTGTAGGGGTTTGTAGGGGTTGTAGGGGTTTGTAGGGGTTGTAGGGGTTTGTAGGGGTTGTAGGGGTTTGTAGGGGTTGTAGGGGTTTGTAGGGGTTGTAGGGGTTTGTAGGGGTTGTAGGGGTTTGTAGGGGTTGTAGGGGTTTGTAGGGGTTTGTAGGGGTTTTTAGGGGTTGTAGGGGTTTGTAGGGGTTGTAGGGGTTTGTAGGGGTTGTAGGTGTTTGTAGGGGATGTAGGGGTTTGTAGGGGTTGTAGGGGTTGTAGGGGTTTGTAGGGGTTGTAGGGGTTTGTAGGGGTTGTAGGGGTTTGTAGGGGTTGTAGGGGTTTTTAGGGGTTGTAGGGGTTTGTAGGGGTTGTAGGTGTTTGTAGGGGTTGTAGGGGTTTGTAGGGGTTGTAGGGGTTGTAGGGGTTTGTAGGGGTTGTAGGGGTTTGTAGGGGTTGTAGGGGTTTGTAGGGGTTGTAGGGGTTTTTAGGGGTTGTAGGGGTTTGTAGGGGTTGTAGGTGTTTGTAGGGGTTGTAGGGGTTTGTAGGGGTTGTAGGGGTTGTAGGGGTTTGTAGGGGTTGTAGGGGTTTGTAGGGGTTGTAGGGGTTTGTAGGGGTTGTAGGGGTTTGTAGGGGTTTGTAGGGGTTGTAGGGGTTTGTAGGGGTTGTAGGGGTTTGTAGGGGTTTGTAGGGGTTGTAGGGGTTTTTAGGGGTTGTAGGGGTTTGTAGGGGTTGTAGGGGTTTGTAGGGGTTGTAGGGGTTTGTAGGGGTTTGTAGGGGTTGTAGGGGTTGTAGGGGTTTGTAGGGGTTGTAGGGGTTTGTAGGGGTTGTACGGGTTTGTAGGGGTTTGTAGGGGTTTTTAGGGGTTGTAGGGGTTTGTAGGGGTTGTAGGTGTTTGTAGGGGTTGTAGGGGTTTTTAGGGGTTGTAGGGGTTTGTAGGGGTTGTAGGTGTTTGTAGGGGTTGTAGGGGTTTGTAGGGGTTGTAGGGGTTGTAGGGGTTTGTAGGGGTTGTAGGGGTTTGTAGGGGTTGTAGGGGTTTGTAGGGGTTGTAGGGGTTTGTAGGGGTTGTAGGGGTTTGTAGGGGTTGTAAGGGTTGTGTTAAGGGCTTATAACAATTACAACATTACAACAGCAACGATAACCTCACGCGAGCTGCATGCAGCTCGCGCCGCACGCAAAATCTAGTCTATATATTATAAAGCTCAATCCCGGTGACTGATTGATATGGTTGTTCTCCTAGAAGGAGTCGTTTTAGGGGGGGGGTTTGTTTGGGGGAAGTTTAGGGGGGGTCAATCTCACCAGGAATTAGGCAATGACATTTCAAAAAAACCAAGATGACAGCTGTCAGATTTGACATCTCCTAAACGGTTACAGGTAGGGTTTTCAAAATGACAGGGTAGAAAAAGGAGGGGAAAAAATTAAAAAAAATTGAAAAAAAAAAAAAAAAAACAAGATGGCGGCTTCGGAATGGAACATTGAATTTTACCGATTTTCATACTCCACTTTGGCGGGGTGCTTTGTTCTGGCAACATTGGCGTACGGTGAATCTGTTTTGTTTAAATAATTGCCAGTATCCTGTAGAATGACGTGTAAGTACGGCTTTTTCGAAATTCAAAATGGCGGACGCTGTGGCGGCCATTTTGTAAAAAGCAAAAATTTTCCAAATTTTCCAACCCGAAAATGACGCTGTTGGCAACACCCGGGCCGGACGACTTGTATCGGGCGGTCGTGTAGAACGGTGATGAGTGTTGCCTGGCGAGAAAATTTTCCCCATTTTTCGGGTAATTTCCGAGATTTTCCCCAAAAAGGTGAAAAGTAGAAATAATGATATTTTTAATCAAAATTTGATGCAGTATCGTTGAAAAGGTCCATGCGAATGACATTTGACCATTTTTGTCCCCCTCAGCTGGCAACACTGGAATCAGGCGAACTTTTTTTATTTTTGGGCCCGACTTTTACGCGAGCTCTAGATTCCTTCTACGAAAGTTTCCAAATTTAAATTTTGTTTATGCAGAAACCTTGTCGGTGAACTGCTTAATATGGGAAAACTATACGTTTTTTGAAATTTTTGAATACGGACAATTTGGCGGCCATATTGTAAAAAGACAAAATTTTCAAAATTTTCCATGTGAAAAATGAGGCATTTGGCAACACCCGAGCCGGACGACTTGTATGGGGCGGTTGTGTAGAACGATGAAGAGTGTTGCCTGGCTAGAAAATTTTCCCCATTTTTCGGGTAATTTCCGAGATTTTCCCCAAAAAAGTGAAAATTAGAAATATTGACATTTTGAATCAAAATTTGATGTGGTATCGTTTAAAAGGTCCATGCGAATGACATTTGACCATTTTTGTCGCTTTCAATTTGGCAACACTGGGAAAAAGCAAACTTTTTAAGTTTTGGGCCCGACTCTTACGCGAGCTCTAGATTCCTTCTACGAAAGTTTCCAAATTCAAATTTTGTTTATGCAGAAACCTTGTCGGTGAACTGCTTAATATGGGAAAACTATACGTTTTTTGAAATTTTTGAATATGGTCAATTTGGCGGCCATTTTGTAAAATGACGAAATTTTCAAAATTTTCCAAGTGAAAAATGAGGCTGTTGGCAACACCCGAGCCGGACATTTTGTATAGAGCTATTGTGTAAAACGATGAAAAGTGTTGCTTGGTTTAAAAAAAATCCCCATTTTCCGGGTATTTTCCGAGATTTTCCCCAAAAACCTGAAAAGTAAAAAAAATTACAATTTGAATCAAACTTTGATGAGGTATCGTTAAGAAGCTCCATGCGAATGACATTTGACTATTTTCGTTCCCCTCAGCTGGCAACACTGGGAGCAGTCGAAGGTGTTATTTTTGGGCCCAACTCGGCTACTTTCCTTTTTTTTCCACTACAAAAGTTGCCATGCGCAAATTCTGAGTATGCACAAGTGTTGCCACTGAACTTCTTCATCTTGGTTATTTAATTCGTTTTTTCGAAATTCAAAATGGCGGACGCTGTGGCGGCCATTTTGTAAAAAGCAGAAATTTTCCAAATTTTCCAAGTGAAAAATGAGGCTGTTGGCAACACCCGAGCCGGACATGTTGTATGAAGCCATTGTGTAAAACGATGAAAAGTATTGCCTGGTGAAAAAAAATTCCCCATTTTCCGGGTATTTTCCGAGATTTTCCATAAAATGTAAAAAAAAAAAAAAATGGTATATTGAATCAAAATTTGATGTAGACTTAAAGGAGAGGACCATGAGAGTGACTTTTGACTATTTTGGTTGCATTGAGTTGGCAACACTGGGAGCATGCGAGTAGTGAAATTTTCGGGTCCGACTCGGCTACGAGCTCAAGTTTCCTTTTACCAATGTTGCCATATGGCAATTCTGTTTATGCAGAAATGTGGCCAGTGCCCTGCTTAATCTTTGACATTCTATTCGTTTTTTCAAAATAAAAGATGGCGGACGCTGTGGCGGCCGTTTTGTAAAAAGATGAAATTTTCTGAATTTTACAACTGGAAAATGAGGCTTTTGGCAACACCCGAGCTGGACAATTTGTATGGAGCCGTTGTGTAAAACGATGAAAAGTGTTGCCTGGTTAAAAAAAAAACCCCATTTTTCGGGTATTTTCCGAGATTTTCCATAAAATGTAAAAGAAAAAAAAATGGTATTTTGAATCAAAATTTGATGTAGACTTGAAGAAGAGGACCATGTGAGTGACTTTTGACTATTTTGGTTGCAGTGAGTTGGCAACACTGGGAGCATGCGAGTAGTGAAATTTTCGGGTCCGACTCGGCTACGAGCTCAAGTTTCCTTTTACCAATGTTGCCATATGGCAATTCTGTTTATGCAGAAATGTGGCCAGTGCCCTGCTTAATCTTTGACATTCTATTCGTTTTTTCAAAATAAAAGATGGCGGACGCTGTGGCGGCCATTTTGTAAAAAGATTAAATTTTCTGAATTTTACAACTGGAAAATGAGGCTTTTGGCAACACCCGAGCTGGACAACTTGTATGGAGCCGTTGTGTAAAACGATGAAAAGTGTTGCCTGGTTAAAAAAAAATCCCCATTTTTCGGGTATTTTCCGAGATTTTCCATAAAATGTAAAAAAAAAAAAAATGGTATTTTGAATCAAAATTTGATGTAGACTTGAAGAAGAGGACCATGTGAGTGACTTTTGACTATTTTGGTTGCAGTGAGTTGGCAACACTGGGAGCATGCGAGTAGTGAAATTTTCGGGTCCGACTCGGCTACGAGCTCAAGTTTCCTTCTAACAAAGTTGCCATATGGCAATTCTGTTTATGCAGAAATGTTGCCAGTGCACTGCTTCATCTTTAATATTCTATTCGTTATCTCAAAATAAAAGATGGCGGTCGCTGTGGCGGCCATTTTGTAAAAATATGAAATTTTCCAAATTTTCCAAGTGAAAAATGAGGCTGTTGGCAACTCCCGAGCCGGACAACTTGTATGGGGCGGTTGTTTAGAATGACAAAAAGTGTTGCCTGGTGAAAGAAAAATCACCATTTTCCGGGTATTTTCCGAGATTTTCCGCAAAAACATGAAAATAATATAAATTATGACAGTATGGATTACAATTTGATGCGGTATTGCAGAGGAAATCTATACTGAACCGTTACCAGTATCAAGAGCTGTTTCCCGGTCAAAACGATTTCCTCCATTTATTGAGTAATAACAATATAAAAAAAGTTGGAATTTCAATTCAGAAATTTGACTTTGAGATTTTTTTTTTGTTTTATTACCACGCGAGCTGCTTGCAGCTCGCGCCTCAATGAAAAATATCGAACAAAAAACAAACAAATTACCTACACAAAAAAAAATCTTATCACATGCCATAGTATACACAGGTCCTCGGTAGGTTGTTAGGTTTTTTTTTTATACTATTTCATAGTTTTTGCACGCAAAAAAACTTCTAATCAAATGCCATAGTATGTAGAGTTTGTAGGGGTTTAAAGGGGTTTGTAGGGGTTTGTAGGGGTTGTAGGGGTTTGTAGGGGTTTGTAGGGGTTGTAGGGGTTTGTAGGGGTTTTTAGGGGTTGTAGGGGTTTGTAGGGGTTTCTAGGGGTTTGTAGGGGTTTGTAGGGGTTTGTAGGGGTTTTTAGGGGTTGTAGGGGTTTGTAGGGGTTTGTAGGGGTTTGTAGGGGTTTTTAGGGGTTGTAGGGGTTTGTAGGGGTTTGTAGGGGATTGTAGGGGTTTGTAGGGGTTTTTAGGGGTTGTAGGGGTTTGTAGGGGTTTGTAGGGGTTGTAGGGGTTTTAGGGGTTGTAGGTGTTTGTAGGGGTTTTTAGGGGTTGTAGGGGTTTGTAGGGTTTTGTAGGGGTTTGTAGGGGTTTGTAGGGGTTTGTAGGGGTTTGTAGGGGTTTTTAGGGGTTGTAGGGGTTTGTAGGGGTTTGTAGGGGTTGTAGGGGTTTGTAGGGGTTTTTAGGGGTTGTAGGTGTTTGTAGGGGTTTGTAGGGGTTGTAGGGGTTTGTAGGGGTTTTTAGGGGTTTCTAGGGGTTTGTAGGGGTTTGTAGGGGTTTTTAGGGGTTGTAGGGGTTTGTAGGGATTTTTAGGGGTTTCTAGGGGTTTGTAGGGGTTTGTAGGGGTTTTTAGGGGTAGTAGGGGTTTGTAGGGGTTTGTAGGGGTTTGTATGGGTTTTTAGGCGTTGTAGGGGTTTGTAGGGGTTTTTAGGGGTTTGTAGGGGTTTTTAGGGGTTGTAGGGGTTTGTAGGGGTTTGTAGGGGTTTTTAGGGGTTGTAGGGGTTTGTAGGGGTTTGTAGGGGTTTGTAGGGTTTGTAGGGGTTTGTAAGGGTTGTAGGGGTTTGTAGGGGTTTGTAGGGGATTTTAGGGGTTTGTAGGGGTTTGTAGGGGTTTTTAGGGGTTGTAGGGGTTTGTAGGGGTTTGTAGGGGTTGTAATGGTTTGTAGGGGTTGTAGGGGTTTGTAGGGGTTTGTAGAGGTTTGTAGGGTTTTGTAGGGTTTGTAGGTTTGTAGGGGTTTGTAGGGGTTTGTAGGGGTTGTAGGGGTTTGTAGGGGTTTGTAGGGGTTGTAGGGGTTTGTAGGGGTTGTAGGGGTTTGTAGGGGTTTTTAGGGGTTGTAGGGGTTGTAGGGGTTAGTAGGGGTTTGTAGGGGTTGTAGGGGTTTTTAGGGGTTTGTAGGGGTTTGTAGGGGGTTTGTAGGGGTTTGTAGGGGTTTTTAGGGGTTGTAGGGGTTTGTAGGGGTTGTAGGGGTTTTTAGGGGTTTGTAGGGGTTTTTAGGGGTTTGTAGGGGTTGTAGGGGTTTGTAGGGGTTGTAGGGGTTTGTAGGGGTTGTTAGGGTTTGTAGGGGTTTTTTTAGGGTCTTGTAAGATTTAGGGGCTTATAACAAATTACAACAGCAACGATAACCTCACGCGAGCTGCATGCAGCTCGCGCCGCACGCAAAATCTAGTCTATTCTATATATTATAAAGCTCAATCCCGGTGACTGATTGATATGGTTGTTCTCCTAGAAGGAGTCGTTTTAGGGGGGGGGTTTGTTTGGGGGAAGTTTAGGGGGGGTCAATCTCACCAGGAATTAGGCAATGACATTTCGAAAAAACTAAAATGACAGCTGTCAGATTTGACATCTCCTAAACGGTTATAGGTAGGGTTTTCAAAATGGGAGGGTAGAAAGAAGGCGGGAAAAAATTAAAAAAATTTGAAAAAAAAAAAAAAAAAAACAAGATGGCGGCTTCGGAATTTGACTTTGAATTTTACCGATTTTCATACTCTACTTTGGCGGGGTGCTTTGTTCTGGCAACATTGGCGTACGGTGAATCTGTTCTGCTTTAATAATTGCCAGTATCCTGTAGAATGCCGTGTAAGTACGGCTTTTTCGAAATTCAAAATGGCGGACGCTGTGGCGGCCATTTTGTAAAAAGCAAAAATTTTCCAAATTTTCCAACCCGAAAATGACGCTGTTGGCAACACCCGAGCCGGAAGACTTGTATCGGGCGGTCGTGTAGAACGGTGAAGAGTGTTGCTTGGCGAGAAAATTTTCCCCATTTTTCGGGTAATTTCCGAGATTTTCCCCAAAAAGGTGAAAAGTAGAAATAATGACATTTTAAATCAAAATTTGATGCAGTATCGTTGAAAAGGTCCATGCGAATGACATTTGACCATTTTTGTCCCCCTCAGCTGGCAACACTGGAATCAGGCGAACTTTTTTTATTTTTGGGCCCGACTTTTACGCGAGCTCTAGATTCCTTCTACGAAAGTTTCCAAATTTAAATTTTGTTTATGCAGAAACCTTGTCGATGAACTGTTTAATATGGGAAAACTATACGTTTTTTGAAATTTTTGAATACGGACAATTTGGCGGCCATATTGTAAAAAGACAAAATTTTCAAAATTTTCCATGTGAAAAATGAGGCATTTGGCAACACCCGAGCCGGACGACTTGTATGGGGCGGTTGTGTAGAACGATGAAGAGTGTTGCCTGGCTAGAAAATTTTCCCCATTTTTCGGGTAATTTCCGAGATTTTCCCTAAAAAAGTGAAAATTAGAAATATTGACATTTTGAATCAAAATTTGATGTGGTATCGTTTAAAAGGTCCATGCGAATGACATTTGACCATTTTTGTCGCTTTCAATTTGGCAACACTGGGAAAAAGCAAACTTTTAAAGTTTTGGGCCCGACTCTTACGCGAGCTCTAGATTCCTTCTACGAAAGTTTCCAAATTCAAATTTTGTTTATGCAGAAACCTTGTCGGTGAACTGCTTAATATGGGAAAACTATACGTTTTTTGAAATTTTTGAATATGGTCAATTTGGCGGCCATTTTGTAAAATGACGAAATTTTCAAAATTTTCCAAGTGAAAAATGAGGCTGTTGGCAACACCCGAGCCGGACATTTTGTATAGAGCTATTGTGTAAAACGATGAAAAGTGTTGCTTGGTTTAAAAAAAATCCCCATTTTCCGGGTATTTTCCGAGATTTTCCCCAAAAACCTGAAAAGTAAAAAAAATTACAATTTGAATCAAACTTTGATGAGGTATCGTTAAGAAGCTCCATGCGAATGACATTTGACTATTTTCGTTCCCCTCAGCTGGCAACACTGGGAGCAGTCGAAGGTGTTATTTTTGGGCCCAACTCGGCTACTTTCCTTTTTTTTCCACTACAAAAGTTGCCATGCGCAAATTCTGAGTATGCACAAGTGTTGCCACTGAACTTCTTCATCTTGGTTATTTAATTCGTTTTTTCGAAATTCAAAATGGCGGACGCTGTGGCGGCCATTTTGTAAAAAGCAGAAATTTTCCAAATTTTCCAAGTGAAAAATGAGGCTGTTGGCAACACCCGAGCCGGACATGTTGTATGAAGCCATTGTGTAAAACGATGAAAAGTATTGCCTGGTGAAAAAAAATTCCCCATTTTCCGGGTATTTTCCGAGATTTTCCATAAAATGTAAAAAAAAAAAAAAATGGTATATTGAATCAAAATTTGATGTAGACTTAAAGGAGAGGACCATGAGAGTGACTTTTGACTATTTTGGTTGCATTGAGTTGGCAACACTGGGAGCATGCGAGTAGTGAAATTTTCGGGTCCGACTCGGCTACGAGCTCAAGTTTCCTTTTACCAATGTTGCCATATGGCAATTCTGTTTATGCAGAAATGTGGCCAGTGCCCTGCTTAATCTTTGACATTCTATTCGTTTTTTCAAAATAAAAGATGGCGGACGCTGTGGCGGCCGTTTTGTAAAAAGATGAAATTTTCTGAATTTTACAACTGGAAAATGAGGCTTTTGGCAACACCCGAGCTGGACAATTTGTATGGAGCCGTTGTGTAAAACGATGAAAAGTGTTGCCTGGTTAAAAAAAAAACCCCATTTTTCGGGTATTTTCCGAGATTTTCCATAAAATGTAAAAGAAAAAAAAATGGTATTTTGAATCAAAATTTGATGTAGACTTGAAGAAGAGGACCATGTGAGTGACTTTTGACTATTTTGGTTGCAGTGAGTTGGCAACACTGGGAGCATGCGAGTAGTGAAATTTTCGGGTCCGACTCGGCTACGAGCTCAAGTTTCCTTTTACCAATGTTGCCATATGGCAATTCTGTTTATGCAGAAATGTGGCCAGTGCCCTGCTTAATCTTTGACATTCTATTCGTTTTTTCAAAATAAAAGATGGCGGACGCTGTGGCGGCCATTTTGTAAAAAGATTAAATTTTCTGAATTTTACAACTGGAAAATGAGGCTTTTGGCAACACCCGAGCTGGACAACTTGTATGGAGCCGTTGTGTAAAACGATGAAAAGTGTTGCCTGGTTAAAAAAAAATCCCCATTTTTCGGGTATTTTCCGAGATTTTCCATAAAATGTAAAAAAAAAAAAAATGGTATTTTGAATCAAAATTTGATGTAGACTTGAAGAAGAGGACCATGTGAGTGACTTTTGACTATTTTGGTTGCAGTGAGTTGGCAACACTGGGAGCATGCGAGTAGTGAAATTTTCGGGTCCGACTCGGCTACGAGCTCAAGTTTCCTTCTAACAAAGTTGCCATATGGCAATTCTGTTTATGCAGAAATGTTGCCAGTGCACTGCTTCATCTTTAATATTCTATTCGTTTTCTCAAAATAAAAGATGGCGGTCGCTGTGGCGGCCATTTTGTAAAAATATGAAATTTTCCAAATTTTCCAAGTGAAAAATGAGGCTGTTGGCAACTCCCGAGCCGGACAACTTGTATGGGGCGGTTGTTTAGAATGACAAAAAGTGTTGCCTGGTGAAAGAAAAATCACCATTTTCCGGGTATTTTCCGAGATTTTCCGCAAAAACATGAAAATAATATAAATTATGACAGTATGGATTACAATTTGATGCGGTATTGCAGAGGAAATCTATACTGAACCGTTACCAGTATCAAGAGCTGTTTCCCGGTCAAAACGATTTCCTCCATTTATTGAGTAATAACAATATAAAAAAAGTTGGAATTTCAATTCAGAAATTTGACTTTGAGATTTTTTTTTTGTTTTATTACCACGCGAGCTGCTTGCAGCTCGCGCCTCAATGAAAAATATCGAACAAAAAACAAACAAATTACCTACACAAAAAAAAATCTTATCACATGCCATAGTATACACAGGTCCTCGGTAGGTTGTTAGGTTTTTTTTTTATACTATTTCATAGTTTTTGCACGCAAAAAAACTTCTAATCAAATGCCATAGTATGTAGAGTTTGTAGGGGTTTAAAGGGGTTTGTAGGGGTTTGTAGGGGTTGTAGGGGTTTGTAGGGGTTTGTAGGGGTTGTAGGGGTTTGTAGGGGTTTTTAGGGGTTGTAGGGGTTTGTAGGGGTTTCTAGGGGTTTGTAGGGGTTTGTAGGGGTTTGTAGGGGTTTTTAGGGGTTGTAGGGGTTTGTAGGGGTTTGTAGGGGTTTGTAGGGGTTTTTAGGGGTTGTAGGGGTTTGTAGGGGATTGTAGGGGTTTGTAGGGGTTTTTAGGGGTTGTAGGGGTTTGTAGGGGTTTGTAGGGGTTGTAGGGGTTTTAGGGGTTGTAGGTGTTTGTAGGGGTTTTTAGGGGTTGTAGGGGTTTGTAGGGTTTTGTAGGGGTTTGTAGGGGTTTGTAGGGGTTTGTAGGGGTTTGTAGGGGTTTTTAGGGGTTGTAGGGGTTTGTAGGGGTTTGTAGGGGTTGTAGGGGTTTGTAGGGGTTTTTAGGGGTTGTAGGTGTTTGTAGGGGTTTGTAGGGGTTGTAGGGGTTTGTAGGGGTTTTTAGGGGTTTCTAGGGGTTTGTAGGGGTTTGTAGGGGTTTTTAGGGGTTGTAGGGGTTTGTAGGGATTTTTAGGGGTTTCTAGGGGTTTGTAGGGGTTTGTAGGGGTTTTTAGGGGTAGTAGGGGTTTGTAGGGGTTTGTAGGGGTTTGTATGGGTTTTTAGGCGTTGTAGGGGTTTGTAGAGGTTTTTAGGGGTTTGTAGGGGTTTTTAGGGGTTGTAGGGGTTTGTAGGGGTTTGTAGGGGTTTTTAGGGGTTGTAGGGGTTTGTAGGGGTTTGTAGGGGTTTGTAGGGTTTGTAGGGGTTTGTAAGGGTTGTAGGGGTTTGTAGGGGTTTGTAGGGGATTTTAGGGGTTTGTAGGGGTTTGTAGGGGTTTTTAGGGGTTGTAGGGGTTTGTAGGGGTTTGTAGGGGTTGTAATGGTTTGTAGGGGTTGTAGGGGTTTGTAGGGGTTTGTAGAGGTTTGTAGGGTTTTGTAGGGTTTGTAGGTTTGTAGGGGTTTGTAGGGGTTTGTAGGGGTTTGTAGGGGTTTGTAGGGGTTGTAGGGGTTTGTAGGGGTTGTAGGGGTTTGTAGGGGTTTTTAGGGGTTGTAGGGGTTAGTAGGGGTTTGTAGGGGTTTGTAGGTTTGTAGGGGTTTGTAGGGGTTTGTAGGTTTGTAGGGGTTGTAGGGGTTTGTAGGGGTTGTAGGGGTTGTAGGGGTTTGTAGGGGTTTGTACGGGTTTGTAGGGGTTTGTAGGGGTTTTTAGGGGTTGTAGGGGTTTGTAGGGGTTGTAGGGGTTTCTAGGGGTTGTAGGGGTTTGTAGGGGTTTGTAGGGGTTTGTAGGGGTTTGTAGGGGTTTTTAGGGGTTGTAGGGGTTTTTAGGGGTTTGTAGGGGTTTGTAGGGATTTTTAGGGGTTGTAGGGGTTTGTAGGGGTTTGTAGGGGTTGTAGGGAATTCTAGGGGTTGTAGGGGTTTGTAGGGGTTTTTAGGGGTTTGTAGGGGTTTTTAGGGGTTGTAGGGGATTTTAGGGGTTTGTAGGGGTTTGTAGGGGTTTGTAGGGGTTGTAGGGGTTTGTAGGGGTTGTA
Source organism: Epirrita christyi (assembly GCA_951392215.1). Classification (NCBI taxonomy): domain Eukaryota; kingdom Metazoa; phylum Arthropoda; class Insecta; order Lepidoptera; family Geometridae; genus Epirrita; species Epirrita christyi. The sequence continues at coordinate 5,195,568 of OX595860.1, read as the reverse complement.
GGGGTTTGTAGGGGTTTGTAGGGGTTTGTAGGGGTTTGTAGGGGTTTTTAGGGGTTGTAGGGGTTTGTAGGGGTTGTAGGGGTTTCTAGGGGTTGTAGGGGTTTGTAGGGGTTTGTAGGGGTTTGTAGGGGTTTTTAGGGGTTTGTAGGGGTTTGTAGGGGTTTGTAGGGGTTGTAGGGGTTTGTAGGGGTTGTAGGGGTTTGTAGGGGTTTGTAGGGGTTTTTAGGGGTTGTAGGGGTTTGTAGGGGTTTGTAGGGGTTTGTAGGTTTGTAGGGGTTTGTAGGGGTTTGTAGGGGTTGTAGGGGTTTGTAGGGGTTGTAGGGGTTGTAGGGGTTTGTAGGGGTTTGTACGGGTTTGTAGGGGTTTGTAGGGGTTTTTAGGGGTTGTAGGGGTTTGTAGGGGTTGTAGGGGTTTCTAGGGGTTGTAGGGGTTTGTAGGGGTTTGTAGGGGTTTGTAGGGGTTTTTAGGGGTTTGTAGGGGTTTGTAGGGGTTTGTAGGGGTTGTAGGGGTTTGTAGGGGTTGTAGGGGTTTGTAGGGGTTTGTAGGTTTGTAGGGGTTTGTAGGGGTTTGTAGGTTTGTAGGGGTTGTAGTGGTTTTTAGGGGTTTGTAGGGGTTTGTAGGGGTTGTAGGGGTTTTTAGGGGTTTGTAGGGGTTTGTAGGGGTTTGTAGGGGTTGTAGGGGTTTGTAGGGGTTGTAGGGGTTTGTAGGGGTTTGTAGGGGTTTGTAGGGGTTTTTAGGGGTTGTAGGGGTTTGTAGGGGTTTGTAGGGGTTGTAGGGGTTTGTAGGGGTTTGTTGGGGTTTGTAGGGGTTTTTAGGGGTTTTTAGGGGTTGTAGGGGTTTGTAGGGGTTTGTAGGGATTTTTAGGGGTTTCTAGGGGTTGTAGGGGTTTGTAGGGGTTTGTAGGGGTTTCTAGGGGTTGTAGGGGTTGTAGGGGTTGGTAGGGGTTTGTAGGGGTTTGTAGGGGTTTGTAGGGGTTTTTAGGGGTTGTAGGGGTTTTTAGGGGTTTGTAGGGTTTTTTAGGGGTTGTAGGGGTTTTTAGGGGTTTGTAGGGGTTTGTAGGGATTTTTAGGGGTTGTAGGGGTTTGTAGGGGTTTGTAGGGGTTGTAGGGGTTTCTAGGGGTTGTAGGGGTTTGTAGGGGTTTGTAGGGGTTTGTAGGGGTTTTTAGGGGTTGTAGGGGTTTTTAGGGGTTTGTAGGGGTTTCTAGGGGTTGTAGGGGTTTGTAGGGGTTGTAGGGGTTTTTAGGGGTTTGTAGGGGTTTGTAGGGGTTTTTAGGGGTTGTAGGGGTTTGTAGGGGTTTGTAGGGGTTGTAGGGGTTTGTAGGGGCTGTAGGGGTTTGTAGGGGTTTGTAGGGGTTTGTAGGGGTTTCTAGGGGTTGTAGGGGTTTGTAGGGGTTGTAGGGGTTTGTAGGGGTTTGTAGGGGTTTTTAGGGGTTGTAGGGGTTGTAGGGGTTTGTAGGGGTTTGTAGGGGTTTTTAGGGGTTGTAGGGATTTTTAGGGGTTTGTAGGGGTTTGTAGGGGTTGTAGGGGTTTGTAGGGGTTTGTAGGGGTTTTTAGGGGTTGTAGGGGTTTGTAGGGGTTTTTAGGGGTTGTAGGGGTTTGTAGGGGTTTGTAGGGGTTTGTAGGGGTTTGTAGGGGTTGTAGGGGTTTGTAGGGGTTTGTAGGGGTTTTTAGGGGTTGTAGGGGTTTGTAGGGGTTTTTAGGGGTTGTAGGGGTTTGTAGGGGTTTGTAGGGGTTTGTAGGGGTTTGTAGGGGTTGTAGGGGTTTGTAGGGGTTTGTAGGGGTTTGTAGGGGTTTCTAGGGGTTGTAGGGGTTTGTAGGGGTTTGTAGGGGTTTGTAGGGGTTGTAGGGGTTTGTAGGGGTTTGTAGGGGTTTGTAGGGGTTTCTAGGGGTTATAGGGTTTTGTAGGGGTTGTAGGGGTTTGTAGGGTTTTGTAGGGGTTGTAGGGGTTTGTAGGGGTTTGTAGGGGTTGTAGGGGTTTGTAGGGGTTTGTAGGGGTTTGTAGGGGTTTCTAGGGGTTGTAGGGTTTTGTAGGGGTTGTAGGGGTTTGTAGGGTTTTGTAGGGGTTGTAGGGGTTTGTAGGGGTTTGTAGGGGTTGTAGGGGTTTGTAGGGATTTGTAGGGGTTTGTAGGGGTTTGTAGGGGTTTGTAGGGGTTTCTAGGGGTTGTAGGGGTTGTAGGGGTTTGTAGGGGTTTGTAGGGGTTTTTAGGGGTTGTAGGGGTTTGTAGGGGTTTTTAGGGGTTGTAGGGTTTTGTAGGGGTTGTAGGGGTTTGTAGGGTTTTGTAGGGGTTGTAGGGGTTTGTAGGGGTTTGTAGGGGTTGTAGGGGTTTGTAGGGGCTGTAGGGGTTGTAGGGGTTTGTAGGGTTTTGTAGGGGTTGTAGGGGTTTGTAGGGGTTTGTAGGGGTTGTAGGGGTTTGTAGGGGCTGTAGGGGTTTGTAGGGGTTTGTAGGGGTTTGTAGGGGTTTCTAGGGGTTGTAGGGGTTTGTAGGGTTTGTAGGGGTTTGTAGGGGTTTTTAGGGGTTGTAGGGGTTGTAGGGGTTTGTAGGGGTTTGTAGGGGTTTTTAGGGGTTGTAGGGATTTTTAGGGGTTTGTAGGGGTTTTTAGGGGTTGTAGGGGTTTGTAGGGGTTTGTAGGGGTTTTTAGGGGTTGTAGGGGTTTGTAGGGGTTTGTAGGGGTTTTAGGGGTTTGTAGGGGTTTGTAGGGGTTGTAGGGGTTTGTAGGGGTTTGTAGGGGTTTGTAGGGGTTTCTAGGGGTTGTAGGGTTTTGTAGGGGTTGTAGGGGTTTGTAGGGTTTTGTAGGGGTTGTAGGGGTTTGTAGGGGTTTGTAGGGGTTTGTAGGGGTTTGTAGGGATTTGTAGGGGTTTGTAGGGGTTTGTAGGGGTTTGTAGGGGTTTCTAGGGGTTGTAGGGGTTTGTAGGGTTTGTAGGGGTTTGTAGGGGTTTTTAGGGGTTGTAGGGGTTTGTAGGGGTTTGTAGGGGTTGTAGGGGATTGTAGGGGTTGTAGGGGTTTGTAGGGGCTTGTAGGGGTTTGTAGGGGTTTGTAGGGGTTTGTAGGGGTTTCTAGGGGTTGTAGGGGTTTGTAGGGGTTTCTAGGGGTTTCTAGGGGTTTGTAGGGGTTTGTAGGGGTTGTAGGGGTTTGTAGGGGTTTTTAGGGGTCGTAGAGGTTTGTAGGGGTTTGTAGGGGTTTTTAGGGGTTTGTAGGGGTTTGTAGGGGTTTGTAGGGGTTTCTAGGGGTTGTAGGAGTTTGTAGGGGTTGTAGGGGTTTGTAGGGGTTTGTAGGGGTTTTTAGGGGTTGTAGGGGTTGTAGGGGTTTGTAGGGGTTTGTAGGGGTTGTAGGGATTTTTAGGGGTTTGTAGGGGTTTGTAGGGGTTGTAGGGGTTTGTAGGGGTTTGTAGGGGTTTTTAGGGGTTGTAGGGGTTTGTAGGGGTTTTTAGGGGTTTGTAGGGGTTTGTAGGGGTTTTAGGGGTTTGTAGGGGTTTGTAGGGGTTGTAGGGGTTTGTAGGGGTTTGTAGGGGTTTGTAGGGGTTTGTAGGGGTTTCTAGGGGTTGTAGGGTTTTGTAGGGGTTGTAGGGGTTTGTAGGGGTTGTAGGGGTTTGTAGGGGTTTGTGGGGGTTGTAGGGGTTTGTAGGGGTTTGTAGGGGTTTGTAGGGGTTTCTAGGGGTTGTAGGGTTTTGTAGGGGTTGTAGGGGTTTGTAGGGTTTTGTAGGGGTTGTAGGGGTTTGTAGGGGTTTGTAGGGGTTGTAGGGGTTTGTAGGGGTTGTAGGGGTTTGTAGGGGCTGTAGGGGTTGTAGGGGTTTGTAGGGTTTTGTAGGGGTTGTAGGCGTTTGTAGGGGTTTGTAGGGGTTGTAGGGGTTTGTAGGGGCTGTAGGGGTTTGTAGGGGTTTGTAGGGGTTTGTAGGGGTTTCTAGGGGTTGTAGGGGTTTGTAGGGTTTGTAGGGGTTTGTAGGGGTTTTTAGGGGTTGTAGGGGTTGTAGGGGTTTGTAGGGGTTTGTAGGGGTTTTTAGGGGTTGTAGGGATTTTTAGGGGTTTGTAGGGGTTTTTAGGGGTTGTAGGGGTTTGTAGGGGTTTGTAGGGGTTTTTAGGGGTTGTAGGGGTTTGTAGGGGTTTTTAGGGGTTTGTAGGGGTTTGTAGGGGTTTTAGGGGTTTGTAGGGGTTTGTAGGGGTTGTAGGGGTTTGTAGGGGTTTGTAGGGGTTTGTAGGGGTTTGTAGGGGTTTCTAGGGGTTGTAGGGTTTTGTAGGGGTTGTAGGGGTTTGTAGGGGTTGTAGGGGTTTGTAGGGGTTTGTGGGGGTTGTAGGGGTTTGTAGGGGTTTGTAGGGGTTTGTAGGGGTTTCTAGGGGTTGTAGGGTTTTGTAGGGGTTGTAGGGGTTTGTAGGGGTTTGTAGGGGTTTGTAGGGGTTTCTAGGGGTTGTAGGGTTTTGTAGGGGTTGTAGGGGTTTGTAGGGGTTGTAGGGGTTTGTAGGGGTTTGTAGGGGTTGTAGGGGTTTGTAGGGATTGTAGGGGTTTGTAGGGTTTTGTAGGGGTTTGTAGGTTTGTAGGGGTTTGTAGGGGTTTGTAGGGGTTTTTTTAGGGTCTTTTAAGATTTAGGGGCTTATAACAAATTACAACAGCAACGATAACCTCACGCGAGCTGCATGCAGCTCGCGCCGCACGCAAAATCTAGTCAGAAAGTTATATAGGTACATAATTATATATTACATTCAATAAGTTTGTCTCTGCCATACTCATCTAAAGAGAATCGTGATATTTCATAAATTGGACCACCTATATTGCATTGCATTCATATACAAAATCAAAATCAATAAAAAGTCTAGTTAGCAAACTAACAGAGGATTCTCATCAAGTTTCAACTCTATTCTATGTTCTATGTATTACATTCAATAAGTTTGTCTCTGCCATACTCATCTAAAGAGAATCGTGATATTTCATAAATTGGACCACCTATATTGCATTGCATTCATATACAAAATCAAAATCAATAAAAAGTTCAGTTAGCAAACTAACAGAGGATTTTATATGGCCAGCTATGTGGATAAGGCGAATTGCAGAGCTTCCTTGAGTTCATCGCGGAGTTGCATCAGGCACGAGTTGAAAAGCTCCGCATTAGTCTGGAAGTAATAAGAAATAGTTAATTTCCATACCTTGAACTGTGGGCCAAGAAAACCACCAAATGAGACTAAGGCGGCGTCGCGGCAGACCACGCCAGCTATGCAAGGGACGAGCTCGACACCTTTAGCAACCAGTGGAAAACTAGGTGGCGGTGGTTCCCAGCAGTGGGACAGAGCCCGTTATTAGGCAACTCTGTAACTAACTGTAAGTTATTTGCATCCTTGATAGGACTTAGCTATTACGATCCGGGACCTTAACGTAATGCGATATCTGTTTATATATATGTATTATTGTGTGTGTATTGCAAGCCGATTTAAAACCACTTCCCTTTTGCATACCAGTCAAGTTCCAATAACAATACCATATGATGGTGACAATGAGCTGATCAGATGATGGAGACATTTTCTTGATGTTTGGATGGTTCATTATTTACCTGTATCTGTCGCACGAGAGCGACCATTTGCGAGTAGGCGGGGTTGTCATTGGGCACTGCATCGTTAAGGAACGCCTCTGCAAGCATTGTGATCACTCGCTTCGGTGCGTCGGGCGTAGACAGCTCAGAGTGCCCGCTCGCTACCAGCTCGCATAGCAGGGATTACACGTGCGAAGCTTCCTCGGAGTCTTCGGTCACTGGCAGCCATGTCAGCCTGGACGAATGATATGTTGACATTAGAAATGTTCGGCCGTATGCGATATGTGACGCAGGTTGTCATAAAGCGATCTCAAATTGTATAGCTAAAATAGAAGACGCTTTATAAAAGTGTTCACAATATCGAGTTACGAGCATGCTATCAGGCTAATTCCTCTCCATCCCAAGGTTTGATGGAAGAGACCGCTTTTAGCGATAAGGTAGCCCGCTTTGTAATTTGTTAGTTACCCAGTTGCTAATTTTGTGAAGGTTTATGTACAATTAAGTTTCTCATCTAGTTCCATGCGAAACAGTGCTGGTGTCGTATTTAACGTGACATATCTGTTATTCAAAGTTACAAAAGACAAATGTAGGGCAATATTAATAAAATAGCCATTAGTTGATTACACAATATAGGTACAGTAGTATATAATTGTATAATTAGTACTCACCAGTGCCTTATAATCTCATCTCTATTAATTTGCGAGTGGTTATATTTGATAATCTTTGTGACAGCTGAGATAGCCTTCTCAGTAGCGTTGACATTCTCGACGGAGCGGGACTCGGGCTTAGCAATGAGCGCGGCAAGGAGAGGCAGCGCGCGCGCGCACGCAGCCGCGAACTGCTCTCCGCCGAACTGCGCCAGCAAGCCGCAGCCGTAAGATGCCGCCTGCCGCACCTCCGCCTCACTCGACGACAGCTCACCGAGCATCGGCTCCAGGAATATGTCCTGGTATTTCACGCATGCTGCTCCTGTTAAAGGGCAACATTTTAGATGGGCAATGTAATGTCAATTTTTATCAACTAATTTTGGGATAGTTGCGTATTCATTCAGCTGTATTCACTCACCTCCAAATTCAATAACGTCGTCGAAGATACAAATGGCCCATTTACGGTCGGCGTAAGGACGGCCGGGGCCGAGCAATTGCACGAGGTGTGGTAGCAGTGTGTCCAAATGTGGGTAGAATGCCTCGCGGTAAGCAGACATGAGAGCGTGGAGGACGTCAGCTACTTGCGAGAGGCCATATATGTCTTGTCTTCGTCCGCTAACTGTTCTTCTACCACCTGAGAAGTAAAATGTAAATAAATGCGTGATGTTGGTTCAGTCAATATTGGCTTGGTAGACACAATAAGTGTCCTATTGTTCAAATCATTCAAGCTCAGGATGTCAAGAAATGTAAATGGTAATTACCCATATCACTACTAAATATTACAATATCTAGGATCTAGTCACCGTTTTCCAGTCCCATTTATAAGTGTCCAGTTCGTTCCACCACTGCGACCATGCCAGAATATACATGTATTACCCAAAAAAACTTCGTTTTATTTACTTCAACATGGAGGATCTTACTACCTGCCCAATGTCAAAAGTCAGATTGCTAGAATCTGAAACTGAACAATCATCTCATCGGGACAGACAGTTGGTGTAGAATAGTTCTATCATCATCTACACTGTAGATGATGTACACTCGTTACCTCGTCATGGTCCTCGTCAGCGCGCTTCTGCCTGCGTTCGGTGGCGCGCTCGAAGTGTTTGGTCAGCAGCTTGTTGAGGATGCGAAGCACCTCCGCCATCATCTCGTCGGGCAGGCAGCCGGCGTCGAGGAGCTCGATTCACTAAGGAAATTATAAAATGAACAAATAAATTATTAACAAATTTGAAAAAAGAAAAGTTTTGGGTGTATTTGCACTCCAGCGTAATTGTTCACTTATTTTAAAATGCATGCGAATCAAACGTTAGTGTCGCCTATTAGCCTCAATCACGGGCTCAAGATTGCACAATGGGCTAGGAAGAGAGCTATGCTCACTTTCACTTCGTGATATAATCAGAAAATATAGCTCGTCATCTGCTTCGCTGAAGAACCAAGGTCACCAACATAGCTTTCAGAATTAGTATGTTTAAATGGCAATGGACAGGGCATATAGCTTACAAAACTGATAACTGTTGACTACCGCAACCATGAACCAGAAAGACCCCCTCAAGAAGAGACACTTGCTGGATTAATAACATTGTAACGCGTCTCACCTTAGCCAAACTTTTGAGCAGCTCAATTTGCACATCTTGGTCGGGCTCGGAATCGATAGTCTTCAGTAGCTCTGGCAAGATATACGCCCACATGCCCTGAATGTACTGGGGGCCGCGGATGCTAGCGCACTCGAGCAGGTACGGCAGCGACTCCGCTGCCGCTGTTAGCACGTTTTCGTGGAAGTAGAATTTTAGCATCGGCACCATTAGCTTGACAACGTCTTCGGCGTACTCTGCGAACGCCTCCTTGAGCTCGCGTGCGTAGCAGACCAGCATGTCGCACGCTGAGGATTTCTCTTCGAGACCTGGAAAGGAAGCAAACATTCAAAGCTGATTATTTGTATCAAAATCATATTTAAATGGTCACAGAAAAACTGATAAAGGTTAAATGCGCGTAGAGAAGAAAAAATCGTGACAATGTCAAGTAGATATATGGAAAGGAAAGGAATCTTTCAAGTGATGATCAAGTCATCATCATCAGCTTAGAGATGTCCACTGCTGAACATAGGCCTCCTCAATGGCTCATCCCCAGGCGTAATCCCGTCACCTGTAATTTCACCGGCACCCATACCGTTCAAACCACAATTCGAGCACTACTGCTGCTTGGCGGAAGAAGGTACGGTGGTAGTACTTCCGCAGACGAATTCTTTCACAATAAGCTCTACTACTAGCAGAAATTACAAAAAAGGAGAATGATCAAGTGTACCAAATTAATGGATATGAACCAACCAGTAGTTTTGAAGCCGAAGTTCTGCTGTTGGCCGAGCGTGACAAATTGCCAGTCGAGGTCGCCCTTGACCTGCTCCAATTCGTCGTTGTCCAGGAGAGTAATCTCGGTCTTCATGGCAGCTGTGCGCATCACGGACTCCATCAACATGGGAAGGTATTGGGCGAAGTTTTTGCCTGGAAAATTAATTTTTTTGTTACTCGCACTGTTCACTATGTTTTACTTAGTTTTTCTTTCAGTGAAATTAATGCTGAGTAAACAAAATATGTCCATTTAAACATAAATTATTAAATTTTAGAAGTGTAACAGGACACATTTATTTTATTTTATTTACATACATACCATAACTGTTTTGGTATGAGATGGAGCTATTTCGGGAGTTGTCTTTTTACACCCAATATAAGTCTGCATAATATGTTAGCATTGCAATTTACCCATTATCTTGCAGATACGAGACCAGGCAGAGATAAGGTATGAAGTCTGAGGGTCATCTGCAGGGAGAGCCTCGCTCTCAGTGTGGTTCTTCAGCAGAAGGTCCATGACCTCTGGGGCGTCAGCCAAGAACTTGTCTTCTCCGACGGCCAGACCTGAGAAACACAAATCCACTATCAGTATTAGTTTTTGGGAGCATTATCTTGCCTCCAAGACCGCAGCACATGCGGTCCAACGAGGACTCTGCTGCTACATAGTTTCTGTAACAAGTAATAACTTCTGCTTAGGAAAAAACTTTGGAATCCATCACAAAATGTTGGTGGAAAAATTTCACCATTATATGCATCTGGACATACTCCCCAAAGAATGCCACAACAAACGGTCTCGAGCCGCTTTCATCCACTTACTTTCTGCAACATTTACAATGTCTTTGGTCTATTGACACCATGCTACTGTGGTTCTATACAAAGTATGATGCCTTTTATCTGGGCCACCATAGACCAACTAGGTCACCTAGTTGCTATTATGAGTGACACAATGATTAAATGGAGGCATTTTGTAGTGTTATCAAGGGACCGACAACCAAATTCATGAGGATAAGGATGCTATTATCTTGTTATTTGCTCTAGTAAGATTATGTGCGTCAATATCATAAGATACTGACAAAAAAGAACCTTACAACTCAATTGCCAAACTAGTGGGACGCAGCATCTACATACATACATACATTTTAAAGTTAGCAGGAGTTTGTTGGATGGAGGTGGCTCAAGACCATTCGTCGTGACATCTTGCTTCACTGCTGATGAAAACCAAACAGCCGGTAGCATGCGCGCGCCTCCACCACCAAGTTCCTATTGTATGGGATGGGAACGCAACTCACAAGTCATTATCATCATAGGCGTCCTGCAACGCCCAATTGGGCTCATCGTCCATCTCGCACATCATCTCTAGCACGAGCGGCATGAGGTGTCGGATCGCGTTCGGCACCTGCTTGCGCACCATCACAGGCGCAGTCTCGCACAGCCTCACCATGGCCTTGAGGCTGAGTTGACGCCAGTTGTCCTCGGCGTCATTGTCGCCGACCACCTGGAATGTACATCCACATTATTATACTGTAGATTGTAAGTAGTCAATCTATCTGAGCACCAAAAAATATGGGGAAAATATCGATTGAAATAATAGTCTGCCACCAATAGAAAGTGTTATTAAACATAATAAAGTAATCGCAGGGCTGGTCCCATTCTAGGATTTCTTGTGTCGTGGGTATCAGGAACTATGAGTACCAAGGAACCACGCAACACCCAGACCCGGAACAAATATTTGCAGATCATTCAAACATTTGTCTCGCAGCGGAATCAAAACCCACCTCGTGCGTTGTAGCCAGCAACTCGCCTACTACGCTACGAAAATACGCAAGAAGTCACCTTGCACTCATATATACCTACAGTGTAGTGTGTAGCCCCTTCAGGGTTTGGGTAACCTAAAATTGTAGTTAGTATGTAAATAAGTTGATAATACCTTGCCGCCTCCTCCTCGTAGATTGCATTCAATGGAATGTTTTCCATCGTAGCCCTCCTTTTGAGGGCTTGGAACATGGAATTCCTGTAAAATTTGGTAACTTTAAATCCTTCCTACTATACTACTAATTCGCATTCGCATTTATCATTTAATTTAATTTAGTTCTTTGTATCTTCTTTTTTTTTCTCTCTTCGTTGTCTACGATTACTGTTTTTATGTTTACTCGTTTGTGACCTATATGTGGAAACTTTTAATTGGCCGTCAGGATACATGTAGCTCTTACATGTATTTTAGTTTATGTGTACTAGCTGTAAGTTTTCCCAATGTAAGGTATGGAACCTGTGGTATATATTATTGCATACCTGTATGTGTAACATTTAACATTTCCCCACCTATAAGAGAGGGGTCACCCCTTCTGTTGAAGAGGTTCAGTGTTAAAGCTTCACTCACCGGTTTGGAATCCATGGTGTCGGGTCATGGTCATGATCCCCAACAACAAGTCCAGCCTCTCCATTCCTAATTAGGAAGCGGGCTGGGCACCTGTCGCTGTGGCATCGCAGCGAAGTGGTTGCGGCTCTTGTTCGTGTGGCCACATAAAAGTGACCACTACGAGAGAACCACCTGCTCCCCTCCTTCAAGGGTTCAATCTCTAACACCTCCATCTGTAACACTTTGAAAAAGAGTTGCTATAAATAAATGTTGAAGGGGCACAACTTTCCTTTAGCGACATTGAGCTAGGATGTTCACATTTTTATCACATGTAGGTTTACATACCACAAGCCTAAATATGAAATGGCGTACTGCGGAAACCAATAGTTTCGAAGATATTAATTTTTAAAATTTGCTAAAATCCACTTTCCAAGCTCCATAAATATTTTGGTGATATTTTACTATTAGACAGTGTTCGCTTACGATTTTCGGCTTTTGACAATGACAGTGACCTTTTATTTTTTTTCTCGAAAACTATAGGTTTCCGCACTTCCTCACCCATAGGGAAGGCCCCCCTCGCACCTAACCTCTCAAGCATTTTTTTACAATAACTGAATTAGGTAGGCTACCTGTTTCACCTTAGGGATTGATTATCTAGGGGTATATCATCGTTTCATATCACCCATCCGCATCCACCCGTGCTTGTCGTAAATTCCGTCTAGGAGATTACACCAGGACACCAATAGGTACTCCGATCACCAATACGCCTGCTAAGCGTGGTTGGCTGTGGCAAATCCCCCATTTACACTCAATGGAGGGGCGGCATGTGAGGCGATGAAGGATAGAATAGAAATAAGATTATGTTTGGCACTTAGCTTAATCTAATTAGTGGCGTCCTCAAATTAGATAGAAACTGATCATCCCCTTTATATGTCCGTGTACCCATTTAAACAGTAGTAAAAGAAAGGAACTTACTAAAAAGACAAGCCTCAGGAATAAGCTGGAATTCGTTTTAGTCAGTTAATCAGTTATTAAAATATATAAGAATGCAAATTAGGCGCAGGGCGAACAAAACGCGCGTTCGAGATCGCAAACTCGCAAAAGTAGCAAACAGTGTTGCCGTTTTTTATTTCTAGAAAATGCTGAAACTTGGATCAGATAATGGAAAATAATAACTTTATAATAAAATGCAAAAATCCAAGTTTTATTACCAACTAGCTGCATCCTCAGCTTCACCAGAAGATTATGCTTAACTTATTTATTTCTTTAGTATCTCTAAATATCTTGTAGGTAGTCATTAACAATTCCTTCAATATTATTTACAATGAGGAATATTATGTTTTCCTTTATTGATGATATTCCATGCTGCTTTTGACTTATTTGGAGCTATTGTAATAGGTACGTAATAGAATCGTTTTGTACGTTGACATAATAGGCGATGGTATCGCCTGTCGCTCAGTCTTGGTGCAGGCCGACTTTTGCGCTATTCTCGAGTTGATTTAGCGTGCGGCCATCCCCGCCACCTTCACTTCATTAGAGTTTATTGGTATTATTTTACTAGCTGACCCGTTCGCGACTTCGTCCGCGACCGCGAGGAAGAACATAATGCGGCCGCAGTGAAACAAACAACCCCCTACAACCCTAAAAACTCCTACAAACTCCTACAACCTCCTTTTTTCGGGGGTCGGTCACATTTTAATCTTGAGAAAAATATTGAAATCACAACAACCACACCGAGACACAACCTTTGAAACAACACCACACTTGAGTTGTTCAATTAAGGGATCCCATTTTAAATGTTTAGTGAACTCCGTATAGCGACAGGTATGAACGCAGAATGGCGCACGACTGTTCATGTACTTCGGCAGAGGGGAACGCATCATGCTTGCTATCTTCTCTCCTTATATGTAGAAAGGTGTACAGTAAAGTTTTTTCTATTCTATTCTGTTCTAACCTGATCTTTTAAGGCCAGTATATTGTGTGTGTCGGATGGAGTTTAAAGTACTTAGTGCCGGACGATTCCTCAATTTCGTTTAAGCCTTGGCAGATAAAGAATGGACATGGCTAAAGACACCAACGAGGGCTTCTTGGTTCGATAGATGGCGCTGACTCAACTCTAGCTGCCAAAATTGACAAATGTATTATCTTTGATGTACTAAGCTATTATCTAACTAGTAGTGGCTATTAATTATGATATTCTGTTTGTGTTTGCTTCATGAGTGTGTGCTAGTGGCTTCGTGGTGTTTTTAGAAGTAGGCAAAAATTAATTCCACGAAACCAAAATATATCTATGTTGTTGATGTTGATATTTAACTTTATTTCGACACTCGCACCGCTAGATGAAAACTCCATTAACTCAAAAAACCTAATTTTTCAGAAATGGCAAAAATGTGATATAAGCCTAACTAGATAAGATAAAAAAAAACTTATTATTGTTCCAGAAAGGTAAATTTTTTTAAACCTTGTTTAATTAATTCATTTGTATATTGTCTGTAACCAAGCTGTAAAAAACGGTATTTTTTTAGTTAGCCTAGTTTTGTAGGGGGAATAAGCCACTTTTTTGTGCACTATTTTGTTTTACTTTAGTTAACCTGAAAAAAAAAATGAATTACGTTACTTTTCACCTCAAAAAATACATAACTTTTTGACGAGTTCTTAGCATAACTCAAAACCTGGGGAAGGTAGTTGTGAATAAATAAAACAATTATAGTAAGTATATTTAAATACAAAGTCAACATTAGTTAAACAAATCCAATGCTGCTGGCAATCTCTTCAAATCTTGAAGTATCCAATGCTGCTGGCTGTTCAGGACTGAAATTAAAATTAATTAATTTAGTTACACTTAGAAACTCAGTTGGACATGAAATTATTTTGATTCTAATCACTTCAATATTTTGACCGCGCTAATGGAAGTGAAAATAAAACAAGATGAGACTAACCTTCCTTCAGGTGGTAAGTCAGGCTTTTCTTTACTTAACATTTCTATAGCAGGCCGGTCAGCGCTTTCTGCTTCGCTTTTCCTTTTTTGTATAATCTCTAACATGAGTTTTCCTCGGCTTTTCATAGTGCTAAAAATAAGTAATGATTCATATTCAATAACAAATCAAGTAAAGTCAACCAACTCAAAAAATACAAAAATACCATCTACTGCTTTTCAAAACTTTAAACCGTATAAAAAATCTAATAAAAAATGCCTTACACAACCTATTTTTTGTGAGAAAAGTATTTATTTCACTAAAGAGACAATAATAAATGAGATTCAATTTTCATTCAACAAAACTACCGTAAATCGAAATACACATTTAAATTCATGTAAATCTGAGTAATTCGAAATGACAAAAAAAATATTACGATAGTAATTCATCAAAACGCCCGCAAATCAAAATGAATACTGATTGTTATCAGGGAAAATTCAGTAAAACACAATCAACTCGGAATAAAAAATGCAACTTACCTAAAAAAAACACGTAAACTCCAGCAACTCAAAATCACCCACTTTGCAAACGTCCTGCACCTATGACCACCTCAAGACAACTCAAAATGGCGGCTTAGTATTTGCGCTGTGCGAGTCAAGTTCATTCAAGTAAAGGCACGTTTGGCGCCATATATTGGCAACCGTTCAAGGTATAGTTACGCGAGTTATTTTCCCGTGTAGATATTCAAATCAGGAAAGTGAAAATGCCCCTAAGTCAAAATGCCTACTTTTTGAATTAACGGAGTTTTCATCTAGCGGTGCGACTTGACAGCTAGGTATCTATTTTCAACGCTGAAAGCATGATTTGAAACGGCCGTGAAAAGCCCTCGTTCAGAAAATGGATTGTTAATTGTTACATTCGATTTAGACAACCTCTGTGGCGCGGCGGGCGAATAGTCGGCTGAGATGCAAGAGGTTGCGAGTTCGATTCCGCTTCTCCGATTTCGCTGCGGGAAAAATGTTTGTATGATCTGTATACTGATAATATATTTTTTGGAAATATATTATTAAAATTACTACGGTCTGACGGCGATAAAAAGAAAAGATATTCTACAGTTCAGGTAGTTCGTATAAATTATTCGTATTTACTTCTTTAGTTTACAACACAGGGAATCTTAGTCCCACGACACAGGGAATCATGTGGGATCATGACTACGTGTGTAACTGTTGGGTATTATGTTATGTTATATGCAATATGCTAAATGCAAATACTTCATGCTCATGGATCAAGAAATATGCTAGATTTAGCATAAAAAATACCAAAATGGCAACACTGCACGCAAAAACAAATTCCGTTACCGTTATTCAAAGTTTCAAAATCCATCGCAAACGGAAGGGAAGCTAGGCTACGTTCAATGGCTACACTCCAAGGGTGTAGTTGTTTTTTAATCAGGCTCTGAACGACTTGGAGCGTTGGTACACGAAATGTCAATGTCATTGACAGTGTTGATGTAAGCAAAATTACCCAATATTCGGGGAATGAAAGGTGACGGGGAGAGCATGGTTTGTATCAAATCGGAGGATTTCTGGGAATGGTCAATGTATTCAGATTCGTAGGAATATTTTCTGTGCCCATTAATTTTGCATATCAAATAAGAAGCAATTCCACGATTATCATGAGGTTACCATTAATGTGCCCATTCATTTTGCATATCATATAAGCAGCAATTCCACGATTATCACGAGGTTCGTTTGTGAAAATATCTCTATGCTTAGTTTCTTCATTTTGAATGCGGACCGTTTTCCGTGATTTGCGTGTAAATACGGTTATTCAAATCAAAACACAGACGTGCGTGTGAGCCACACTGCAGTACCGTCGCATCAAACACAGAAGTCTGTGTTTTCATCATGGATGGAAATTCAATGATACTCTTTATTTTCGTGGCTCACTTCACTCGCTTTTATTTCTTGACTACCTCTTGGACCCTCTCACTGATATATCTTATAATGTACCTTCTAATACTATGATAATAATAATAAGCATTTATTCATTAAACCAATGTACATTTCAAAATGAAACTCTGACTCCTAAACTAGGGCTACCTGTATGTCAGGAGGACTAGTATTACTATGTAATTTTTATTTTTTTGATTTAATCTTAAACCTACCAAATTTTTAAAGGTCAGTAGGTCTACCATGAGTTTATACAAACTATACTCGCTAGCGACTGTAGTTAATAATTTGTATGAAAAGTTGTACAGCGCCTCTAGCGGATACTTGGGGTACTAAAATGCTTACCATGAGTCGCTGTAGTTAACTATCCAACGTCACGTGTAGGAAACTACACTACAGGGACTATAGTTTGCCCTTCATTTCCATAGAATGTGGTACCATGAGTGTCAAATGTGACACATGCCATAGTAACGTACTATTACTACAGTAGTTACGTCACTCACCGACATTTTGCCTCTGTGAAAAGAATTTATCCCAGGGATTTTTCGTGATTTAATAATTAAAAATGCATAATAGAGCCCGTTTTATCTGGGAAATGTTAGGTCCTGCCGAATTAGAAGGTGAACGACGCGACAAAGAAAGTTTCAAAGTGAGATGCGTGTTTTAGTTGGAAATCATCATGATAGGTACTATAAGTGACGCTAAGTTTGTGAAACTTTATATATTAAACAATGATTAAACAATGAAGCCTTTGAGAATTTGTGTAATTTATTTTGTCAACATCTTTCTCCACTTGTCACTGTTTTTTGTGTGTCCTGTGGCATCTGCGTTCAATAAGGTGGTTATTTTATTTCTTTCTAATAGCGTTGTATATTTGTGAGCATCCCGTTGGGCCCCTCCATTGGCTTTCTAAGGTCACCATTCATTTGGTTCAAAGTTTGCTAATTATTTATATGGTAGACAAGTAGGTACACAATGCAATAACATAATAAGCACGTAGGTACCGTAACGAAATTATGCCTCACTAGTCAAAGCGCAGACAATGTAGGTAAACTCAAGTGTAGACTTATAATATGTAAGTATTATTTACATAGCTTTCCATTAACAAATCTACCATCACTTCGAACTGCGACGCACTAGTTTTCGGCATTTTTTGTTTTTTTTCAAATATTTAATTTGTTTGGGCTTTGTTTATGTTTTGAAGACGTACCTAACGTAACGTAACACGAATAAATTTGAACTGCATTAAATTTCATTAAAATAAGGGAATCAAGCGACTCTCTACATTTGTCGGATAATAGGTCCATATAACAATGTCTTCTGTCTCTATCATCATGCATTACTTAAAAAGAGATGGAACTATGGTGTGTGAAGTTAGCTTTGTTTTGTATGAATGCCAACCTAACAAGGCAAAACTACGCTAGGTATAGTAAAGACTGTAACGATAGTAGTTAATACAAACACAACTCATGGTACGGTTATTCAGGCTAACTATTCTATCCGCGTTCTTACGTTAACTACAGTAGTAGCGTGAGACGATTTTACTATGGCAACTCATGGTAGACCTACTGCCCCCTTATTAGTTATTTTGAAAGTCACTCAGGGATTAACGTTTGACCAGTAAAACCATCAATTGTCAATTCTTAGTGATAATTTTAAGCAATTTATGGTAATTTTACTTGTCAAACGTAAAACTTACAAGATAAGGAATAAGAGGGCAGATAAACGATTCGAAAGTTCCTCTTCAGCCTCAGCGAACACATAGGTACAAATGCCAATTCACACAGTCAAAAACTTGATTCGCTCGTTCAACAATAATTATCAAGGACCACAGACAACATTGAAACAAAAAAAATTAAGAGTAATTCAGCCGAAATGCTTGACGAGGTAGGTGCTAAAATACAATTTTTGTTATAAGAAAAGCTTTTTTGGGGTTTCAAAAATTAATGAAGTAGTTTTTACCCTCTAGTCTAGTGAAAACTTTTCTCCACAAGGATGTGACGAGGGTGAAGTTGTCCGCGTTGACACTTTGCTTTCTTAGAATGAGTTTAGTTGCCACGTTCCCCTGAAGGGCCTCAACGCAAGGCACCGAGTGAGGCAGCTGAAGCTGGCAGGACACTTGCGCGTAACTCTTCTGCTGGCGATAACGTGGAGCAGGAGAAGTCACAGGCTGTGGTGTTGACATCCTGGGAGCCGAGGTAATTGTGGCTGGGCAGTAATTTACCTGCGAATCGGTGTCATGAGTCGCTACCGTATCAATGCTGACCGGTGAGGTATGGCATCGGGTGACGCCGCGCATTTACATTTTGCGCTGACTGTAGTGATATCGTTGGTACTCTGGTTTTGGTATTGCTCAATTCTTGGACTTCATTTTTCAACTCTGCGACAATTTGCTCCGAATATTTCCAAGGAAACCGGTCCATAACGTCTAGTTTCTGGAACTAAGGCCAGGAATTCCTGCACTACGAAGGTGTCAGAGCGCGTGGGTTGTAATAAATTAAAAATACAAATGAGTTTATTTCAAAAATTGTACTAAGAATCGATTATTAAAATGCCGGCATGCCTTAGAGTGTTTATAATTTTAGTGATAGATATTAGTTATGTTATTATCACCGACCGACCGAGATTAAAACGAACTATACGTTCCAAACTTAGTTATGGTTCCAAATAACACGATTTGATTCTCATTTAGTTCTCAATACATAAACATTATGAATGAAAATGTTTCGATTTTGATTGATAGACGTCATACCTAGATTTGATTTTGATAGACGTCAGTCAGACCTTGCGTCAGACTCGTAGTGTTTTACAACCATCGTTTTTGGTGGTTGTTCGGTAAGGGTCACGTGGTGCTAACCGATCGCCCTAACTGAGCCTCTAAACGGAACAACCATACACTCCGGCGACAAAATCATGATTTGACTTTGACAGACGTCAGAATTCATCGAGTTGGGTGTTCGGTTAAAGTCACGTGACGCTAATCGAGTGCACAGATTTATAAGTATAGTACTAAAGATCGAGTGTTTTAACCGAGCCTCTGAACGAAACAACTATACACTCAGGCGACAACGAAACCAAGAGTGTACCTACTGAACGCACCCCTAATAATAATACGAGGGAAACACGTACAATAACAAAAAACAACTCGATCAGTGTTGCTAACCGGGTGCCGTTATTACACCGACATGATTTATACTTTGAAATTTTAAAATTTGTAGTTCAAATTGGTTCGATAGATGGCGCTGACTCAACAGTAGCTGATAAGATTGTCAAATGTATTATCTGTGGTGTACGCGTAATAAGCTATTTTCTAACTAATCTGTGGCTATTAGGCCTGGGTCGTTTCAGCTTTTTCGTAAAACGAAACGACAAGGTTTTATAACTCAAAAAAGAGTTCTGAGAAACAGTTCTAAAAAAAGCTGTTTTTTTCTACATTCCAGACAAATAAAATTAACCACACTTTATACTTCTTCCAGGCTTAGGAGTTAGACTGGCAGAAAAATATTACAGCCGTATTTAAAAAATAATTTTATGTAGGTTTCTTCATTCGACAGCCAAATGTGTCTACAAATAGGATTCATTTTTAGCCTATTCGTGACGTCAAAGCAAAAGTAGTTACTTATAAATGGTTTCTTATTCATACAATAATAGTCCTTATTGCTATGATATAGAGTATGTTTTATTTGTATCTGTCGCACGTTTGTTCATCGGAAGTCGAAAAAACACTTTTTATGAATTTGTTCTATTGACAGCTGTAGAAATCACTATTTCCTTATATAACTATCCTACACTATATCGGCTCGCTAACGCACACACCACGTCTGCCCTGCACGGCGGTTGACATTAGACTGCCTGTCCCATCCCTGCCACGTGCTTGCGTGGTGTGTATGTCCGAGACGACAGACTTACTAATAAAATGATATATATATATTTTATTCTATAGATGTAAATAATAATAATTATTTACCAGTACACTACATCCCTTCCTTTTTGTATTTTTTTTTTTAACTTAAAATCTGTGCTTTTCTAACCAGCTTTATAAAGATACATAAACTATAACAATATGTAGTCGTTGCTCAGAGCAGTGGTCCCATGAGATCAATCGCTACATCTGTCCATGGTTCGGTTGGTAGGTAATTCACGTCTCTTTAGCGGGCTTGGCGGTTTGGAGCCGAGACCAAGGTGCATCTTGCAGGCCTTGCAAATATTCTCATCTTCCTTATCGTAACTAAGGCCACCATACTTTAATCTTGCCTTCATGGCTATACATTGCCATGGATGTCCATGTGAGTTAATTAAACCCTCTCACGAAGTTTAGTAGGTATTACTAATTTTATTCCACATGTTCCGGCAGAAATCAAAGAGTATAATCAGCCGCTCTGTCTAGCTTTTGTGGACTACGAGAAAGCTTTCGATTCAGCCGAGACCCGGCAGTGTCTTTAGAGCGGTGCCAGATCGACCTCCTGTACATTGAAGTGTTGAAGTGTTTATATAGCAGGGCCACTATGTAAATCCGTCTTCAGGACCAGTGCACGGATTGTACCTATCCAATTGCAGAAAGGGTTCAGACAAGGAGATGGTATATCTCCAAAACGGTTCACCCCAGCATTGGAGGATGTTTTCAAGCTTTTGCACTGCAACTGAGAAGGCATAAACATCAATGGCGAAATACATCACCTTCGATATGCCGATGACTTAGTCATCTTGGCAGAATCGCTGGATGACCTTGGCACAATGCTCAGAGACCGCAGTACCGTCTCCCAACAGGTGGGTCTGAAATGAACACGGGCAAGACAAACATCTTGTCAAATGCCCCTGTCGCACCTATGTCGGTGCACGTTGGAAACGACATTGTTGGAGCCGTTTACCTCCGCTTATATTTGGTTGAGACGATTCAACTAGGAGGGTCCAACTACGACAAAGAGATCAACCGACGAATCCAACTCGGATGAGCAGCGTTCGGGAAACTACGTCATATCTTCCCGTCACAGATACCTCAAAGCCTCAAGACGAAAGTCTATATGATCAGTGTGTTGCCCCGACGACCTACGCACCGAGAAGTGATGACTACTGGCCGTATAGACCAGCTGAAAGTCATGCGGCGGGCTATGGAGAGAGCTGTACTAGAGGTTTCACTGCGTGATAAAATCCAAAATGAGGAAATCCGTAGAAGAACCAAGATCACCGACATAGCTCTCAGAATTAGCAAGTTGAAGTGGCAATGGGCTGGGCAGGTCATATAGCTCGCAGAACCGACAACCGATGGGGAATAAAGTTTCGCGAGTGGAGGTTATGCGTTGTGGCGTTTTAGAGGGAGGCCTATGTCCAGCAGTGGTGTCTCCTACAGACTGATGATGATGATTATGATGATCCGTTTATTCAATGTCATTAACACGTCTAGGTCTTTTTGCTTTTCCATTATATTATGTCGTCGTGTCTTCCTCTATTTTTATTCTTTTTTCTGCGTATGTTTTTCCTGACCTGCATCCTGCCCATTTGCAGTTTATTTTTCTTTTGCTAGGCAGTTTCTATTTAGGGAATAGTGGCTCCAACTTCCACATCTTGAACAAGGTTCAGTCTTTTATTGTTCTTTGTTGACCCCTTGATTACCTGTTAATTTATCATCAAAATTCACTATCAAATAGTGAAATGGTTTGAACGGTAGCTAAAATTGCAATTTAATGCCGATATCTCAATTTAACTAATGTATGAATCGCTATTAAAAGCACAAATTGCAATTGAATGCTGATATCTCAATTTAACTAATGTATGCATCGCTATTAAAAGCACAAATCGCAATTGAATGCTGATATCTCAATTTAACTAATGTATGAATCGCTATTGAAAGCTCCAATCACAATTGAATGCCATTATCTCAATTTAACTAATGTAGGAATCGCTATTAAAAGCTTAAATCGCAATTGAACGCCTAAACCATAATTTAATATTATAATGCATCGTACACAATTTAATGCTTGGTCCGCGATCACACGCCCATACTGCAATTTAATGCATACCACAATTTAATGCATACCGCAATTTAATGCATACCGCAATTTAATGCATACCGCAATTTAATGCATACCGCAATTTAATGCATACCGCAATTTAATGCATACCGCAATTTAATGCATACCGCAATTTAATGCATACCGCAATTTAATGCATACCGCAATTTAATGCATACCGCAATTTAATGCATACCGCAATTTAATGCATACCGCAAATTATTTATACTAGTACTTGTGCGAACAGTAGACCTTGTGAAGTTGATGCTTTGATGATCGTTGAGTTTGAGGCACAATTGAGATTATAATAATACTGATAATGCACTTATTAAACAAGTTATTTATCATAGTAATATCAATAATAAAAATATAAAGTAGTTGTTTTATTGCAAATGTGCGAGTGGAGTGTGTTCAAGATTGTTTTATTTTAGCACCACAAATAGATCCTCTTATCTCACCATACCCAAATTTGTCAAGCCAATCTATAATCTTATTTTTAATCTTATTTACAAATTTATATAAATAGCTGCCTTAAGCTATACAGTTATAATGCCTTCCGGCCAGATCTGACCTATGTAGTTTGCGAAACAAGATAGCGGTCAACTCTCTTATTCTGGTCTGGAAGAGTGTAAACCTTGTGATATCTTCTTAAGAATTGATATAAATAGTTTCCGCACGCTTAAGATTTGGGTCTTATGATATACTTACCTCGGTAATAATGGGATGTTGAAAAGGTAAAAACATTAATACCTTCAAAACTACTCGCTGCGCTCTTTCGACTTCAATCACGCGCTCATACATGCACTTCCCCATACACAGATACCATAGCTAATAATACATTGGCAGAGAGCATTGTAGGTTTGCATAAACATTTTGAAGTTTGTGACATGTCGGATGGCCTTGAAAGCATATATAAGTCTACAAATAAATAAACGTGTAAACGTTATAAACCGCATCCATAGCGCGATCTAGAATATTTAAATATATATATATTTATATATACGTACCCAATCTTACCTGAACCACTAAGTCGTTGAAACTCTAACAAGTTTTGATTCTATCTCAAAAACCACATCCTAAAATAAAATTATAACCGTTTTTAAATGTTTAGACATAGCCCTTTCTTACGACTCCTTTCATTTAACGGTAAATGGCGTCGCAACAAACCTTCCCCTTTTGGTGGGAAATACCCCTCCAATCAAAATCGCTGACAAACAAATTCTATAATTTTGTAGAACCTGTATATCAAGTCTCACCAAGGTTAATTCAAAAACACGACCTGTACGTGAGTACCAACGCACAAACATACATACCTACATACATCCGAACACACGAATGCAAATCTTGCCAGTCATTGCAAGGACTTCGCTGGCTCGGTCAATGAATGTATCTACCCACCGAAATTTTTTATTTACTTACTCATTTCTATAGAATCCATCTAGGCATCTGTAGGTAAGTAAATAATTATAGAATAAATTTTTATCATAATATAGATAATAAGATAGAAAACAAAGTTTATTAATGATTTAAGTATTTAAGCACCTATTATTACGTAAAGTAATCATTACTTGATTATTTGCAAACGGAACAAGAATATTGTGTCCGTACCGTACAAATAGGTAGGTATTTGTTATCTGGTGTAGTATGGATATCACACATGCAAATGTGATCCGATTCCATCTATTCTTAAAATTTAATTCGTAGGTAGGTACCTAAAGATACTTCATAGCTAGGAAGTTATCATTAATTTAAAATATATCGTTAATACCTATTGTATGCGTAACTGTTTATAATGTTTTAGACCCCACACGGCTGAACTCACTAGCGAAACAAGAGAAGAATATTGTCATAACCCTTCCGGCCATGAATGGGCATGAAATGAATGCTGTTATGCTGAGATAGTTATTCATGCATGATTGATTTATTTGATATAAATTGGTTGGTGTAGGTAACGCAATAAAGTTGGCTGGTAATCACTAATTTGATGATCAGCACTGCTGCCCCCTTATTCACCATGACCAAACGTAACATAACGCAACCTCGTTACGATATCTGCGGTGACGTCACACGTTATTGACAAGGGATCTTTTAGATCATAGCGAATAACCACCCTGTTCACTTTCATTTCGTTGCTTGGATAGAAGTAGAACATATATTAATTCATAACACAACACCACAAAATAAATAGTAATTTGTGACAATACCCAACAGCCACATACACAGTCTCGATCCCACACCAGGACTCCCTACGTCATGGGTAGCTGGAACCATGAGTACCACGGCACCACAACACCCGGACCCAGAACAATAATATTTGCAGACCATGCCAACACTTGTCCCGCAGCGGGCAACGTACCCGTACCTCTTGCGTCAATAAGTAGGTAGTAGTGAAAGGCAGGTTTATTGCGGTAAGTAACTTATCCAATCAAAGTGTAAAGTGTATAAATATTGCAAATTATTTACCTCGGACAAATAAAGTTCCTCGCATAACTTTACATATTATTTTAGAAAAATTACGACTATACACCACGTACTTTACTATTCTCCTGCTGACGTTTCGTTGACCATTTTGAGGTCCTTCCTCATGAGCACCGACCGCGACCACGCTCAAAGGTCGTGCGACGAGAACATACACATACAACATTTACATATTATCTTTATTTTGAAAATGAATGTTCTCACTTATGTTACGCAGATTTTCACTAAATACCTACCCCGAAGTGCATAATACTTCCATGACATACATTAACTGAAACTAACCTTTTTTTTTTTCTTTTTTTTTTCTTCGAAAATGGAAACATTACTTACGGTTTTCACCTCGTCGCCATGTAGAAATCACTATTTCCTTATATAACTATCCTACACTATATCGGCTCGCTAACGCACACACCACGTCTGCCCTGCACGGCGGTTGACATTAGACTGCCTGTCCCATCCCTGCCACGTGCTTGCGTGGTGTGTATGTCCGAGACGACAGACTTACTAATAAAATGATATATATATATTTTATTCTATAGATGTAAATAATAATAATTATTTACCAGTACACTACAACAGCCAAGTATGTGAATTCTAGCCTATTCGTTACGTCAAAGCAAATGTAGTTATTTCGAAATTGCATCCAAATGGGAAGTGTTCAGGGAGGCAATGGGAAGTTCTCAAGGAGGAAATAAAAAATAAAAAAAAGTTCTTAAAAACCGGTAGATGGCGGTGACTCAACATGGTTCTGTCTTCTGAAGATTTTGCAAAATTACCACAGAGAACAAATTCTTTTTGCAGAGAACGAAGAAGCATACGTAGCACTAACAAGTATCAGAATTTCAACAAAAACTTTTTACGCAGATATTTCACAAACGAACGCATGAAAGCATGTGCGTTTGAAGTCAGTGACACTGACAGTTCGGGCTGACCGACAAAATTTAGAGAACCAAATCAGGACGGGCGCCATCTATGCATGGATTTAAAACTATTTTCTTTTAGCTGTCAGAAAATTCACATTAAAAAGAAAAAATAGTTCTGAAAATTCCGGTAGATGGCGGTGACACGACATGGTTGTGTCTTCAGAAGATTTTTCAAAAGCACCACAGAGAATAAATTCTTTTTGTTTCCTCTTTTTTTCCTCCAAGTTTCGCGTTGCGATTCCGAAGCTCGTTTTTCAAGTCTACTATAGACCGATCTACTTGGTCCGGCTTCAACAATAACAACAAAAAATTATAACGATGTTCGAACGACGTTTCGTTCGGTCGGGAATAATAAATAATAAGGTAACACGCGATAAATAGCCGTGACAATATAATAAATATAAAATCACACAGCTCTTAGATACTACAGCTACTAATACACTTATTTTAAACCCAATAACGGATTTACATTTTTCAAGTATTTCATTTTATAGTCACTAGTTACGTACCTAACAAACAATTTTAGAATAAAATCTAAATTAATTTAGGTTTTTTATGTTTAGACAACCATATCGGGACTGCGCCATCTATGCATGGATTTAGAACAATTTTCTTTCAGCTGTCTGAAAACTTACTATTGCAATAACATAGAGTATATTTTATTTATGTCTGTCAGAACACGTTCTCACGACCGACAGTTTTTAGCAAAACGTAACGAAAGCGTGTTCTGACAAAAACTGTGTTGCTTTTACGTTCGTTCTATGGAACCTAATGTTGAATATAGATAAGCAGTTCGTTCGTTCTTCACAGATACACTGTTTTTTAAAACAGTTTCTGAAAAAAACACTCGGCTCTAGTGGCTAAAAGTTATGATATTCTGTTTGTATGTCTGCTTCTTGAGAGTGCGCTAGTGATATGGTTGTCGTGAAATGTTCACGAAACTACTTGTTATATAGAGTGAAAACTCTTTTGATTTTTGAACTTATAAACTTTTTAAATTATGAATTAAATCTGCGTTCTACTTATCAACTGTTTTTTCTTGATGTCAGACAGAATAAAATTATCGTTCGTGAAAGACAGTTTGGTTTGGAAGTAAAATATTTCAGTAATTTATGATATCAGCGAAAGTAG